>VWZX01003194.1:363275-541883 GCA_013399015.1 Galbula dea
AAAATAAATAAAAAAAAAAAGGAGAGACTGGAGCAACGGCGGCGGAGCGCGGGAGGGTTCAAGGACTCGTCCTCCGTTCTCCACCGCAGTCGCGCATCCCACCGGGGGTACCCCCGTCCGATGCCTGCCTTTCCCCCTCCCCAGGGGCAGCCACCGAGAACAGACACCGGCTCCGGGGTTCTCCTCCCCCCTCCCCACCCCGATGTCTCCCCCGCGTCCCGCCTGCAGGAATACCCTTTTCCCAGGGAGAAAAAAAAGGCGCCGAGCAAACTTTTGAGATGATGCGCTCCCAAGTCGCACCCCTCAATAATGCCCCCGGCAAGCCCCGCTCCCGGCCCCGGCCTGACCCCCGGGCGCGCCCCGGGGACAGCTCCGCGGCCGCGCAGGGTGGCTGAGGTGCCCCTGGGCGCTCGGGGGTGCGTGAGGAGGCGCTGAGCCCGTCGGCGTGCGGCGGCTCCACGCACCTTCTCCCGAATTCGGCCCCTTGCGTCGGCAGAGACCGGCGTAGGCTCCGCGGAGCGGGGTCTGTACTCGGGAGTCGCATCGAACGCGCAAACATCCCCAGGATTTGGGGGTGTCACGTGCCCCCTCCCCCCTCCTTTCTCGTTCTCGTATTCTGCCAAATCCCGATCCGCACCCGCGGCCCCGCCGGCCACGGGCCGAGGCGGCAGCTCCCCGCGACCCACGGAACAACAGCCTCCGCCGCCGCCACCACCGCGCTTACCCGCGGGGAGCTGCCGAGCAACGGACGTGTCCTTCCCGCGAAGTTTTAACGGATGGGGACGGGACTTGGCCGTGACCTGGATAACGCCGCTCGGTGTCGCGGACACCCGCATGCCCCCCGCGCAGCACCGCACCGCACCGCTCCGCGCCCCACGCAAAGGCTCCGCGCTGCACTCACCTCCCCTACGACATGGTGGAGCGGCGAGAGGAGGAGGAGGCACGGCCCGCGGCTACTGCCAGCAAACCATCCGAGAGCCCGCACCGAAAATAATAAAAAATAAAAGAGAGGGAGGGTGGGGAAAAAAAAAAGTACGTGGTGGAATAGGCCGGGAGCAGGCAGAGCGCTACCGGCGGGAGGNGGTGAGGGCTCGGCGGGCGGGAGGGGGCTGCGGCGGCGGCGGCAGGCGAGTGTCCGCGGCTCGGCTCGGCGGGGCGGACAGCTCCCACCATGGACGCCTAGGTGGGTGGGTGGGTGTTCCCGCGGGTCACACCCTCGCCCGCCGGCGGAGGGGAGCGGGGGGTGGATCCAGCACCGTGCCGGGGGGATTTTGGGGAGGAGGTGTGGGGGGAAAGGAGCAAGAGAAGGAGGGAGAGAGATACCCTCCAAAAAACCCCCGAAACAAAACCAAAAATCAAAAATATCCCTNGGGGAGGAGTGTCTCCCGCCGCCCTTCCCCGGGCGGAGCGTCTCTCCCGGCGCTGGCGGTGGCGGAGGAGCAAACCCCCCCTTCCCGCAGCCCCGGCTCCGACAGTCCCCCGCCCCCGCTAACCCCCCTCCGGGCAGGATGCGGGGAGCCCCGGGATGGGATTTCAGAAGGAGACTGCAGGGCCTGCGTCTTCCTCCGCATCCTTCCCCGCTCTGCCTTTGCCAGACAGGGGGAACCGGGTCCCGTCCTCCCAGCCCCCCTCCGCCTCCCGCGGTCTGCCCTCGCTGTCCCGGGGTAAGGCTGGGCAGGGGCAGCCTCCCCGCATCAAACCCTTCCTGATTTCAGAGATTAAACCCCACACAAATCAGCGCTAACGTCGGTACAGGCTTCAAATTAATTCACTTGTGGCCAAGATCTTTTAAAGGAGATTATTTTCAATTTCGGAGTATTAAATGTCTCTTCAATTCAACATCTTAAGGGGGGAAAAAAAATCAGGCGTTGGAGGGAGGAAAAAGTTGGCTCTGTTGTCAATATTTCAGTATTTCTAATAGTTTCAATATTTCTATTTCAATATTTCTCTTCTCAATGAATTCTCCGAACACTCAAAAGGGCTGCTCGCAGAGAGGGGAATTTTACCTGTGCTAAAGCCTCTTGCAGGATGAGGGCCTTGGAAGAAAAAAAGCCAAGTGTTTTATCAGCTGTTGTTTGCATCCCTCAAAGTTTGTGGGTAACTTGATAAACATTAAACAGGGAAGCACGAAGTGCTGCCGAGGCCAGACTGGGAGATAACGGCGGATTCAGCAGCTTAATTTCACAATTAGTTTGCTATATTATTGGAAGCAAATCATATTTCACTCTGCCTACACTAGTGCTCTATTTTTAGCCATAATGTAGCTTAAAAAGGAGGAACCTACTGAGGTGTATTCTAACACAGAATGTGAACAGTTGGGTTCTCCAGCTTTTTACTCCTTTGGTGTCGTACATCTGGTTTGGAATACAGCTAATTTTTCAGCCGAGTGGAGCTGCTGTGGATGGGTTGGAGGATGCAGTTCCAAAGCAGAGGAAAGTTCCACACAACTCTGCAAGTAACCTGGGAAATCACAGTGATGCAAAAGGAACCCAAGCACCTTGGCTGGGCTATGGATACCTCCTGTGCCAAGCATGACGATGTCACGTTCATTCACAGGAACGGTGTTATTTGGCTGATAGGTTGCACTTCTTTTGTCTTACTCTTCCTGCTATTCTTTTCTCTTTGCAGGGCGAAGGTGTAAATGGAAAAGGCATCTCAAGTGCCTGGAGGTAGCCTCAGTATTTGTGTTGCATCGTTTTATTCTTTTCTTTAAGAACAAAAAGCAGAGAAAAAAATAAAATGAAAGGACTGCATCTATCTTCTGTCTTCATAGCAAATGTTTTATTCCCTCTCTCCCCCCCCCTACTGTGCTACAGACAGAGATGGCTGCTAGAAGGATAAAGCACCTTTCCCAGTACATGCAAGATGCTCACAGATTTCCCCCAAGTTTGGTTAGAAACCTCATTTATTTTCTGCTTGTGGTTCACAGGAGCACTTAGCTTTTTAGTGGTTGACACTATGTCTATTTTTAGCAGCATTTTAACAGCTGTCACTAACAACCAAGATCTCATCTTGAACAGGGAAGGGAGATTATCTGGTTTATTTAAAAGAATAATTGTCAGATGATAAAACCCCATTTGGATCTTTATCTGCAAAGAGAAAAGGGTATCTCCCCTCATCACACCAATTCCATGGGGGAGAGGGGGGGGAAAGGACCTTGATAAAATAACAAGTGGGCTTTGCAAGGTCTGGGAATGAAGCTGTTGCAAGCGTATTTAAAACCCATTTCAAATTCCCTTCAAAGTGGTCCTGTCAGTGCCTTCTGCAGCTGCGTGGTGATGGGGAAACTGCAAAGAGTCAAGTCATAGTTTTCCAAGTAGGTCAAGAGGAGCAGCGTGGACACCTCGGACGAGCCATTCTCTTCCCTCCCGTTACATTCTAGAAGAGGTTAACTGATGTCAGCCACATGACACTGGCAGCAGCAGACAGACAAGTGTAAGCCACTCTGCAGCAGATGCCACCTCTGCTCCTAAAGACAGGGGTAAATGTACTTATGGCTAGGGTGTTACAAAACCAGATAACGCTGAAACTCAGCAGGGGTCAAGTCTAACCTCCTCCCAGGCTGAAGAAAGGAAAGGAGGTGGGGTTGGGGGCTGGGGGAGCAGCGGTGGGCTGTAAAAGCAGGCTACTGTACTGTCTGACTTAGAGGTCATGTGCCCTATTTTGAGAACTGAACCAAAGCGGATGAAGTTTTGAGTCGGTTCCAACTAAGGCAGCTGGGCATTTCTCACTGCTCCCCAGCTCCAGCCCAGGAGAGCAGGCGATCACATGCTTCCATGGGTTAGTCCTTTACCTGATATTATTCCCCATAGACTTCATTTTTCTGCTGTTTGGACTCGTGGGTTGGATTATTCACGATTTATAGCTGACCAGGAGGAGTGTCATTTCAGGAAGACCCAGGAAAAATATTGGGGATGAGAGATGAGACTTTCCTTTCCCTGTCCAACAGGTGTGAGCCTTCTGAGAGAGGAGTCCACAGCCTTCTCCCACTCAGCAGTTAATTGTGTAAAAGCTCATTTCCTGAGCTGTGCTGAAAGGCTGTAGCATGCTTTACAAGCCCTGGGAAAACGTAAGTAAGCATGTTTTCTGCATGGTATGCTTCTGTTCCCTGAGGTATCAATATTTCACCTATCTACTCTCATTCCAAACAATTTTTTTCCCCTTTTCTAATTATAGATCAATCTCTTAGCTGAGCAACAGAACATGATCCCTTTTAACCTGGATTCTTTCNTTGAACCACATCTAAGTATAGAACAATTGCATTTCTAATGCACATTGGCATTAGCAACCACTTGCTTGTGGGAAGGGCCAAGACATGCATTTGAAAACACAGCTTTCCAATACATTTAAAATCACAGGTTTTTATTGACAATTAGCACAGTTCAAAATGAAAATGTCTTGCAGAGAATTACTGGTTGTAAGTAATAGATCTTATTGACAATGGTAAGGCAAGCAAAGCACAAGGAATAACACATGGGCAGTATGTTGCCTTATCTATTTCCTTTCCTTATAGCTAACTTCTCTCTTGTTTCCTCTTTGCACTATGGCTTGCAAGAAAATGTAATTGGGGGGGGGGGAAAAGGAACATAAGAAAAGCTGTCATCACCACATAATGCAGACTTAGCTCCATTGGTAAGGAATTCCAAACAATAAAAGGTAGTGGCAGCTAATTCTATCTTAATATTTATCTACTACCTACTTGTATTTTTAGAGTATGAAATGGTAACTCATACCATAATCTGATGAAAATAGTGCTGCACCTCTGCCAAAACTCCAGACAAGAGTGTTTAAGAGTAATAAAAGGAGGAGAGCAAAGAACACCCTCCAGCACCTAATAAACAGATCAAACACAACTTGGAGGAAATGATTTAATCACTCTATAGGCTACTGGATTCTGCTGATTATTCACAGTTCTAGTAGCAATACTTCACGTGGAACAAGTGGGTCCTAAAGTTGTGGTGACACCAAGGTCGTAAGTAGAGTTTGGAACTTGCTGGATAGAGGAAATTCCCTTCCTGATTGAATGAAGGTGCAGCTTTAAAGCTCCTACAGCCAAAGGAGAATTCTTCTGTAATTTCCCAGATTTCTCTATAATCCTGAAATTACCTCCTCTCAGGTATTATGCAATGAGAGACAATTTGGTATTAACCTGCAGGATCACGTTCATTGTGAGATCTGAAAGACCTTTGTTAGCTACATTTGTTTAAATCTTTGTTTCCTGGAAAAGAGAGACTTTGAAAGTTCTCTTCCCACAGCATACAGCAAAGAGGAGACTGGAGAGAGTGAGGCTATGAAGCTGAGTGAAGAGACTGCTCAAGAAGTGTTAATTTAACATCTTCCAACACACAAAAGGGGGAAAAAAAATCTCTTTATTTTAGTGGAAGTTGCACTGCTTTCCTAAATAGATGTAAGTCTGTTGATTTTTTTTGTCATCTATTAAATACCCACTTCCTATGGTAGGCTATGGTCCAGCTCAAGGAGCTCAGGCAGTGGCACAGGAGTCCAAGCTGGGCACTTGATCTTGCACAATGTGGAGAGCTGGTCCTTGTGCAGACTTGCCCCACAAACCAGGAGAGACAGAAATGTTGACACATGGGAAGTATTTGCCCCTAATGACCCCAACCATATACAAAACCAGAGTGATCCAGAGGCGAGGGTAGATGTTCTTACCACCCCAGCTTCCCTGGCTATGGTTTATTCTTCTTTTGGTGTGAGCACAAGAGATGGTTGCTCAGCTTTGTCTCCAAAAACATTGCTGTCAATGTAACATCCTGGCACCTGCAGCATCCAGGTACCACACAGACATATTCCTTCTGAGCTCTGGAAAGAAGAGAAACATTATCATCATTTTATAGACAGGGATTGGAAGAACAAAGAGCTTGCAGGATTTATCTCAGCTCCCCTAAGAAAGCCATGACAAAGCTTGGTACTTTCCAAATCCCAGCTCACTGCCTTTCATCAGAGGACCAGATTTCCTCTTCAGCTGTTGCCTTCCCCAGCCTGCTGCAGCTCTGCAACTCTAGGATGACCTAGAGTTCCAACACAGTTGGTTGCTGTCTGGGGAAGGGCAAACACTCTGTGGTCTGTCTGAATGTATTCAGCACTGAAATGAATGTAGAAAACCTGGGTTAAGAGTGGTGGCCATGTGGATTAGCAGCAGGCACTGAAGGCTGCTGTTACCTTGCCTGCTCAAGCCTGGTCAGAAGAGTCACATTCCATGAACGTGCAAGAATTTCTGGCATGAATTCTTGTCCATGCACATTTACATTTTGGCTCCTGTGCACACAGCTCATGCTCTCACTGCTTTGAACTCTGCCTTTTCATGAGTAATTCCGACAACAAAATCCATTCCTTCACATCCACATGGAAAGCAAACACAGAGAAGGCAGAAACGTGGCCAAATGAAAGTGATTGCAAATGGTTTTTTTTTCTCTTGATTTATTTATTTTGCATTCCATGCTCAGCTCTGGCTGGATACAGTAGAAATTACATCCATGTCTCAAGATTTCTCAAGGAAGAGCAGCCAGGACTCAAAGGAAATCTGATTTCTTTTTAAGAGTCAAAGTGGATCCTGGGCAGGAGTGATAGAGGGTTTAGCAAACAAGACTTCCTCCCAACCTGCTTCACTTCTGGCCCCTCTGCAGGACTTATAACTGGAGAAAATAAGCCTGTCAGAAACCTTTTGTGTTCAACAGCTGCAGAGAAGACATGACTGCTCCTCAACAGGAGATGAGGCACCCAGCTTTTTAGTCTGGTTTCTTTGCTTCTGTTCCAGGGAGAAGACTTCTGCCACCATGAGGCTAGTCCTGCAGAAGAGCTTCACTTTTCACCCCTTGAGCATGACTCTTTTCCCTAGCAGGAGTGCACAAGAACAGTGAAAGGATGCACCAGGATTGTCTAAGGACCTGGAGATGCTGAGCTGGACTTGTAGTAGTTATATTGCTTGTCTATAATGGCAACAACAGTGATTGTAACATGATTGATGCTGTCAGGAGAGAAAGAATGAGAGCTTTGGCTACTGGGAATCATAAAGAAATTAAAAATAAAGGGGTCAGGACACTCCATGTGTGCATCTTTCTTTCAGACCTTGTGCTGAAGGGTGTCTAGCTCTAAGCAGTTGATGCCTTGTGAACCCATTGTGGAGAGCAAAGGAGTCCCAGGGACAGTCTCCCTCCTTGGTGATTGTCAGTGGGTGTAGGTGCAGCAGATGTAAAGGTCTGTGACTCACTCAGCTTGCTAAGGTGAAACCAGAAGAGAGTTGATAATTGCACCATTATAAAAAGAATTATCATGGTTTGATGACAGATAAAACCCCAATAATAATGGGGAAAAAAAAGCTTTTCTGACAGTGCTGTGACTCTTGGGAACTGAAACAGGGAAGGAGACCAAAAGTGGGGAGTTTATGCCAAGGAATGGCAAAGTGTCCCCTTTTAACTGATCCACTTGAATCACACATGCCAAAATGAGGGTTTCTGGGGCTGAAGGGGTGCATGGGGTGGGTGCATCATGAAGACAGGTGGAGAGCAGGCAAATGGGTGGGCCAGAGAATGGGATTTTCCTCTGGGGGTCAAGGTAGGACAGTTGGCACTGTCTCCTCTGAGCATGCATAAGGATAGTGCTGTTGTTGATCCTCAGCTTTGATTTGGGGGTGATGTACTCCAAGGTCTCTCACTCTTCACCTGCTGAGATCATCAAGTGGTTTACTGCTCAGTAATGGGACTGGGAAGCTCTACCAGCTAGAGCAGTCCAGGCAAAAGCCATAGCCTCCAGGAAAGGGGGCAACAGTGGTTTCAGCCTCTCCTGATGGTACCACGGAGTAAGACAGTGTCTCTGGCACAATTTGCAGTGGTTTCTCTCCCCTCTTCTGCCTGCCAACAGCACTGGGAGTTTTGTTGCAGACTGGCAGGATTTCCTGAGCAGTGCAGGGGAATTCTGGTTAGGAAAAGATCTTTGGTGATGATGATGTGTTTGCAGCTTTTTAGGGGGGAATGTCCCCTCACCTGAGCTTCTCAAACCCAAGAGGCCACAACTTCCCCCCTGGCTCAGAGCTATCAATTCATGGCTATCTACTGGCAGGATTTCTTTGTGGTTTTCTGCCTTTCTTCAACAATACAATCAACAGAAAACAGCATGGCCCTGGGAAGCTGTGTGCAAATATATCCATCCTCTGTGTGCAGCTGGGCTCCAGCCACTACACCAGCAAGTCAAACAAGTTAGAGACCATGCATTACAGAAATGCATAGCCCTTTCTTTCCCAGGAGGTTAACTCAGGAGGTACCAACCTGTGCCAGTGTCTCCCCACCCTCACAGGGAAGAACTTCCTCCTAATAGCCAATCTAAATCTCCTCTCCTCTAGTTTGCATCCATTCCCCCTAGTCCTATCACTACCTGACCTCCTCAAAGTCCTTCCCCAGCTTTCTTGTAGCCCCCTTCAGACCCTGGAAGGCCACCAGAAGGTCTCCTGGGAGCCTTCTCTTCTCCAGCCTGAACAACCCCAACTCTCTCAGCCTGTCAGTGCTACACATCACTCCATGCACAGTATATCTGTATAAATGCAACATTAAATACTATTTTTTAAAATGTATTTCCTCAAGGAACCCTCTTTAGAAGAGGCATTTGTTTCCTTGAGAGCCAGTTTCAATAGCATGTGGCAGATTACTTTAATAAAGCAAACTGAGATTGCTCTCAGGATCAAAAGCAGGATTACATATCTTGTAGAAGATGCTCCCATCCTAACCCTTAGATTGTGATTTTGTATTTTGAAGTGGAGAGGCAAATAAATGAGAACCACAGAAGATGATTCCCTGATTCACTTGTATTCAGGAAGGTACAGATTGCTTTAAATATGTATGATGAAGCTGGATTCTTCTTCAGATAAGGTAGAAGAGATTATTCAGGGAGCCCAGGAAAGGCTTTCTGAAGGAGACAGCCAAGAGGCTGCAGATGATGTAAACAGATGATATTCTTGGAGGTGGAAGGGAGCTTTTTGGCATTTGAGAGACCCTGCTAAGGACTGGACTGTGCTCCCCATCCTCTGTGGGCAATATTGATTGCTGAGCTGTTTCCTTGTGAAAGGAGTTCTTTCTAGGCAAATGATGCAGTTTTAGGAAAGGGAATGACCTCTGCAGGAGGAGGGGGCCCACCATTATGAATTGTACCAAGTGTGGTTGAAACTCTCCCACAGGCAAGAAAGAAAATCAAATTAAAGCAAATATTGTATTAAAGGAGTTTCAGTGGATGCCTTGGAGAGCTCTGATTTCCATGTAAATGCTCATTTAGACTGAGGTTTACTGCCTGCTCCAAGTAATGGGGAAGGAAAGAAAAGCAGAGTTCATTGGAAAGGGAAAGGAATGCCAAGGAAAGAGATGAATTGCAATTCACTTTCTAGATTCTTGCCTCCAGATCTAGGGGCTGTGATAGCTCACTGGCTGGCAGCACTGAACTGGGTGGAGTGACTGACACACCACAGGGTTCTGCTGCCATTCAGTGAGACTTAGAGAGGCTGGAGAGTTGGGCAGGGAGACATGGAATGAGATTCAACAAGGGCAAGTGTTGAGTTTTGCACCTGGGAAAGACCAAGCCCATGGATCAGGATAGGTTGGGGGCTGAGCTGTTGGAGAGCAGTGAAGGGGAGAGGGATCTGGGGATCCTGGTGGATGGAAGGATGAGCATGAGCCAGCAGTGTGCTCTTGTGGCCAGGAGGCCAATGGGAATCTGGGCTGGATTAGAAGGGCTGTGGTTAGTAGGTCAAGAGAGGTTCTTCTTCCTCTTTACTCTAGCCTGGTGAGGCCACATCTGGAATATTGTGTCCAGTTGTGGGCCCCTCAGGTGAAGAAGGAGAGGGAACTGCTGGAGAGAGTCCAGCCCAGAGCCACCAAGATGCTGAAGGGGCTGGAGCATCTTCCTGAGGAGGAAAGGCTGAGGGAGCTGGGGCTCTTGAGCTTGGAGAAGAGGAGGCTAAGGGGTGACCTCATCTATGCTTTTAAATATGTGCAGAGTGTGTGTCAGGAGGATGGGGTCAGGCTCTTCTCAGTGAAGCCCAGTGACAGGACAAGGGGCAGTGGCTGTAAGCTGAAGCCTAGGAGGTTCCATGTGAATACAAGACCAAATGTTTTCCCAGTTGAGGTGCCAGAGCCCTGGCCCAGACTGCCCAGAGAGCTTGGGGAGTCTCCTGCTCTGTAGAGAATCAAACCCATCTGGACATGCTTCTGTGTGCCCTGGTGTAGGGAATCCTGCTGTGGCAGGGGGGTTGGACTAGATGATCCCCAAAGGTCCCTTCCAACTCCTAATATTCTGTGAGTCTGTGATTCTGTCTTAACCTGGGCAAAGGGAAGCAGTACCTGACCTTCATATAATTTGGGAAATCTTGCTTTTTTCCCCTCTCTTTATCAGGTCTCCTGGATTATTGCAGCTCTAGCTCATTTCCCCATCAGGTCCTTTTGCATATCCTTGTGGGAATTGCCTAGTGATTGACAGCTTTGATCTGGCAATTGTTGCAGCTAAAGTGCCACCATTCAGATGGAGAGAGCTGCCAAATCGTTTGACAGACAGATGCCAAGGAATGACGTCTGCAGATCTGTCAGACAAAATTCTTTAGAGGAACCATCCTTTGAGTTGTGCTGTTTAGGGATGGTGAATACTTGGGCATGGCTTCTTTCCTGAGCCTGTTTCAGAGGTGGCTACAAAGAGCTGAGGGCACCCACGCTGTGCAAAAGCAGGGTGCTGGGATGGGTGGTGTCTCTGCTGGCAATCCCTCCTGAGAAAAGGGTCATCAGAAATGAAGGATTGTGTGGTCATGACATCAGCATGCAGGCAAATAGATTCATGCCTGAAAGAGTGTGAAATTGATGTCAAGAAATGAGATTCTTAATAAGAAATCCAAGAGTAAATACAGACATTTTGACTGAGCTCAGGGTGAACCTAAGAGAATTCAAACTTACTGCACTTTTAGATGTTATTTATTTTTTTCATTTGCAGACAAAAAAAATACCCTAAAAGTTCTAGTGCTAACATTAACCCACCAGTAAAAATCAACACAATTATAAATGTCATGGTATCATGTAGGCTATCAGGGAACTGAGGCCACACATGCTCAAACCTGACCTGAGTAAACATATTTTATTTACATTCAAGCTAATGCCTTGAAGCTGGAGTTCACCTCCCAGTGCTAAAATCAGGGCAGGTGCAAGGCCATTTCCCTGATCTAACAAATTGAGATGCCAACTGTGTAGCCTGCACTATTTCATTCTGAACCCTCCTGTTTCATTTGCCTGGGTGGAGATTTAACACAGCAGGGGGCTGAAAAATCTCATCAGGTTCAACAGAATAAACCTTAAAAAGAGCTTTCATCATGAAAGGTTTTCATACTCCACAATGCAGCCAGTTATGTATTTTAAGGAGCCTTTAAGTTGGAGAAAGTGTCCTGATGCCTAAAGCTGGCAATGTCCTAATTAAGGTAGAGAGAAGAAGAGTTCTGTGAGTAAGTTTAAATTCTAAGGTGTCCAACTGCACATGAAGGTGTCCTAGGAAGTCTGGGGCACAGGGAACCTCAGCTAAGGGTGGCATTGTGGGACCTGGATCTTATTCTGGCTCTGCCAAAGAGTCTCATTAGGGCTTTGGGCAGTTGCTTAAACCATTTTTTATCCTTAATTCAGTGTTCCTTCTTTTCCAGACACTTGTCCACAGCTTTTGGCTTTCAGCCATGCAGGCAGCTACATCTCTAATGAACTTTGATTGCCTGAAACGTTATGTAGTGGTAAATGCTCTGAGAAAAACAAATAGATGACTCAGAACAGACACTAAGAATAGGAGAAACTTTGGACCTGCATCTCCCTGGGTTTTAGATTGCCATTCTGAAGTGTTGTTACCAGTGTGCTGTGGAAATGAAATCCTTGGTGTTTGTAGAGCACACAGGGCTGGGAGTGATAAGCACCATGTAGAAGCTTATGAGCAAATTACTCTGCCCTCCTTGTCTCTTCTGACTTGCTCCTGTCTTCGTGCTCCCTCTGTCCTTGTTGATCACTTGGCTGGTCCAAGGCTTGATAGCAAGGTCTTGACCCCTGGCACAGGCTCCTTGCTCAGAGCCTCCCATCTCCCCTCTCCAGCCTCCCCATCCACACCTTGTTCATTCTGGTTCCTCCAGCAGCAACCCCTGGGCTCCTGTCCCAGACTCCATCCTTCCCAGGTCACAGCCACTTCCCACCCCTGGCACATGGCTTCATCCTCCACTTGGTGTCCAGATCCTGCTACAAACAAGGTGGATCTGACCCCAACCTCCTGGCCCCTGCTTGCCACCAGCCTTTCACCCCCTTGGCAGCAAGGGACTTGTGGGCAGCCCAGAACATGCCTTGCTTGTGCCCAGGTCCCACCCTGGCACACAGCTGGAGTCTGCTCTCCAAAAAAGTGGTGAGAGCTTCCGACGTGCTCCATGGAGCTGGCACCCTCACAGACACTGTCTGTTAAAGGCTAGCAAGTCCATGCTGAGCAGACCCAATCCCAATTTTTATACAGCCCATCCTTTACCCAAATATGTGTGGACCTGCCCAGAAACTGCCCAGAGAAGCTGGGGGAGTTTATTTTTGACACGACTTCTTGTCCTTTGCTCCAAAGTTACAGGAGGGCAGTAGGTTTTCCAGCAGAAAGCTTAGTCCTGAGTCTGCTCCTTAGAAACACATGAACTCATTCAGCTGAAATGTGTATTTGAAAGAGAAAGCAAAGCAAAGGATTCAGTCAGGATGAAAATGTTTTGCAGAGTTTGGAAATGCCACACAGAATCGGAAGGGAGCTCTTCAAGGCAGCTGGCAGCCTTCCTCCTGTCTGAAACTCCTGCCTGTGCTGATATTAGCAGTGCAGGTAGGAGTCACAAATGTAAATGCACCCAAACTGGGGGTGTTTGGGATGTCAGCTGAAGAAAGAGCTGCATTTTGTCATTTGGAGCTCTGGAAAGTTTGGGAAGTAAGCAACTTGTGTTTATGTCAGATCCTGACAAAACTTCTCAAGTCAGTCCTGCCCTGAGGAGGAGTTTGGGCTAGATCAGCTCCCAAGGTCCCTTCCAACCAAAATGTTTCTATTATTCATATTTTCATCATCTCAACTGCCAAGTGCTTTATATTCTAGTGTTCAGGACCATCATGTTTCCTAAGACTGCAGCACTACCATCTCTTCAGAAAGCTGCTTTTGAAGATGAGCTCTGAGACACATTTTTAACCTTGCCTAAGAGGATTGAGAAACTTTCTCCTGTCACCTGTAGAACCAGACTGCACCCAAGTTGGGGCTGTTTGTGGCCTCTGTTTGCCACCAAAGTGTTTAACTCTGCTGTGAATTCTTCCCATGATTTAAACTGCTCTTGATGAAGACTGAACACCATCATGATTCTACCAAACAGAACAATCACAGCAGGAATATTCTGCCATTCCTAAGAACTACAGACTGCACCCTAAGAAATAACAGAATGATCTCCAAGCAATAAACATGCCAGGCTATCAAAACCAGGGCTTTTTTTCCTAGATATAAAGTGTGCTGTAGTGTTTCATACCTTCATTGTATCAATAACACTCTACCAGCAATCATCCACAATAAACAATTACATTACTCCAAACTGCATGCAGTATTTCACCTTGAGGAAGGAATGTATTTGGGAATAGGCAGCTGAAAATCTGGGCTCAGCAAAGGGTTTTCAAGCACTTCTATTCCTCATCTATATCTATTCCTCATATATATATATATATCTTCCAGTATTTCTCTTCCTCATATATATATACACAGGTATTTCTATTCCTCATATATGTGTTTTCAAGCATTTCTCTTCCTCATATATATCTATTCCTCATATATATATTCAAGTATTTCTGTTCCTTATATATATATTCAAGTATTTCTCTTCCTCATATATATATTCCTCATATATATATATACATTCAAGTATTTCTCTTCCTCATATATATATACATTCAAGTATTTCTTTTCCTCATATATATCTATTCCTCATATATCTATTCCTCCTATATATACATATATATTCTAGTATTTCTATTCCTCATATATATATATTTCCAAGTATTTCTTCCCCTCATATATGTATATATATATATATATATTGATTTTTGTTTCCCATTTAGAACCCCCTAACTGCTAAAGAAGTCAAGTACCAACATGCCCTCAGCCCTGCTGGCAGGGTGCTGAGGCAATGGAGGCTCTGGGGCTCTTGTGACTCCTGCATAGAGGAGCATGTGGTACAAGAGAGGGAATGCAGCCTCTGAGTGCCTGCTGCAGAGCTCTGCATACACCCTGAAAGACTAAAGCATGCCAGAAATGTCTGCTTGCTAGTAGAACTGGTTGCACAACATTGACTCCCCTTTGGTCTAGAAGACCTGAGATCTGTTGACCTGGACAATCTCTTTTAGCCTGAGTGGAGAAGTTACAGAAAGTCCTTTCCAGCAAAAGCCTGAGAATCAGGAGAGGTTTGCTCAGGGCACTTCTTTTGTGCTGGTAGAGGCAGGAGCCTGTGCTGGCAGATAATCCTGCAACACATGACACTGAGGAGTCTCTTGGGAGCGGACAACTCAGCAATGCATCTTGTCCACAGTGTCCAACAGGACTGGAGCTCCTCTCCTGGGAGGACAGACTGAGAGAGTTGGGGTTGTTCAGCCTGGAGAAGAGAAGGCTCCCAGGAGACCTTCTGGTGGCCTTCCAGGATCTTTGGGAGCCTACAAGAAAGCTGGGGAGGGACTGTTTGGGAGGTCAGGTAGTGATAGGACTAGGGGGAATGGATGCAAACTGGAGGAGGGGAGATTTAGATTGGCTATTAGGAGGAAGTTCTTCCCTTTGAGGGTGGGGAGACACTGGCACAGGTTGCCCAGAGAGGCTGGGGAAGCTCCATCCCTGGAAGCTTTGAAGGCCAGGCTGGCTGGGGCGGTGGACAACCTGCTCTAGTGGGAGGTGTCCCTGGCAGGCAGGGGGTTGGAACTAGCTGATCTCTAAGGTCCCTTCCAACTCTGACAACTCTCTGATTCTAAACCTGAGCCCAGACCAGTCTGGGGTGGACAAGCTTCTCTGTATTTGCCCAGTGAGAAAGATCTTGCCTTTCTTCCCCCTTGCTGCTGCACATTTTGGGCAGGGGGATATAGTGCAACAGACTTTGGATCACAGAGATAGCACTTCCAGGGAAGAATCAGTGACAACAAGACCTTCGTGGTGTTTCTTAACTACCTTCCCAGTCAAGGCCTAATGAGGCTTCTTAGTGAGCAACAATTAAGTCTGATAGTGCTGGGAATCAGAGCTGATAAGTTATTAGCAAAACAGTTATGTTAGGAGAACCAAATAATCTCTTTTTTTAATCACAATACTCTCTTTTCCCAGGCAGGGTTTCTATTTTGCTCTTCATGGGCAGTGGATAAAGAAGCACCATGGTTTCCTGCATGCTCATAAAGATATACTAGGGGGTAATAAACCTGAATAATATTCATTTCCATTTGTTATAATGATTGTAATAAATCCAGAAGGCCCAGATGAAAGCAGTTGTACCAGCCTCACATCTCACAGAAGATAAAAAAGCTTCTGAAAAGGACAGAATGGAGTGTTTATTATGCCTTCTTAATTTTAAGTACATTTAAAAGAATTGCCATTTCCTTCTGTTGCCTCATTTACAAGCTCCAAGTTAGGTGGTAATTATAAGATAATTCAGTAACACTCTAAAATAATGATTCAGCTAATTAATGCTGAATTACAGAGGCAGTCCTACACAGATACTTAACACTGACAGAGTTCATCAGGATTATTCCAGCAAGCACTGAAGGAACTGAATGTGATTAAACCATTTCTTGAAGATGTTTACTGGGTTTTGTTTCTTTATTTGTTTGATTTATGGGTTTATTTGTGTGTAAAACTCTGGCTTTTCATAGAGCTCTTGATGCTGCAGGTGTCCAAGGGAGGAAATGGGGAATAGGAACCTTACTTCTACATGCAGCAGTCCCCACATCTGTTTTTCATGAGGTCTCCAGAGCCTAAATTGAGATGTTGCACTGGCCACTGGAACCATGACCACAAAAGGGTGTAGTCTCTTGGTGATGAGCTGTGGACAAGGGACATGTTGCCATCTGGGATATCTGAATTCACCTGACGCTGGTGTAGAGAAGAGGACACAAAGGACTTGTCACTCATGACCAGCAGAGAGGTTTTGTTGCCTCAACTTTCCAGGCCCTTTATTTCTCCCATTTGCTCTGCAGAGTCACAGTTATTCTGGATTACAGCCTTGTTCTTGCTGGAGCTTTGTGTTTTGGAAATGCTGCCACATTTGTGTATGCTTCATTTGTGCCTCAGTGTGGAAAATGGAAAGGGAGCTACATGAAGGCTCTTAGAAGCAACAGGTTGCTTGTTGGTTTATTATTCTCTCTTTTTTTTTCATTTTATTGGTTTTAAATTTTAAAATGGGCAAGAAGACTATAAAAAAAATAGATTTTACCATTTTACTTGCATGCAGAGAAGCAGAGGTCAGGGGAACACAATCTATCATAAGGATTTCAAGACAACATGGTCAGATATCCCAAGCAAACTTTGTTGTCTCCACTGCCTGCAAGCTGATGTCACCCTTCTGAAGGAAATGTAACTCATTGCTGCCAGAGATGACTCTGGCAATGACATAGATCTACCCACTTATGCCAGCTGCCTGGGCATCACCACCCTGTGAGCTCTTACCCAGGCAACATTTACAGGACTGTCATCAAATCCTAACACCTTCCTTCCTCTGCGCACCCAAATGCATGTCCTTGAGAGGAAAGAAGTTAGAAATCATATACAAACCTACTCCACAGCCCCTGGCAAACTGAGTATGAACTCAGCCAGTTCAGGGGTCTTAGCAAATAACATTTTTTGCCCCAAATGTGTGATTTTGATTTGGAAGTGGGAGCTCAGCAGAAGCTATGGTGTGAAGATTCCCGCAGCGAAACGTGCGGGGCCCCACGCATCATTGCTGCCACCCTGGTGGTGGAGAGCAGGCTTCTCCACGGGGGTAGGCCAGAAGAAACACAGCATGAGGTGGCAGCAGAGCTGCTTCAGCTTCATGGTTCTGGCTGCAGGATGGGAATAGTCTGGCGATGGTCCTGGTATCCCTGCAGGAGGGCAATGGGTGATGGATCCGTGTGCTGGCACTGCAGCCGCATCCCAACGCTCTCCAGCTGTCAGAGGTGGCAGCTGGCTGGGTTTGAACCAGTGCAGAGCTGGGCTTTATGGTTTCTTTGGGTTACCAAAACCCTTTGCATTCTGGCCAGAGGCACATGAAAAATAAAATCAATAAAATTGCAGTGCTCTGGATACAGAGGCAAAGTCAGACTTGGCAAAACCCAGTTGCTTTCACTTACGTAAGGGCTGAATCTGCCTCCTGGTGTTTTAGTGGCTGGTTCTTTCCCCTTTCTTCAGTGTAAAAGTCTTGCTTTCACTCTCCCAGGCAGCTAGAGGTACCTCTAAAACTCTTGCATCCAGCCCTTCAGAACCAGTAGGAGCTGGACTGGGTTCAGGTGGAAAGGGATGGGGTTCCCCTCGGGGATGCTGAGGCTCTGCTCATGACTGTGCTGCAGAATGAGAAGGGATAACCTAATTTGTCCAACCTCTCACCTCTCTACCTGTAAAAAAGGATGATAATCTTTTATTCTTCTAACTTACCTAGTTGGAGTAAATTAGAGACCAAAATATAAGCAAGAATAACAGAACATGGAGCAAAAGGACCTGGGAGTATAGGAGCAGCAGAGGTGGATAGAGAGAAAACAAATATCATGAGAAAGAGAGTAGGAGTCACCAATGCAGTTGGCCCAGTGGAAATCCCTGCTTAGAAACACAACAGAGGTCAGATTTTGGGGAGCCCTTTTCTGGTTTTCCCTTGCCTGCCAAATTTGGGGGGGGGAGGGGAGGTGGAAAGGAACTGACTCTTCCCCCAGAGGTGGAGGGGCAGCACTTTTACAGGCTGTTGGTGCTAAAAGGGGAAAAGCCTGGGGGCAGGTGTGACACCTGGAAATCCAAGGTGGCTGAGGTCTTAGAAATGCCCTTGGAAAGTCACTGAGTGCTTCCTAATTGCCCAACAAAGGGAGAAATCTATTCCCTGATGAATGAACTGTGGTCAGCCAAGGCAGAATTTCAGAGATCATATATCTGGTGTAGAGACTAGTGAAAGAGTGGAAGAAATGGGCCAATCTGGCCCATGTAAAGATAAACAGTGATTAGAGAAAGGAAACAATCCAAGGAACAAGCTGAATTTGGCAAGAATACAGCAACACTATGTTTTCCAACCCTGCAAGTGTACAGCCCCTAGGCAAGACCAACTCCAGTGGAAAGCTTCAGCCAGCAAACTGCAAACACTTTAAAAAACCTGATGATGGGCCCTTTGGGAAGCTCTCTGGGAGGAGGATTTGTCTGGCAAAGTGACTTGCATACTTCTGGCACTAAACAAAGCGTGTCTAACTCTGGTGCTTCTGTGGTCACCCAGTGCCACACTATTTTTGTGCCTCTCTGCCTTAACCCACTCGAGGCGTATGGTCCCTGGGCAGAGCTCTCCCCAGCCTGCCAACAGAAGGCAGAGGCTTCCCTTTGGAATGGAGGAAGGACTCCTGATGAAATCCAGAGTCATAAAGCAAAGCCCTCCCATGGCATTAGTCACAGGAGCCAGGACCACCCAGCATCACTGCTGCAGCAAGGGCTGAGCAGAACTTCAGGGCTCCAGCAGCAGCCCATGCCACCGGAGAAGCATCCTAACTCCCCAGTGCTCCCAGACTTGGCAGCCAGCACTTCCCCCACTCACACTGACCATCCCCACTGGGTGCTGTGGGCAGCAGACACCCTTCCTTGTCTTGCAGCACACCTCTGCCTCAACCACTTTGGCTAAGCAGCCACCCAGCAGCATGCAGGCAGAAGTCCCAGCCCCTGCTCCCCAGCTGGAGGTCAGCTCTTTGCTTTTGACTGGAGAAGAAATTCAGTCTCTTTGAGTGTGCCTCCTCCTTAATGAGGAGGGCTTGGTCTCAGAGCATCCCCTGCTTTATGGGGCTGGGATCTCCAGCTTTGGCTGGCCAGCCAGCTCCAGGACTGCAGGAGAGGTTGTGTTCCCTAGGGTTTTTGCTGAAGCAATGTTAGAGCAAAACCAAAGATGTCCAATGTCAGTGAGGCTGACTGGTGTCTATGGCATCTCTGGGTGGGAAGGAAGTCCTCACTTCATCTGGTCTCTCAGAGAACTTTGAAATTGTGAAAGGTACCCAATGAAGGAAAAGCTTCTGCAAGGATTAGTAGTGAGATATCAGCACTATCAAAAGAGTCTGAGATTGTGCAGAAGTGGCACTTGAAGGACAGGGAGGCAGGGATTTTGGGATACAGTCATCTGAGACAGTCCTGTTCCATGGGCCTGTGGTCCAAGCCCCCTGCCAGAGCAGGAGTTCCTGGAGTAGGTCACACAGATTTCAAGGGCAGTCTGTGACTGAGAAGGTAACTTGCAGGTCTGAGGCTGCTTCACAGTTACCTCCCAGATGACAACATTTGTGCCATAGTGTCAGCCAGACACTGCTTGTGTTTGCTGTGAATGGAACATCATTTCTACCTATGAATAGATACCAGGTACATCACTGAAATCCAACAAGATCCAGCAGCCCTCTTCCCAATGCAGGAAGCAGTTGTGACCTCCCAGGGACAGCATGGGCCAGCAGAGAAGAACTGGAGGCAGGGGAAGAATAGAGCAGTGAGTACCATCATCTCTATCACATGAGACCTCCTCTTCAAACATCTCTGTGTCTTCCCATTGTGGAATAAAGTGGGTTTTTTCCCTCTTCTGTGTTAGATGCCCACTGTAGACCAACCTTCTGGCTGAACAGCTCATGTTGGGTTGAGTTGCTGTGGAGGCAAGACTGGGCAATTGCTGGCAGCACTTGAATATCCTGAAATATGTGACCATCTTATCAAATTGATCCTTGAGTAGATCCTGAGCACCTCCTCAGATCAACAGGCCTGCCTGGCACTGCCTGGTTTTGCCATATTTCAAGATTTGGTGCCCCTTGGTGCTCTTTAGAGATTGGCTGGGAACTCTGAAGAGGCGACTCGGAGCTCGCTGTGCTTTGCCCTGCTGTTTTCTGCTGGGCAAAAGTGTTTGTCAGTGAGGCTGTGATTTCAGGAGGATGTTTGCACAGAAATATAATGAGGCTTGGCTGGTCCTGGGGAGCAGGAGCAGCTCTGAATGGCTGCTGACCTCACAGGGAATCTAGGCTGAGCTCAGGCAGAAACCACTCAGCTGGAAACAAAAACCTGGAGAAACTAAAGCAGCTTCTCCATCTTCTGCTCCCAGTTAGCAAAGGGCTAGTTTAGCCAAAAGTCCACAGCAGATGCTGGAAGACACATTCTTAACCTGTTGTATTATGATTTTTGCCAGCCATGCAGCTTTTTTAGATGGGTCTGTGCTTTTCTTTTGGTGTATTTCTGTGAGCTGTTCACCTGCAAACCAGCTGCCCCTCGTCTCGCTTCTGTCTTCACCGGTAGATTTGGGGCTTGCTCTTTCTTCTGGGTGTGGGTCCTGGGGGTTAGGACCCTGCACAGGCTCTGCAAAGTAGAGAGACAACTTCACCCTCTTGAAACTACAGAGAGGAAGGTTTATTTGTTTGAGAGTCAGGTTTATTAGCTCCTGTTCTGTAACCAGCTGTAGAGTGGCTGCTTTCTGATTGCCTCTGTTGCACAACACGTACCATGGCAGGAGAAGTAGACACAGGAGTTGTGTTGGAACAAGGAGCAGAACAAAACCAGAGGTTTTTTTTGGTCCAGTAGCACTTTTCCTGGCCTTGTTTTGCTTTTTAACAATCCACTCTCTCGTGATAATAAATCATAGTTTGCACTCTGAGGAGGCAAAGGCTTGAACAACAACCAAAAAAGCTGTGGCTTGCAGATCTGTCCTCACAGGGTTGCTCTGCCCTCTTCCCAAACTCCAGAAAAGAAAGGGTTTGCTTATACTTAGATACAGGGGGGAAAAAAAAGAAAGGAAGAGTTGCCTTTGGCTGGAGATCAATCCTGGAAAATTTCAACCCCATCAGAGAATGTTTTGGAAACAGAGGAGGCTGTAAGCAGATGATCTGATCCTGATCCCACTTAGCTCCCAGCTGTTTCCCTCCCTCCAGAGGGGCAGTGACTGCCATGGATTTACCCATGATGTGCCACCCTAAGCTGAGATCAGGGTTGGGCCGTGGGGCACAATGGCATCTGCTCAGCAGCCTCCCAGTCTGATGGTAAAAGATCAGCAGAAAAAGGTCTTAAAAGGGTGAAAGATGCTGTTCCCCTACTCATTCTCCTCAGCAGTGGTGGTGAATGGGACTAGTCATATGTCTAAGGCTGCAAGACCAGGATCCACCTTGCTGTGCTAGAAATAGTGAGAGCCAAACCTCAGAAGAAAAAGGGATTTAATCCACATGGAAATCCAGACTTTCAGGTGCTTATCTTCCCATGAAAATCCAAACTTTCAGGTGCTTGTCTTCCATGGAAATCCATACTTCCAGGTGCCTGTCTTGACTGCCTGTGTTTGGCTAACCACCTGTATTTTTGGTTTGGAATTTGAGCACTTCAGGCACCCGGGTGAATGGCAACCATCTAGGGATGTGTCAAAGGAGACATTTTGTTCTGGTTCTCTGCCCACAAAATCCCTTCAAAGGGTCATGCCTGGATCTTGTTGATCCTAGGAAGTCCCAGGCAGATAAATGCATTTCTAGGGCTGGGTTTGGAGCATGGGCAGATGCCTGCAGATTCATCCTAGTCAAGGAGGAGCACTGCTTCTCAATGACATCCTGGGGCCAGAACCTCCATCCATTAATTATGTGAAAGAGGACCTCCTGGAGTCAAAGCTGCCAACTTTTAATGTAATTGAATGTCACCTTCTCCTCATCTGACTAGGGAAGAAATGCAGAAGCTCTTGCTCAACATCCATTTGTATTATGCCCTTACATATTTGTTTTTTGTCCCTTAGGGCTTTGTGTGTCTGATAAAAGCAGGGAAAGGTTGGAGTTACCAGAACTGGAGCTAGAGGTAGCAGGAATTCAATTTATCTTAGGCTTTGTGTTGGCTGATGGAAAACCTCAGTGCTGAATAATGGCAACTGGTACTTGCCCAGCACAGAGAACGTGGTTAGGGTCAGGGTTAGGTTTAAGGTTAGCTTTAGAGTTAAGGTTAGGTGTATGATTAGGATTAGGGTTAGGGTTAGGGTTAAGGTTGGGGTTAGGAGGTGCAGTGGCACTCTGAGCTCTGGCTGGTGGTCATGAAGGAAGAGACCCCTGTTCTGCCCCATCTTACTACTTTTTCCTTGCTGGTCAGACTTATCCTGACTGATGAGTGAACTAGGAGCATAGTTAATTGTATGCAGTGAATAAATTTCCTACTGTGAGGATTTAAAAAGAACTTCATAAAAATAAGAGAAAATGGCCTGAGAAGTCTTTGAGTTGTTGCCTGATATTTGTAGTGGTTTTTCTTCTTTCCTCTGGGAAATAAGATGAGGGAAAATAAATATTAGGAAGTGTGCAAAATAAGCTTATATTTGTAAGTAAGCATGAAGGAAATGTGTTGCTTCAGGCCACTTGGATAAAGCTGAAGCCAACAGTTGCAAGCCAGTTAATATTGATAAACAGACAGCAAACCTCTTTCTTTTAGGTCTGGGCACTGAATTCAGGTGTCACCTTGCTGATGGTAAGTGACCAGTTCAACAGCCCTCAACACAACCTCATGAAGTTGACTACAAGTAGGATGTGTAAAACTCATCAAGGTGCCTTCTGAGTCTGTCTTTTTTTGGCTGTAGAATAACTGTCTTAGGAGAGGATGAACTGACAGGCACACAGGAGAAAAATACCAGGCAGACACTTCTTTTCTAGATAGCTTCAACTCTCCAGAGGCTGGTAAAAATGAAGCAAATCAAGTGCATATCAAGCACAAATCAAGCAAATCTTTCCTGTTCACATCAACCCAGCCATTGTGGAGAACACCCCAAGTCAGTGTGTTCTCCTCCAGCTGAGGTGTGATTTCTGTGCTATTTCTAGAGCCAAGGGGTGAACACAGTTGATAATCACCCAAAGGAAAGGGAAAAACACTGACAAAATCCAGAGCACAAAGCCCCACCGTGGCAGCCAGTGCTGCTGCACTCAGACAGGGTCATTGGGAAGAGCAAATGCTGGTTCCTGGGAGACATGGAAGCAAAGAATAGTTGAGGTTGGAAGGGACCTTTTGAGGTCATCTGGTACAACCCTCCCTGCAACGAGTAGGGACATCTGCAGCTAGAACAGGTTGCTCAGGGCCCCAAACCTGACCTTGAAACCCCCCAGGGATGGGGCATCTCCCACCTCTCTGGGCAATCTGTGCCAGTGTTCACACTGCTCTCATTGTAAGATATTTCTTCCTTACAATCCTGTCTAAATCTTCCTCTTTCAGTTTAAAACCATTTCCCCTTGTCCTATCTCTACAGCCTCTACTAAATAGTTTACTTCCATCTTTCTCAAAGGCTTCCTTTAAATACTGGAAGGCTGCAAGAAGGTCTCCCTGGGGCTTTCTCTTTTCCAGGCTGAACAACCCCAACTCTCTCAGCCTGTCCTCACAGCAGAGAGCTTCCAGCCCTCAGCTCATTTCTTTGTGGCTTCCTCTGGACCCACTCCAACAGGTCCATGTCCTTCTTGTGCTGAGGGCTCCAGAGTCAGAGCTGGGATGTTTCACCAGTAGCTGTCTCCTTCTATCTATCCCTCTCAAGTATTTTTGTTTGGTTTTCTGCTTCTTTCATGAGGACATGACTATGGAGAAGGACACTAGGAACTAGGTGCCATGAGGGCAACTCCTGTCTCTCCCATGCCATGTAATGAAAAGCAAATCAACCCCCAGCCAAAGCCAGGTGACAGAGGGGGTAGGTGACAGCTTGCCAGTGCTGACAGGCAGGTGGTGGGTGACTGCTGCTGTGTGATCCTGTGGCCTGAAGGCTTTCCCAGAAGAGGCTTCCCTTGGATGGGCCACAAGCCCCTTTCTGCAGTCGGGGGCTAGCAGACTAGAGCAGCTTTAGTGCCTGGATCACCTGTTCAAGGCAGCAGTGCAGGGTTGAAATGAGGTGCAAAATGCTTTCACTTAGTTATTAGAGCTTTACCAGTACTCAGTGATGGTTTCACAGCTCCTGGGTAAACACTGATACTTCAAAGACTGTTTGTGCTAATTTGGCTTTGGAAATGAGAAGGCAGGTAAGATGCATGACCTCTGCTAGGGCATCTTTTGATGTCCTGCATTAATACTCAGTTTGATGATCATTTTTCTCCCTCAAAGGGAATCTTCAGGAACATCTTCTGCCTGCCTGAAGTCTTGGTGTCTCCCCTGGACTGCTGCTTGTGAAGCAGCATACATTAGAGAGCAAAGCTGAGCCACTTTTGGTCCTGCCATGAATGGGGCAGAGGAAGATGCAGAGGAGAAATCAGTTGGGTATTCACAGGTGTCAGATGTGCTTGAAATGTAAGCTCTTCTTTGGAGGAGTCTAAATTAGCATTCCTAAGATCACCCTCCAACATTTCTTCCTTGCATTTATGGATGGTATAGTAGTGTATGTGCCTACAGGGAAAGGTACCTATGGATCAGGTTCTGTGAGTCTTAGATGTGTGGGCCTTCTGTAGCCATCCATGGTGGCATCTCCATAAGCTTTCTAGCCTTAATGTCCTTAACATCTAGTGAAATCCTGTTGGGAAAGTGTGCCAAGGTCTTTCTTTGTGGCATGACAGCAGGCTCAAGGCACACCACAGCCCCTTGCAGCACACCCATCTCACATACACATGGTGAATCATGATCTCTTTCTGCTGTTAATGATTCAGCAGCTCAAGAAGTGGGAGTGACCCCTTTGATCTGCTAAAGGACATCTGGCAAAAGCCATTCTTCTGCAACATATTTGGCTGAAGTGGGCTTGCTGCTCTGAGGTGCAATTGGATGGCCCAGGGACATCCCTCAACAGTGTGCCCACATAGGAAATGTTCCTTCTTGCACACTGATGGGATGAGGACTTCCCACAAAGAGGACTGCAAACCTGGTGGTTATATTGTGTTGCAAAAGCCTGGGCAGGTGGTCAGTTAGGGCTGCTGTGTTCATATGACACCTTTTTGGGGTTGCTTTGCTGGAGAGAGCACAGAGCTAGGTAGGCTGTGCCAGTCACCCTGTTGGATCCAGCTTGCTTCAGGCCACACTGAGGTACCACGAGAGACAGAGATGTGTCCTCATCAGAGCTCTTCATCCTCCAGGATGAATTTCTGAAGAAAGGAGTAGTTAGGTAAGAGAGCTGCTCAGTAAGATGTGTGTTGAAGGTGCATGTCAGAACAGATAAAGGATTTTAGACATGGAAAACCCTTCCATGAGATCCATTATTGATATCATTCCACCCAGCTTTGCATTCAGGGGATGAAAGATGGAACTCTAAAAATCAAAGCTGAGGAAAACTGTCAGTAAATGTGGCATATCCAAAGCACTTTGTGTTCTGATGAGAGGAGATCTGATTTTGTTTTTTGGCCAGCAAAGGTCATAGTTTACATCTCATCTCCCCTGTGCCTGGGAATCCATCACAGGATTCCAGTCATCTGGATTCTGTCAAATGTTTTCATTCTTTGCCTTGCTTGAGATGTCAGACCTGGCCTCAGGGAAGTCATTTAGCTTTCTCTGGACCTCAGTTCCTCCTCTGGAAAGTGGAGATAGTGTTTCTACTCTTCAGGAGGACATTATAATAAAACTCCCACACCCTCAGGCCTGAGACATGCAGGCAGCCCTGTGGTAGGAGCTCAGATAAAATGCAATGCTAACTTGAATCTTCTGCATTACAAAAATCTGCCAAATACTTGCAAAGCTGTAAACCTGTATGCTCCCAAATACAAAGATGGTCAGGTTTAGAACCAAGAACCATCAGGTTTCCAGAGCATTATACCAACACTAGCACTCAGGTTTCCCACCTCTGGAAGCCCTGCAGGGAGGCTTTACCCTTCCTCTCCTCCTTGTCCCCAACTGCTTTCTCCACCCCATGCCCTGCTGGAGAGGGTTGCCCACTGCCCTGCCACAGCTTTTCAGTCAGAGAACCTGCACTGCAAGTTTCAGCTCCAAACAAACATTCATGGCTGAGTTATGAACCCCCAGAGGGATAGATGGTGAAGTGGATTAAAGCACTAACTCCCTGCCTTTGGCTCAAAGCCACCTTAGGACAAATGTTAGAGTCAGTTCTGGAGTTAAACTTTTATTTGTTGGTGTAAACTTGGGGTTTGACATGGCCAAGCAATCCCCAAGAGGGAAAGGATGCTGGTGAAGACATGTGGGTGAGGTTCCAGGAGAGGTCTACACCATGCTCCAGCCAGTCTGGCCTCTTCAGTGGTGCCAAGTGCTGACAGCATTTCAGGAAACATTTCAACTGTGGATGGAAAAACCAACAGCCATGGACAGCCCTCCTCCTGTGGGAAGAGGAGACACCCAGCATGGCACTGGGAAGGGTCTCCTAGGGAAACTCTTGCAGTCCTCCTACACCATGCCAGCTGTAGCAGTGGCAGAAGGCTGTCTGGAGATGACCTCTGCCTGTGCAGTTGGTTGGGCTGAGTCCTTCACCAAAGGTTCTTTGCTGTCCTGTGTCTGCAGGATGGTGTCTCCTTGGGGTTCTTGGGACCTCTGTGTGCTATTTTGCAGCCATGCTCTGGTGCTGAGCTAGGTTTCTTGTGATTTGTGGACCCTTTGGGAAACATCTAGAAAAATCTAGGTTCTGTTCATCTGTTTTTAGGCTTTGCCTCTGTATGTTTGAGCCAAAGCAGATGAACAAAACCCCAGCTGCAGCTCTAGAGCTGCCTGGAAGAGGTTTGCTCTCCCTATGTCCCCCCTTGAGGAAAAGGAGCAGCACATTGCTCAGTACCCAGAGCTTAAGTCAAGACTTGCTAGAGCTGAATAACAGAAGGTTGGTGTTGGTGAAAGAAGAGGCAGATCCTTAAGAAGTGTGTATGTAGAAGTCAGTATTTGCTCTCCCTGTCCCACATCTCCAGTTGGCTGGGAGTTGAATTCCCTTTGCTGCTTGTAAGGTGGGGAACAGAGGAATAAAAGCATTAAGGAGTAATAATAGCTATTTTTTCTGGGGATAGAGAAAAGCTGTTTCTCAGTGTGGAGAAGCCACCACATTGGAGAATTTTTGGTAGCCTTTCTCTCAGCCAAGGAGCCCCAAGGCTCCTGGGGAGGCTCCTGGGACTCCCAGGGCCAGCTAGAGATATGTGCTGGGAGAAGAGTTGCTCCCTTGCCTGCTTTGAGGCCTCGGCTTGGGGTGTGGGAGGGGATGGGAAGGGATGTGTCTGGGCAGGGAGGAGGAGTGGCTGGAAAGGGGATGAGGCAGAGAGCTGGAGAGAGACCTAGGGAGGGAGGCTCCCTCCAAACAGCATCTTATCTGGAGAGATATTTTTGTTTTTCTAATATTATAAGCCACAGGGCAGGGTGCACAGGTATCCATGGGGAGGAACAGGCTGCCCAGAGAGGCTGTGGCTGCCCCATCCCTGGCAGTGTTCAAGGCCATGGTTAGATGTGGCCCTGGGCAGCCTGGTCTAGCCAGGCAGGGGAAGTTGGAACTAAATGATCTTTAAGGTCCCTTCCAACTCTGACACCTCTATGATTTTCTGACACCATCTCTGTCTGGCTGTTAGGTTGTTACCCTATAGGACATTGAGTTTGAAGTGTCTGTAGGACCCTGTTTGACATACTTACAACAGTTTTTCTGTGCTTGGGCATTTAGGTCTGATAGAATCCCTCAGAATTGTTCTTTTCTAATCATCCTCAAGTTAAGCTATTCTTTATGTATTGTTTTAAAATGGGTTGCACACTGATAGCTGCAGAATTCTGCTAACAGCTGGGTCATGATAGAAAGAGTTAGTCCCATTAAATTCTGTTTTATTATAGGTGTTTCTAGGGAATCACCTAGTCTGTATAATCCAGGGCACACTCAAATGCACTGCACCAACATGTTTCTCACTGCTTGATTAGATTTGGCTCTTTTCACTCAGCATTATTTCTTTCTGAAGTTGCTTAAATGTTGCTGTCATTAAGAGGATATTTAGAGGAAAAGAAAGCATCAGCTAAATCCACTTGTTGAGCACCTATTGAGTTTTGATAGCTAGCCAACCTGAAGAGGCTTTCACCATGCCAAATGCTGTGGGTATCAGGATTTGGACCTGAACAGGGAAGTCTTGCACAACTCAGATCTGCCCTGTTGTTAACTAGAGAACCATGTACAGAGCACTCTAAGAACTGGGTTCAGGGTGCAGTCAGAGCTCAGCAGCAGCAGACGGGGTGAAGAAAGCTGGAAGGAAGAGAACATGCCTCCTGTGAGCAGCCAGAAGGGTCTCAGCTCATGCCCAACTCCAAATATCCCTCGAAAGGCAACAGTTGCAAAGGTTAAGAATCTCATTAGGATTGAAATGCTTCCCACTGATGTGTTACTTGCTGACAAAAGTTGTTGACTTCTTTTCCACCATGCATTCCAAGCTTGGTGAATTTGCCTCTGTCAACAGCCTGAAATGAAATGTTCTGAAGACATTTATTTCCAGGCTCAACTCTTTGCTTTGAATTGATTGGTTTGATTTGTTCTCTCTCCTCTTTTCACTTTCTATTTTCTCATCTGTGGAGTTCAACAACCATTAGAAATGTTGAAGCTAGTATGAGGGCTTAAAAAAAAAACCAAGATATGAGATGGGTTTGTGCCTCAGATGCAGCTAGATATGACCAAGCTAATTATTACTGAGTGGTACAAACTAGGGATTATGATTAAAGCTACAAGGAGATCTTTCTAGTACTATTGCTTTACTATTTAGGTGCTTCTGTCTTGGGAAATATTTCTTGACCCTTTCTCAAGGTGGGATTGGTCTCTTCTCCCAAGTAACAGGAGATAGGACTAGAGGAAATGACTTCAGGTTGCACCAGGGGAGGTTCAGATGAGATATTAGGAAGCACTTCTTCCCCAAGAGGGTTATCAAGCCCTGGCCCAGGGCAGTGGTGGAGTCACCATCCCTGGAAGGACTCAAAAAACCATGGAGATGTGCTGCTTGGGGCCATGGTTTAGTGGTGAGCAGGGTGGTGTTGACCTTGTTGACCTTGACCTCAGAGGGCTTTTCCAACCATCATGACTCTTTGATTCTTCAGGTATGGTGTATTTCTAGATGATGCTTTTTGATTTTCTCCTTTGATCTCTGAACTGCTGCTGCCACAAACAGGGGAAGAGCTACTACTAGGCAGGCAGAGGAAGCAGAATCTTCTTTCTTGGTTTGTTTTGGGTTTGGCTTTGTTTGTTTTGTGTTTGATTGTTTGTTTTATTGCAGCAAACAATTCTTAAGGCAGTTATGGAGATGCCATTCCCTTTTCCATTTCCCTTCCCCTCTGCTGTTACACAGCTAACCACTGGCACAACAGGAAAGGGCTGCAAAAGAAAAGCCCTGAACCTCTCTTTATTCTTGCAGAATTCCTCTTCCTCCCTCCCTGCCATGCAGTATTGATAGCCCTTTGCTTCACCAGCTCCCTTTTGGAGGGACATTACAATTGATTGTGTTTTGGCACTTGTGTTGTTCCATCTTTGAGCAGGGGGAAAGCCAGCACCTGACTCCATTCAGGGTTAATGGGAGACTTCTTCTTGGTCAACAGTGGCTTGGATGAGGTCTTTAATGAGAGGGAGAGGAGAGGAGAGGAGAGGAGAGGAGAAGGGAGGGGAAGGGAAGGGAAGGGAAGGGAAGGGAAGGGAAGGGAAGGGAAGGGAAGGGAAGAGAAGAAGAGAAGAGAAGAGAAGAGAAGAGAAGAGAAGAGAAGAGAAGAGAAGAGAAGAGAAGAGAAGAGAAGAGAAGAGAAGAGAAGAGAAGAGAAGAGAAGAGAAAGAGAAGAGAACTCTCTGTCACTGTCTAAATTCACAATCTTGCTGCCATGGGCAGTTCTGATCCTTCTCTCAACAACAATAAAGCAGAAGTCAAAGAGAAGCAGAGATCAAAAGAAAGCATGGGATCCTCTGAGAAATAACTTAGTAGAGTAAGAGCTAAAACCAAACAGGGTAGAGAGCTGTGTAACTAAGAGTGGCAGTGGAGAAAGTGGACCAGGAACAATTGGTCATTGCTCTGCACATAACCAGGATTAGGGTAGGCCAGGTAAGATTGTCATCCAGCAGGTTGAACAGAAGCAAGAGGGAGTACATTGTCATGCAAAACACACCTGACATGTGCTTGTTGTAGGGTGCTGCTGATGCTGAGGGTTTTCAGTCTGTTCAAGAAGTGATTTGGCAAATTTGTGGAAGGAAAGAGCTCCCATGTGCAAGGCACATGAGATATGGCTAAGAATGGGCAGAGATACCTTGAGCAGAGGAGATTACACAGGGCAAATACCATCATGGGTTCATTCTGCTCTCCTGCTTTTGCCTGTTTTCCTCACACTGCTCTCCAGCTAGTATTGGAGACACAGGACCCTGGGCCCAGCAGAGCCAAAGTCACTCAATCCAGACAACTTTCCTTGGATACAAGCAGGAGAGAGCCAAGAGCAGTTAGGCTTCTGGAGAGGAGGAGGTAGGTGGTGGTGGGAATGGTTATTAGAAATCAATTGCTGGAGGATCTGTTCCTAACATATGGGAAACACTGCACAGCTTTGGAGGTCTAGTTAGCTTTTCAGTTGAACAGAGATGGTACCAAATATATCCATATTGCTACCCCTTGCCTATAGCTAGAGAAACAACAGTTTACACAGGCTCAGCCTAAGCATTCAGGGCTTGCAGCATCTGAGCAACAGACCTGGCTCAACACAGAAATGACAGAAGGAATAGTTCTTAATTTCTTTATTTCTGGGGGTGTTTTTTGTTGTACTAAGTGAGGAGGCTTCATGCAGATGAAGTGGCCATATGGAGTGGGAAAAAAAAAACAACCCACCCCATAACCATGAAGAAAATGGAAAGCTACTATTAGAACAAGGATTCCCAAAGTTTTGTTTCTGGAATGCTGGCATAGGGCATCAAAGAGCAGGAGAATAATAAACCTGCCATTCACAGGTTCTCTCCCTTCTCATCTCCCCCAAAACTTGTTGTATTTCCTTTTCTAACACTCTGGAAAGCAGAACAATGAGCTGCAGGTTCTTGCTGCCTTCCAGAGACAAGTGGACTGCTGAGGGGTGCAGTTAGGGTGTGACACATCCAGCTGTCAGATCTCCTGAGAGCCTCAAAAGCTTGGCAGACACTTTGCCTGTGTGGAGGAGGCTCTGCAGCTGCAACAGGCTGGAAAAAAACCACCTGGATTCACTGAGGATGGCTGCAGGTAATGTCACCCTGTGGGTCTCACCCAAAGGTGTCCCTCTGGGAACTTTGCAACAGAACCTTAGAATGGCTCAGGTTGGAAGGGACCTTAAAGATCATCTAGTTCCAACCCCTCTGCCATGGGCAGGGATGCCACACACTAGACCAGGTTGCCCAGGGCCACATCCAGCCTGGCCTTGAACACAGCCAGGGATGGGGCAGTCACAACCTCTCTGAGCAACCTGTTCCAGTGCCCAGAAGACAAAGTGTATGGCAGAAGGCAACCAGTCTAAGCCTGGGCATGAGAGCATGATGTCCAGAAGTAAAAGAGTGGCTGAAACTCTGACTGGATGAAGAAGAGCTGGGTAACATAACAAGAATAATTCCTCAAAGAAAACCCCAAACAACCCTTAGGATATAAAAAAGCTGCCATGAGCAATGGAGGCCTTCACTCAGAGGGTAGGGAAGTGACTGGTGAGACTCCTCACTGCTGGTGAGAGGTGGTGTATCCCACTCCTGCAGCAGCTATGCTCTTATGCAGAAGATATTCCTAGCTTGATGAGAGAAATTTCTTTTCATGAATTACAGTAATAATCCCAGCAGCTCCAGCATTGCAGGCAGTTAAAACAGACTGATCAGGAGCTGTCAAAAGTATTTGCTGGGACCAAGAAAGAGAGAAGCTTGAATGGCACCTGCAGACTATTAATAGGCACTCCAATAACTGTGTGGACAAACAGGTGTACATTCACAGCATGGGTCAGAAACTAAGAAACAAATGAACCTTTGGGCTTGTGCTTGTGATATGAAATCACTTGAAATGAAAACACAAAGCCCATGGAGCCTTCTGGTCATGTATTCTACTCTAGGCAGTGGTCCTGTCTCTGCAGCCTAGAGGTGATTAACACAAAACCCCACTAAATCTCTACCTGCTACAGAGAAAACCCTTCAAACCCCTCCCAATTTATCTGTCTTTGGCAGAAAACACAGTCATGTTTGTCAGCACTTTTAATCAGTGTTGTTGCTGTTGAGTGCTCTCATGTTTGTTTTTCATGCTTGAAACAGAAAGATTTTGTGGAAATAATGCTCTTTGATACAAATAATGCAGAGGAAAGAATGTGTGCCAGCAAAGCTAAGTTAATTATTTTGTCTGAATGCTTGGCAGATGGAAATGATGATAGACCTGGGACATGTCTACACTGGGCAGGAAGGTGTGGTGCAGAAATCCCCAGCTGAACACTGAACCATCAAGCTCCAGACCTTGAACCAGAACAGCCACGCTTGCATGGAGCTACTGACAGGCAACTGCAAGAAGCTTGGGACCAACCCTGGGAAAGGGCTGTGGGATCAGCAGCTTCCCAGCAAGCTGCCATGAGATGCTGCACTGATTGGGTCATGCTGGGACTCAAGGCTCCAAGTCTGACTTGAAGTCTGACTGGAAGCACAGATCAAATGAAATGGGTGAAGACAAGCCATGGAGAAGGTGCTCCACCCTGACTCTTAGCTAACTCTGGTTGGATGTCAAAAACTGCCTGACTGTTTGATTTCCTTGATTTTTTCCCCCTTTTATATTTCAGATTTTCAGCCTCTGTGATGAAGAAGGTCACAGCATGGCTGAGTCACCTGAGTGACCACCACACATCCTTGTTATTCCACAGTAAAAGGCATGGGAAAGCTGGTTGGACTTCATTCCTTGAACCAAATGTCAGAAATGTTGTTAAATGGAAGGTTAGTTAATCATTTCAGATTCCATTTATCTTATCACATGCATTTACATAAAGGTAATTATTTATATGGTACACTAATTTGTTTGTATTCCCTATGGGAAAAATCCTAGTTTAATAGGAAGGAAACCAGCAGTCACCTCCAAAGTCTAAGAATACTCCAGTGCCACCTTGTGCTACAGCTTCCACCAGGTCATGAGTGTCCCCAGCATGGTCCCTGCCTCCTGGAAGGGGTTGGGTTGACACAGGACAGGCTAGGAAAACCAAAGAAACCAAAGAGAATGAGGGAGAAAGAATTCCTTCACCAACACCCTCAGCATGGACCTGGAGTTCAACCCTAAAAGTCTTTGCTGCAGAGACCACAACTGGGCTGCTTTCTGATCTTCCTGGGTTTTTGATGGAAGATCTAATTCTTCTAAGTTGCCTTTCAAACTGACCTGTCCAGCTGGGAGAAGACCCAGTGAAGCTTTTTCTAAAGCTATTAGTAGGTAATGGGTAATTAAAACCTAACAATGGATCAACCAGGAACTTTCTTGAGTCAATGCTGCAGAGTTCTAATGGTCTTCATTGGGCAGGCAGCTCAGGTGAGCAGCTGCTGTGGCAGAGCAAATCTGCCAAGGGTGTGAGTGCTTAGAAGGGAGACCTCACTCCAATGGAATCAGCTCATGCTCTGCTGGGTGTGGCCAGGAGGCTTCTATAGCTTGATAAATATTTGAACTAATGTTCTTAGCAGTTGCTTATATAATGTAGCCTGTCAGGCACCACCAGGGAGTTGGCTACTCAGGCTTTAGGTAGTGTGTAAGGTGAAAAGACAGCCCCTGCCACCATCTCTGAAGGCATCCCTGCTGTGCCTCTGGTGAGGAGCCATGGGCAGGTGCAACCAGCACATCTAGGAAGTGTGGAGGATGTGATTCATCTTATCAGGTTAGGCATCTGAGGCTCCTTAGTCATCCACGTGTTTGGCAGGAATTTATCTTCAGGACTTCTCTCGCTTCCCTAGTCACCACAGGCCCTAGGCTAGGTGTCTAAATGCAGCTTGAGCTTCCATCTGCAGGAGAGCAGCACCCCAATATTCAGACACACAGAGAAGCCTAGATGTCTTTCTTCATGTGTGTCAAACAGCTAAGGCTGCTTAACCACCTCAGCAGCAGCTAGGTCCTAAGGCATCCTGCTTCTAGGTCTCTCAATTCCTTCTCTGAAAGCCACTCATGTGAGTTCTGGGGTGAGCCCCGCTGGGTGTCCTTGGGCTGGAGCTTGGGAGGTGTCCCTCTAGGATGTGACAGGGGCAGTGGTGGTGACTATGAGATTGTCTTTCCTTTTCTGCTTGGCCAGACCATGGGAAGTTTGTGTTTCAGGGAGGATCTGAGGTAGGCTTGTGCTTACCTGCAGCGAGGGAGGAGATGAAGACAGGTCCACGAGCCAGCTTGTAGCCAGGGCTGTAGCCACCTGAGCAGGTGACCAAGAGCAGTGCAACTCACATGAATTAGCATCCAACCCCCCACAGTGTCCTAGTGCCTCCTGTCTCCTTGACAGAGCAGCTTTGAGAAGAGACCAACAGTGGTCAGACCATCCTAGGGCAGCAAGATCTCCACTTACTGCACCAAACATTTCCTGAGTAAGCTGCAACAGGATCATTTGGTTTTGAAAACATTCTTCAGGCTGCAAGAGTTCTTGCTTAGACAGTACTGGGTCATCCCTCAAAGCAGTGGCCAAAGTGTCCTGAGATACTTCTGAGCCACCCCTGGTGCTGCCCCACAGTGCCTGCTGAGAGAAGGTCAAGGCAAGGGTTACTTGCTGCTGGACTTCCTTTCCACCTTATCCAAATCACAGAGATTTTAGCAGTGCCTGAGGGTTTCAACAGGCAGAAGAGCAGCCACAATGTCCTGGCAGAAGGCAAGACAGAAGCTAGCTCACACAAGAAAGTGAGAAACCAATTGCTTATGCTCCTGGCTGCTTCTTTTCAACAGAGGAGCAAATCCCAGCTTGCTTCTGACACATGGAACTCCTTAGACCAGTCTTGCCACACTGGAAAGCTAGTTCAAATCCTAGAGATGTGTTCTCCTTCCTAAAGGGCTCCACTGGGCACGTGACAGCCTGGAGAAGCCCATGCCAGCCTGGAGGAGCAGTCACAAGGAGTGGCTGTGAAACTGGCCTGGGAGGAGTTGTCAGCTCAGAAGAGTTTCTGGCTCCTGTTCAGAGCTGAAAAACAGCTGTCAGGTAGGAAGGATGGGTTCAAAGTCCTCCTGGCTCTGGCAAGGGAAGAAGGAAAGGCAAGCCATACCTTCAGACCTGGCTAAGATGTCCCTCAGGGTGGAAAGTTCATGATGTGGTTAGTGTCTGTGCTGCAGAACAGACCAGTGTTAGCAGGAGACAGCCAAAGGGTGAGGGCCAGGGCAGAGCTCAGCCACCCTTCTTCAGTCTTAGGTGGGAAATGATGTAGATAACAAAAGTTTCTCCAACAAGGTCTTTTCCTTGGCACACCATCTGTCAGAAGAGGTGAAAGCACTTGTGCCTATGGAGCCAAATACAATTAGGAGCCTCTCTTAAGGTCAAGATTCAATATCTGCTGTGCATTTCCAGGAGCACTCAGGTGGAAATGCACCTTGGTTGGTGGAGAACATTGCAAACAGGCTCACAACTTGCTGAAAACCCAAGTGAGGGTGCTGGCCTCCTTTATTGAACCCTGTGACTCAGACACAGCTCACGTGGAGCAGCACAGGTCATTTGAGCACCCGTGTCCTTCCTGCCCCCAGCCTCTCCTCCTCCTCCTCCTCCTCCTCCTCCTTCTTCTGCACAAGGCCCTAACATACTGCTCTTAATGAGGTACTTTGATCTTACCCCTCCCTTTTTTATTTGTTTTACAGTCCTTTCCCTTACTTTCATCCCCATGGAGCTTTGGAGATCCTCCCTTCACAGCTAAGTTTCCAAGGAAGGAATCTGTGCAGTCAGGCTGCATTTCAGGGAACTCAAACTTGCTCAGGAAAATAAATAGGAAACATCATTTGTAAACTGACAGTTCCTAGGAATCCTGGCAGGCCATTCAGTCATGAAAGTGCTGTGAACAGTAGTAAAACAATCCAATTAACTGAAGAAAAACAGCCCAAAAGTTTCTTTCACCTAGTTTTTCAAGTTTCCTGAAGGGCATAAGTCCACAGCTTTTCATTTCAGTGCTAGCTTTACCATGCATTGATGACTGAACAGAACCCATTCCCTTCTCTGGGTGGCATTGAAGATATTGATAGTCAATATAAATATCATGAAAGGCCTGACTGTCCTTTAGCAAGTTCCAATCCCAGAATTGCCAGAGCTGGAAGGGACCTTAAGGATCATCTAGTCCCAACCCCCTGCCTGCCAGGGACACCTCCCACTAGAGCAGGTTGCCCACAGCCCCAGCCAGCCTGACCTTAAAAACTGCCAGGGATGGAGCTTCCCCAGCCTCTCTGGGCAACCTGTTCCAGTGTCTCACCAGCCTAACAGTAAACTATGGGTCTTATTTGTACTCATTTACACCTTTCTGCTCAAGAGCTAATTTGATGAGCAGGACTAAGCCATCTCCTTGCCTCTCCAGTCTCCAGGAGGAGCATTTGCACTCACCATATTGCTGCAACAGATTCTATAGCTTCAAAGATTGTTAAAAAAAAAAAAGCCCAAACCACCCAAACAACAAACCCACCCTCAATAATTAATGAAATAAAAGCCAGATCTTGTGAAAAAGACCTCATCAGCTACTTAACAGCTCTAGCAGATGCAAAGGCATTGGGCAGTTGCCTGTAGCAGTTTCAGCCACGGTTGGGAAAATTCAAATGAGACAGAAACCTTCACTTCTCGACTCATCAGGATGGGGAGGACTGTGACTCTGAGCATCACTTCTCCTCCCAGACAGCTCAAAATCACAGTTCTCCAGAAGATGCAATTCAGTGCCCATGTGCCTTCCTCTAAAGACTGGCTGATGCATCCAGGTGTCTGCCACCAGCCCCGGTAGCCACCCACTCCTCTGTCAGCAGCGGGGCACACGTGCGTGCCATCGAGATGATTCTGGGCTTGTCTTTTTTAGTCATACCTAACTGAGCAGCCCCAGGAGAGCCCTGGCCTGTGAGTCACTGTCAGACATCAGCTATCACATGTGGGAGAAATGGCAAAGCATGACAGATAACTGTTACCATTGTGTAAACTTCCTGTCATAATCCTTCTTGGATGTTCATATTCATCAGCTCCCCTCTGCACGCTTCGAGCTGGGGGTTTGCTCTGTAGGCACAGGCAAAGGCAGTTGTTCCTGAGGAGGAGATAGAGCCTGTTTTGCTCTCTTGTCTGGAGAACAAGCTAGAATCATGCTACACACTTTGCTGTTGCTGTATGTTAAGTTTTCTAGTGCTAGGCTTGTCAAAAGACACAGTTATTACTTTGCACCTGCTAATATGAAGCTTACACATGCAGGCTTCATACTCAAGCTTACAATCAGTTTGACAAGTAAATAGTTGAGGGGGAGAGGTTGTCCTTAATTTCCTGGTATTTGTCTGACTTCAGCATATTGCACAACCTTTCCCCCCTTCCCCTTACTGAATGAACAGATCTACAGTGCCCCTTGGCACTCTTATGTTCTCACATTAATAAGGAGAGCATCTGTGTGCCTCAGTTTGGGAGAGAATCTGTACCATAGAGCCTGGGAAACAGAAAAGGCAAGTGAGAAACCTGTGTTTGTCTGAAAGGCTGGGTTTGATTAGCAGTGAACTCTAGGAGCCTGAAAGCATGGACTGAGGCAGCAGGATGAGAGTAGAATGTCCTACCTGGGTGATTGTCCACCCTCAGCAGGTATAAAGCCAGCCCCTGGGCAGCCAGGAAGGACACACAGACCTCAACCTTCAGAGGAGGGCACTTGAAGAGAGTTTTGCAACCTGGTTTCACTGCCTTTTCAAAGGCTGTTGTAGCCCTTAAAATGAAAGCTAGAGGTGTTATCCAATGCCTTGAAATGGCTCAGGGAATGGCAAAAGCAGCTTTGTTCCTGCAGACTTCTCTGAACAATGTGCTAAAGCTCACCTTGAGAGATCACCTCTAGAAAACGCAGGAGGGTTCCCAACCTCTGTCAGCACCAGCCAGTTTTTCTACTATTGGGGCCAAAAAAAGTGCCAAGTGGTGGCAAACCAGGTGTAGTTTTGTGATGAATTGGTCTGAGCAAACCTTGGCTTTGTGCATCTCCACAAAAAAGCAGGGAGGTACTAAAAAAGCAGAGTTGCTCAAGTGAAGGTGGCAGAAAAATGCGTGAGGAGAAAAATACTCTTATTCTCAAGCACTTGCTAAAGGCTGGTGCCCCCATGCCTGAGCTGATGGTGCAGAAGAAGGCAGTGCAGTCTTGGTTCTCTGTCAGCACCCATTTTGGGGCAGGCAAAGCAGAGCTGCCTTGGAACCCCCTCCAGAGGTTTAGAAGCTGAGTTCCAGGGCTTGGCAAGGCTGAGGATAAACTCACTGCCCCAAAGGAGTGGCAGTGGGGTTAGGTATCACCCTCAGTGCTTTCTGCCTCCAGGAACTCAACCCACCATCCACAGCTCCTCTCCAGAAGCATGGAAACCTGGACTGCTGGAGTGTTCTCTGTTTAGCTCCAAAGTTCATTTGCCTAAGGAGGTTGTTGGAGGAGAATGGTCTTGTATTTTTTATTAGTTGTTTTCTTACATCTCAATGTTTTACAACAGAGAAAAAGAACCTTTCTGAGATGTTCCTGTCCCATTTCAATCTAAGTGTTCAAGAGCCTGCTGTTAATTACCCAGCCAGGATGATGGCATCTGTGATTGCTTTTGGAAAGCTCCATTGGCTTTAAGTTTCTAATGAAGTGCAGGAAATGCCTTTGCAGGGGTGGTGAACTCTTGGAATTACTGCATCAAACCTTGGGGTGGGTTTTTTTTAATACAGAGGTTTTTTGAGATGCTTGCCCCACATGATCCTGTTGAAGGGGGGAAGAGAAAGCTCATTTAGAACAGTTCAGGGAGGCTGAGCTCTGACCTGCTAGAAAATCTCTCCTGACACTTCAGAGAAAAACAGGAACTTTCCAACCTTTGAAGGAAACCAACTCTGTCATTCCTCTCACCATTTTACTTCTGGAATTGGCAACATTTCCTACAAGTTTGCACTCCCAAATCTTTCTGTTGGAAGCTATTTACATCAGGAAGGAAGAATGGTGAAGCTGGAGGCTGAAAAACAGGATTTACACCTTCTTTTTTTTTTTTCCCCTAGCATTTCACATATATTTAGTGTTTCCTCTCTTCCCCCAAGCCCCAGGTCTTTGTAACACACTCTCTTCCAGATCTCAAGCTGGATAGATTAAGTGGCATGTACTCTATTTGACATGTCAAATTTCTCTTACTGCTGCCTGCAACACATGAGAGCAAATGTCACTTGGATTTGGGGAACATATGCAACAAATTTCACCCTAAGAGTCAGCTCATGGGCATCTGGTTTGTTGCTTTTGTAGGAGTTTTGCTTTTTCTTTTGCCTTGGTTTCCTTTTTTGTTCATTCTAGTAATGCCAAAAGGGCCTTGGAACCAATCTAAATGCAGGTGGCATCAGAGTTCTTGCAAAGGGGATCTCATTTTCCCCTCTAGGATGGTTCTCCCAGGGTCTGCAGCCCTAAAGAGCTAAGAAGCTTGGAGCACTCCATATTTTAACCTACAGTGACTCCCTCCCTGCAGGCAGCACCAATGCTTGAGCTGGTGCCAGCTTCAAGTGTTCCCCAAACTTGCAGTCAATGATGGATGACCCCTGAGCAAGTCTATACCTTGGTCCCATCTCTCACCTCACTTTTTCTGTCCCTTTCCTGCAATAGTTTCTGTTTGATTTGGGCTAAGAACCATCTCCCAGCTGTGATTCCTAGTGCAAAAACCTTGCCATGCCTTCAAATTGCTCCCATAAGTGATTTCCTTCCCAAAGCCTGCTGTTCTATAGAAGGTGCCATTAATCAAGGAAATGGCTTCTCCTTTCCAGTGCCAAACTGGTTTCAAACTCCTTCTGATGAGTTTCAGAAAGGATATGACATAAAATATACTATAAAAGGCAACAGTGCAGCAATGCTTCTACTTCTGGCCAGGATGGACTGATAACATGGTTATTAATTAATAGATAACATTATTATATGGTCTGCAGAGGTTCAGAACACACAGACATGAGAAGTTATTCTCCACAGGAAGGAAGCAAACCTCTAATCATCTTTTCATGAAGAATATTGACATTGGCAGTAAATAACTTGTTGGCACACAAAACCTGCCTGACACCTACTACAAAAGGAAGTATTTATGTAGAACTGTGTAAATTTGCCCCCCAAATCCCCATTCCATCCACACCAAAGACAATCTTGTGTAAGCCAAACCAATATTTCTGTGTAAGTTCATAAATGCTTTGGAGGCTGCTTCTTCCTCATGAACAAGAATCCTCCCTGGAGAGACCAGAGACACTTGGGAATGTTTTCTCTCCTCCAAGAACAACCTGAATTGCATCTATTGCAACTGGCTGTCCAGTTTCTCTGGATTTACCTCCAAGGCTGTGGAAGACCTTTGAGATATCCTCCCAGTGTTGCTGCTTAGCTTCCAGATCTGATGGAGGATGGAGGCATCATTTTTTCCCCCCATTCTTTCCAGTTTCCTCCTCTCCAGGCTCCTATCACCCAAAGGCTGCAAAACCATGGAGATTATTTATGGAAATATTAAAGCTAATCCTACTCAAAGTGGAATTAACTACTCTGAAAGCCCCTGATTAGCAGCCTGGTGTCTGTGCAAGGGCAGGGAAATCTCTGATAATTAAAAAAGAAACAGAAACACATTCTTTATTTCCCTAAGTCTGTGTCTCAGCTGAAAGTGATAGAACTTAAAGAATCAGTGAGTTGCCAGAGTTGGAAGGGACCTTAAAGATCATCTAGTCCCAACCCCCCTGCCTGCCAGGGACACCTCCCACTACAGCAGGTTGCCCACAGCCCCAGCCAGCCTGGCCTTCAAAGCTTCCAGGGATGGAGCTGCCACAGCCTCTCTGGGCAACCTGTTCCAGTGTCTCCCCACCCTCACAGGGAAGAACTTCCTCCTCATAGCCAATCTAAATCTCCCCTCCTCTAGTTTGCATCCATTCCCCCTAGTTCTATCACTTCCTGACCTCCTAAAAAGTCCCTCCTCAGCTTTCTTGTAGCCCCCTTCAGACCCTGGAAGGCCACCAGAAGGTCTCCTGGGAGCCTTCTCTTCTGCAGCCTGAACAACCCCAACTCTCTCAGCCTGCCCTCATAGCAGAGGTGCTCCAGGCCTCTGATCATTCTCCTGGCCCTTCTCTGGGCTCATTCCAGCACCCCCATATCCCTCTTGGAGCAGGGGCTCCAGAGCTGGACACACTATTCCAGGTGGGCTCTCAGGAGAGCAGAGCAGAGGGGGAGAATCACCTCCCTGACCTGCTGGCCACTCTCCTCTTGCTGCAGCCCAGGATACTGTTGGCTCTTTGGGCTGCAGGCACACACTGCTGGCTCATGTTGAGCTTCTCATCCACCAGCACCCCCAAGTTTCCTCAGGGCTGCTCTCAAGCCAATCCTCACCCAGCCTGTATGGGTGCTTGGGATTGACTGACCCAGATGTAGGACCTTGCACTTGGCCTTGTTGAACTTCATGAGATTGCCAAGGACCCACCTCTCCAGCCTCTCCAGGTCTCTTCTCTTTCTCTGTTAGCATGTGGAACTATCCTTTATGGGTTTGTCTTTTTAATTCTCTCCTCCTCTCCCTAGACAACAAAAAGAAAGGAGGGGAGAAAACACCAACTTCAGCAGCCATAAAACATGGTATTGCCTAGAATTTGAATCATGCTTTTCAGCTGAGGAACTCTTACCCCTTCAGCCCCCCACCATCAGCTGCCTGCCCTTGGGTTCCTACTACCCTTGGGTCTCTGCCATGAGTTCAAGTCCATGTTTTAAATCTTTCATGTCTCTTCCATCTGGTGAACTATCTTCTGGTGTCACAAGAAATGGACTTCATGGTCAGAAGCTTGGTGGCTCTTCCTCACTACACATGGGCACTATAAGCCAGTCTGACAATAGGCTGAAGGATTATTCCTCAACCAAACTACCTGGCTCTTCTTTTTTTCAGGCTCCTGGAAGATCTCACTCCACTCAATACTACAGCCCACATTTGGATTATTTTTCTTACAATCATTATGCTATGTTTATCTACACTGAAGGGTATTTTTAGCCCTTATCTTTCATCAGTCAGAGGATCTGTGTCCCTTTAGACCTATTTCATTCTCCCCTGCCATTTGCCATGTTTAGATAACTGGCTCCTGCTTAGTCTTTCAGGGATTTTTACACTAGTGCTGAGGTTTTGCTGATGAACTATGGCATAAATTTCCTTGCCTCTTAATTAATACCAAGCATTCCATCTTCCAACCAGTTCAGGATGCAATAGGATTTCCACTTCCTACAAAGATCCTTCCAGGATATATGGAGTTTAGAAATTAGAAACAGGCAGGAATCCACCCTGCATCAAAAAAAAAACAACCCTAAAAGATATGCCCAGGAAGCAATTTCCTGGTGGCAAATTATTGGCTGAAGCTATCAGTACAGATGGCTGTCTGAAATGCAACAGTGCTAGGCATGTGTCACCATGATGTGGGAACTCAGTCAGAAGCAGAATGCTGCAGCATTGGAATAAATAGATATGGAGCTGAAATTACAGATTGTGGAATACAGGATGGGCTCAGGCTGCTGCTGCTGTTGCTGCTGCTTGCTACCAGGGCTCTAAGTTTCATTCCTAAGAAGCACAACTCTCCATAGGCATTTTGTCATGGACCTGGTGCAATTTCAGCTCTTAATTACCTATTACAGAGTGAAGGGAGGAAAAAAAAAAGTCAGGGTTTGGCATAGCCACCAGCTAATGCTTGAGGTCCATCATCATCATTACAAGTAATAAGGAACCAAGCCAGATGGCTTTGTCTGCCTGTGGTCAGGAGCTAAACTTCCACCAGGGTGTAGAATGATGCCTGGCTGGGTGCTGGAAGCTAATGGCATGTAGAGAAGTGGCTGGCTATGTCAGGCAGAGCAACAGCAAAGACATGTCCTGTGATCAGAAGGAGATGGTCTCTCCTGGTATGGACACACAAGTCCAACATGAGGCAGGAGGAACCTGGCCCAGGTTGCCCAAAGAGGTGGGAGATGTTCCACAACCAGGTCAGGTTGTTTGGGGCTCTGAGCAACCTGATGCCCTGCTGACCACAGGGGGTTTGGACTAGGTGACTTTGAAAGGTCTCTTTCAGCTCAAATTGTTTGGGTGATTCTCCTCTATGATTCTACCAGCTGTTCCCCCCAGTGATTTTTATCCTCAATATTGAGGTGAAGTGGAATGAGGTGGTAGGTGATTAGATGAGATTAAAGACTTACAAAAAGATCCTGAAAATGATGGAAGTGGGGCAAGCAGATGCACAAGGAGTAAAGAAAATGATCAGGTGGTGAGAACCTGTTTAGAGGTGTTACCTACCCCATGAACAGGGTCTGGAGCAGGAACACTTCCACTGTTCTCTCCACTTATGCTACATTTTCTTCTTGTGTGAGTAAATGTAAGATTCAGACTAGACCAACTGAAGTGTCAATGCAGGTCAGTGTCTTGCCATGCCATTTGCACACAGGAACTACAAAGTGCACTTTGGTAACCCTTTTATTTGTCCTTGGTACCTTTCCTTTTGGAAACCAATGAGCTGCAAAGCCTTCCAGGTATCTCAGACTTTCAGTTATGAGATGGAGAGGTTTTGGTTTAAAAGAAGAATCCTTGCCAAGGCTACAAGTGAAGACCCAAAACCACTGGAGTCCTTTAGTTGGCAGAGGGAAAGCAATTCTTCTCTTAGCCTCCATGCTGAAATGTTGACCATGGTTCCAGCTTGGTGTTGGGAGCCAAAGAAGATCTGCTTTTCACTGTGTGCTTTTTCTTCTTAACACAGCTCTTTGGGCATCTCTGACTGCTGTGAACCCCAGAAACACAGCAATAACTCACCCTTCTGAAGGTCAGGCCTGCACAGCCCTGTTTTAAGGGCTTGATGACAAAGCTGGAGTTTCCAAGAAGCCTTCTTAGATGTTCAGTAAAAATGAATAACGAGGCACTTACAGCTTTTAGACTTTGCTGCACTTCATGCTCTTCAGTGACACCACACAATTGGTCATGATTTGCTCTAAGAAATGTAATGATTTTGCTTTAATTCTTTGCTATTGAATTTTTGAACTCTTCCTGTGCTACAGTAGAATTAAAACCAGGAAGAGAGATCAGACCTTGACAGCTGTGCCATTCCAGTCCCTGCAGAGAACTTCTGAACCTTTCCACCCTTTCAAGAGCTACAAAAGCCAGCAATTATTCTTCTCATTGTCTTTATCATCTGTCCTGAAAGCACAAAGCAAAAGAAGCAAGGAAGGCACATGCCATGTTGATTGCCATGGTGCTGGTGCAGAAGGTACAGGACCTAGCTTGGCTATAAAATAGATGTTAATAGACAATAGATATCAAGCCTAAATAGATAATAGATGTTAAGCCTAAATAGACAATAGGTATCAAGCCTAAATAGATAATAGATATTAAGCCCAAATAGACAATAGATATCAAGCTAAATAGACAATAGATATCAAGCTAAATAGACAATAGATATTAAGCCTAAATAGATAATAGATATTAAGCCCAAATAGACAGAAAATAGATATCAAGCCTAAATAGATAATAGATATTGAGCCCAAATAGATAATAGATATTAAGCCCAAATAGATAATAGATATTTAGCCTAAAACAACTTGAAGTCTATGGATTTGCTTTGATTTCATTTGACTTGTGATCATAGAGTAACTCCATGCTGTTTCCTTTGTATGGGTGTAGAAAACACTCTGATATCCTCAGGCCAGGTTGTCTCCTTTAATGCTGTTTAGATGCAAAAGCTCCCTCAGGTAGAAGGATCAGACTATTCTCATGGTCCCAGACTGGTTAGATATGTTATTTGCAGGCCTGTCAAGAGATGCTGAAAATACAGATATTTGGCATCCAATCCACCTTCCAGTGTGACAGATTCACACAATTTGTGGGCACCTAAAGTGTTGCACAGAAAGCAGAATTTTGCCATCATCCAACTTTGCTTAGACTAAAATTTGCTTTTTGGTTTCATACAATTTTTGGAAAGTTCACTAAAGATGTCCTAATTTTGGGGGTTTTTAGGCTTTTTTTTTTACATTTAATCAAGCAATGTCCTGTTCAGAAACTGAACATTCTTTTGTCTTCCTCCCTGCAAGACCTGGGAAGGTTTCTTCTTGGAATGGAAAAGCACAACATGAAACTCTGAAATTCAGGATATATTTGGGGACTAGCAATTCTAATTGCTTTTCTCACTCTCTCTTCTTGTAGGGGCACACTTGCACATGCATCTGCTAAATATGGTTACATATATTACACTTAGACTAGAAACCAGGCTGACCTTCATACCCATGTGTCCTTCTGTTCTGCCTAAGGATAAATACATTTTCCTTAGCACTTTGGGAGGAGTCTTCTATTTAGTTAGGTAAAGACAAGTCATGCTGCAAGAACCATCCAGTTTTGTTTCCAGGTGGAAGTCTTTTGCATGAGAAAAGAAGGGAGATTCATCTGGTCAAGAAATATACAGTTCCCCTTTCATCTTAAATACAAAAGTTCCTCTGTCCTACAGAGTTATTACTCTCAGTTTCCCAAATTAATGGTGTTTTTAAGTGTTGAACAACAGAAGACTAAACACCACTCTCATTTCCTGGGTCATCAAAAGGATGGGGGTTTAGTTTTTGTTTTCTAATTCAGTTTTTAACTCTAAGGTGGTGTGGTGAAGGGCTGCAATAAAGTGGAAGTGGGTCAAAAGCCATTTAGTACTGCTATTAAACCACCACTACTACTCCTCATCTAAATATGTTCCTCATTTGTAAGAGCTACCCCCAGAACAGTCTCTAGTTGGATGAAATCTCATTAGCTGACTGACTATATGTTAACTGAGAAGGGCTCAAAAATCTTCTGGGGGACAACACAGAGATTTTCAAGGCTATTTATTGTGCACACAGGTTGCATCCTCACCTGCTCTAAAGTGACACCATTTCCAAAGCTGCTAGCATGACCCTGAGCCATCTAGGATGGGAGCTGGAAAATATCACCCTCCCTATCCAACAGCATCCTGAAGGAAGAGACTTCTGCTGCTGCTGCTTTCACTCCAGAACTGAGTGATTACCCCTCAGATGGAAGCTGAGATTTCCTTTCCAAATGGCATTTCAAATCAGGAGGTGTCTGGTTCCACTGAAAGATGAATTTGTAGGAAGCAGGAACCACTTCCCTCTATGATTTCCAGCTTGGCTGAGATGTTTGTAGATTTCTTACAAACCCAAACTGTATTTCTCTCCTGATAGCAAAGGGATCTGTGCTTTCCTCCTGGCTTTCATGGGCACTTTGCCCAACTGCAGGATAGGGCTGGGAGGTATTTAGTGCAGAATGAAGGCTAATTAAATTGTTGCATGTTGACATACTAGAGACTCCAGCCCAGAACTGTGCTGAAATTTTTCCTACATGACTGAGTTCTTTTCCTTGTGGGCAAAGTCTCTAAATGATTTGGAAGCTCCTAGCTGCACTGAGTGACTGGTGACCATAGCCAGATTGCTTATGGGACATTGGGCTATGTTCTTCCCCACTGCTGCCTTCTTCTGGTAACCTTCTCCCTATCAGGATCTATCACATCCATTCTTATTCTTGGACAAATGAATGCAGCCATTCTGGGTGCTGAATTCTCCTCCAGCTCCTTGGCTGGCACACTTTGGGGCAAAGAAAGGAAAGTTTATGTCTTATGGGTGCAAACCAGCTGCAGAAACCAAAGCAATGAACAACAATGCAAGGCAAAAAGAATTTCCTTATCCCAAATCACATCATCTCAACATGGTAGCAATGGTGAAAGGTAAACCTTTTTGGGCTAATTGGATAGCAATTAAGTGTTTTATATTATGGACTATTCACAACTTCTTTTTCATTTTCATAGGTGAAGACTTTTGGAGAGGAGAGGAGAGGAGAGGAGAGGAGAGGAGAGGAGAGGAGAAGACAGGACAGGAGAACGAAAAGGAAGGGAAGATTTCATTTGGAAGGGACATAAAATGAATATCTAGTCCAACTGCCTGACCCCTTTAGGGCTGACCAACAGTTAAAGCATGTTATATCAAAGGTGTTTTTTGGGGAAAGCTTGGGCTAGGACCATGTAGGCTTTCTGATGCAGGAAGGAAGGAAGACTGTTGGCAGAGGCAGTGCATGTGAGGTTCTCTAGGCTTCCCTGAGGCTTACAGCACAGTGCTACATCCAGGATTAGTTGTGGAGTTCCTGGATGGTGCACAAAGATGAGGCAGGTGTAGAGCATTTATTTTTAGATAACTTCTTAGAGAAGAAGGGGAAATCTGCATGCAGTGAAATTTTCCTCTGGCAGCACAACACAAAAATCATTTGCTTTCTGGAGGCAAACAAATTGAAATCCTGATTTTGCAGGATTAGAGCCCATGTGAAAGGAACAGTTAGGACAAATAAGTCTCATTGCTCAGTGGTCCCCAGAATAGAAGTAAAACTCTCCAGTTAAGCACTTGGGCCCTGTGAAGAGCTCAGAGGCACTTGTTAGAAAAGAAGGACTTGTTAGAAAACCCCTCCCAGCTAAGCAGAGACCTGCCTGGTGCTGGCCAGTTGGAAGCAGTAAGGACAGAGTGTGGCCTTAAATTTGTCCATCCCAGGAGACTCAGTACCCATGGAGGTCATCCTGCTCCCCCAGGAGCTGAAGCCAGGCTTGGTCCCATTGCTGAGCTAGAGGGTGGTGAGAGGAGGGCTGGTGGGGACATCAGGCATCACCACCAGCTATGCAAAGGGAAGAGGGAGCTCTGCACTTGCTGCATGAGGGGTGAGTCCCAAGTTCAAGGCTAGCATGTTGCAACACAAGTGACAGTAGAAATCCCATGGGAAAACCTACTCTGTGCTGGTGGTAGCTGCAGGAGAATGCTGGACAGATGGGCAGGGAAGAACCCTCTGAAATACAAGAGGCAATGCAGGGTCCTGTGCCTGGGAAGGAATGACCATATGGACCAGTACAGCCTGGGGGCTGACCTGCTAGAAAATAGCATGGCAGAGAAGGACCTGGAGTTCTTGATGGACAACAAGGTGTCCATGAGCCAGCAGTGTGCTGCTGTGGCCAAGAAGGTCAATGGTCTCCTGGGCTGCATTGGCAAGAGCACTGCCAGCAGGTCAAGGGAGGGGATCCTTCTCCTCTCCCCAGCCCTGGGGAGACCTCACCTGGAGAACTGTGGTCAGCTGTTGGCTCTTCAGGACAAGAGAGGCATGGAGCTCCTGGAGTGAGTCCAACACAGAGCTACAAAGATGCTGAGAGGCTGGAGCATCTTCCTGCTGAGGCCAGGCTGAGGCCAGGCTAGAGAAGAGGAGGCTGGGAGGGAACCTTCTCCATGGATAGGAGTATCTGAAGGGAGGATGAGAGGATGGAGCCAGGCTCTTCTCTTCTCCATGGGGCCAAGCAGTAGGACATGAGGCAGCAGGCACAAACTGGAGCACAGAAAGTTCTACCTAAACATGAGGCAGAACTTCTTCCCTGTGAGAGTGGCTGAGCACTGGGGCAGGCTGTCCAGAGAGGCTGTGGAGTCTCCTTCCCTGGAGAGATTCCAAACCCATCTGGCCACAATCCTGAGCACAGGGAAGTTCAACAGCTTTCAATCAAAAGTATAGAAGCATTTTGCATCATGTGTGTCCACACATGGAGGGGAAAACCTTTAGCTGCTGCATATTCATGACTTTGGAAGCTGAGAGAAGTTAGGGCAAGAAAGAACCTTGCAGGGCTCACAGAACTCTTGCAGGCACTCAGGAATTAGCCTGATACTCTCAGACATGGAGGGAATGATAAGCTGTAGGCATTTTGAAGGCATTCTGTAAGGGTCAACAGCCTAGCACTTAGATGCATATGCATGCATGGAACAGCAGAGCAACACAGTGACACATCAGAGACAAATGTTAGGGGAGATCTTTCCTTTTTAATTACAGACAGAAAAATTGCTCTGTGAGCCTCTGCAGGGATATTTTTTTTCCCCTTTAAATATTGAGAAATCAGTTTGTTTAAATGTTAAGCTTTCACAGGAAAGGAAGACCCTGGAGGTTAGAGAAAGTGTTGTCACTCAAATCTGTTCTCCCCCAGAGCAATTACTGTAGGCATTAATGTGCCTTGCTCCCAAATCGAGTTTGACATTAAATGCTGCTTGGAATGTTCAGGAGACAGTTAAAAGGTAGGGATGGATCCTTTCCTCATGTAACATGTGCTGAAAAGCTTCCCTGTGCATTCAATCATCTGGCTTCCCAAATCCTAGTGGTACTCTTCTGAAGCTGTTAGGGAACATATTGGTTGCATATTTCATTTGTTTCTGGCAAGAATAATTAGATGAATGTTTAATTAGGAGAGATTTTCTTTCATGAATCATGGCCAGCTGACTGAAGGGTTGATGACAGTCCATAATAAGCAAAAATACATCTATCAGAATAACTCTGACTTGCTATTATAGCAAAATTGTAAGTACTTTAGAAATACCCCAGCAGAAGGCTGAATCCCCAGTCAGGATAAATCAAAGACTCCCTGAAGTTGACAGGACTATTTTATTAGAAAGCTCTTAAGAATCTGGGCAAATTTATTGAAATAGCCTTCAAAAAGCTTTCTGCTTCCTCTTGTTCTCCAGCTTGGATTCCAACCCATGTGGGGCATCATTTCCCTTTACACCACCAGCCACTCCTGGTACCCAGCTTGCTCTGTCCACAGTCTCATTCACAGACTCACAAAAGGACCTTGAAAGATCATCTAGTCCAACCTCCCTTTGGTCCTGTTCTTCTCTCCCACTCTAGAATGTGTTTCCTCCATCCACCTGGGGTGAGGTGTATCAGGACCCTGCACATCAGGGAAGAAACACGAGCTCCTTTCTACCCACAGCTCCATATGGCTCAGGGTCACCATGACCAGGACCAACTCACCCTCTCCACTCCTGCTGTGGACTTACCATCACCTTGCAATGGCATCAGGTCCATGAAATGCCACAGAAGACCTTCAGAAGAAGGGCTTAAAGCTGCCTTTGATGAGGGCAAGTGGGATCTGTGGGCAGATGAAGCTCTTCAGTGCCCACACAGGGCTACTCCTACACCTTGTGTTACACTTGTGTGCAGAAGGTGACTGACACCTTGTCCAAGTTGGGTTGGCTCAGAGGTTCCATGCCTAGGTCATTTAGAGATCTTTCCTAACCTCTTCTTCTATAGAAGGACCAAGTAAAACATGTCTATATTTTCTGTAAGCTGGAAAATTCATGGTCTTTTGTGAAGCAAATCCAGTTATTTGCCAGTCCACACTTTTGCCACTGTTTCCAATTTACCTTGTTATTTAGTAGCCCCAACACTTGCAGGTTAGGTCCCAGTCATCACCAATTACTTTGGACTATGTAACATTGGCTTCCTCTGGGGCACCAGCAAGGAAACAGTAATTAACTGAGATAGTTGCTGCTTTCCTTTGGAAGATAAGGAATGGGATTATGCTCTTTTGATAAACTAATAGGCTTAAATCAATTGAATGTATTTAATAGGAACCCTTGACAACAGGAAGACACCTCAAAGCCTTCACTGTGAACTTTTCCCATTACTTCAAAAGTGCAGACAAGGAAGATAAATGAAATTGCAATTCAGCAGTTGGGAAAGAAAGGGGAGAGGCTGAAATCTGCCTAGAATCAAAGACTAAGCTGAATGATCATTTTCTAATTAATGATCATTATAATTCTTCTGACATCTGCAGAAGGCTTTGCAAGCTTTAGCTCTCCTGTGAGCTAGGCAAGAGGCATTATCCTCATTTGACAGACTCTGAACTTAGCCATGTTAAACTTGAACCTGCTCCCTGCCTCAGAGGCTCTTTGCCTTTTCCCCATCCCAAATGTCTAATGTTAGCTCTAACAAAAAGCAGGAAGGGTGGCCAGGGCAAGGACCTCTGCAAGAAATGCAGCTGGACTTTGGGATGCAACCTCATGGGCTTTTGCCAACATGAAGCAGTGCCAGGTTTGGCTGGAGGAGATCAGTCATCAGAGATGATGCCTTGACCAAGAACTGGAAGAGGACCAGGAGGCTCCTGGAGGAGCCTGCAGCTGAACTCACACCTCAGACATCCAGGCAGCAATGCTGGCTCTTCATCCTACTCTGCAATACTCCTTGTATTGTTCTAGTTTATTTGAACATCTGTTTATGACCATGGCTACTGTTACAGAAACAATTTGCCCTTTCTTCCTTTATGTACCTCCTGCCTTCTTCTGCCTCAGAAGAGCTGCCCAAATACTGTTTGCCTGTAGAAAGTCATTCTATTCAACACCTAAATCCAGCAGAACCAGGAAATCTACCCCATCCTCTGTAAGATGAACCACACTGCCTCCTTCCTCTCATCTTACACTGAACCAGGAGCAGTTTGCTAATTCACAGCAGCTTGGGGAAGGTTAATCAAGGAAGCTTAGTTAGTGGGTTAATGCTAAATAAGAAACATTAGAATGGATGAAAACCCACCAGAGCAGGCTGAAGGCTGGAACAGAGGCAGGGAGAGGAGAGCTGGGAGCAGAAGAGGGGACAGGGAGGAAGAGAGAGCTGGGCTGAAATGTTTTTGGAAGGGTGTCTCCTCCCATGAGTTGACAAAACTGTTGCCATGTGAAAATGGGCAGGAGCCTGTCTTTCCTGGGGTTTACTTGTCAGCTGCAGAAAGGGGTGAGGTAGGGAAGCTCCCTGCAGTGATTTACACCTTCTGCTTCATTTTGTCTTTTGAAGATGATGGGGAAGGAGGAGGAAGGGCTGAGAGGAAGGGCAGTGATCTCCAATACAAACAACCAGAACAATTGCACAGCTTTATAAGGTTAACCAGAGTTCTGCCTTCAGACAGGAGGGAGGCAAGAGAACTTATTTATAGCCTTAGATTGCCTCTGTCTACAAATCTCAAGCACACTTAGCTCCACCCTGTCTTCTGGGCAAAAAGTAACTGGCATTAAGTACACAAATGTAAAGCTCAAGTCATTCTTCTGTTAGGGTAAGCCCAGAAACCACCCACTGTTTGGGGTGGGGGGCTAATTGCTACTGTGCACTATTAGGAACAAGACTTGCTCCTCTAAAAGCTTTAAGTTCTTGGTTTTGAGGGGTTTAGGGGGTGGGTGGGTGGGTGGGTGTGTGGGTGTGTGTGTGTGTGTGTGTGTGTGTGTGTGTGTGTGTGTGTGTGTGGTGTTTTTTTTGCAGTATGTACTTTGTGCAAGCTGTAACCTGGGAAGAAGCATGGCTAAGTAGGGAGCTTAAACAGGTCCACCTGCCATGCCAGCAAAGAAGACACTGGGGTTTCTTCAAGCTGCTGCTGAAATAATGGTTTCAATTCTCTGAAAGGAGATGCTGGAGCTTAGAAGGTCCAAGGAAATTCATATTTTCACAGCCAACTTTCCCCTCTGCCAGTAGAAAGAGAAATCTAGGGAAATAAAGCTGGCTGGAGGCAAAAGGCATGGTTGCTAGGTAGCCACTGTCCTGATGGGGAAGGTGAAGCTCAGAGAGGTGAGTTCCTCATCACTGCAGAGATCCATTTCTTCATTTCCCTTGAAAATAGCTCTTTCTCTTTTTTTTTCTCCTCTCTCCAGATGAGAAGATCATCAGCTCAGCAGGAGGGGGGGGAAAAAAAGAAGTCTGCAGAAAACCAGGAGCACAAGGCTTTATTGTGTCTCCCTCCAGTGCTTTTCAGCTGCTTCCTTAGAGGTGGGTGGGAAAACGAGGGAAGGAGCCCCTGCACTTTAATCAGTGAGGAGATGTAATAACAAGGGGTGGCAAACAAGCACTGCTTCTACCTGTCAGTGCTGCATGATTACCTGCATTAACTGAAAGGGCAAAACCAAAACCTCACCCAAGCACAAATGGGGTTACTCTTCTTCCAAGAGCTATGGGAGCACCTCTGGGTTGTGGCCCTCAAGTAAATCCTGGCTTTTTAAGGTTCTCCTCTGGACAGGGATGACCTTAAAAGACCTGGCTATGAGAAGAAATGCTGCTAACCAAGTCACACTTGAACTTGAGGCTTTTGGGAGCTCTTTGGTGTAAATGGGTAGGAGTCACAGCAGAAGCTGGCTGGAAATCCCTTTCTCCTTGGAAAAATCATGTTCAGCTCACAGGGCTGGGAATCTGTGAAATCACTGCAAGCTGTTTACTCCTTGGGGCAAAAGCTGAGTATGCTGGGGCTCTGTCAGCTACAAGGACTCCTCCTCTGAACAAGGCAGGTATTCTGCTCCTGACACTGGAAGGGAAATGAGATACAGGGAAGAACAATTGGTTTGCTCATAGGTGGATAGAAAATCTTGCAACTATAGCAGGAACTGAAACCAATCCTGGACTGGATCTTTTAGTGCCAGAAATTCCCACTATTTACAGTGTGAGTGCAGGTCACATTTTATGGTGTGTTCTGAAGAGCTGCCTGCTTTTGGAAACCTTTACTGACTGAAAACAGCAAACCATAATTGCCTTAGCAAGGAACTCCTTACCTGGTAATTTGCTTCCAAAAATAAAGCCCTGCCTTATCTCTTGGGGTGTGAAAGATTCAACCAGATTTCATCCACAGGCATGATAACAGATAGATAGCAAGGCCAAGGAGTCAGGGATCCCTTTGCAGAGTGTTTTCCAAAGGCATGCTGCAAAGGTTATGATGGGAGTTCAAGGGCAAGAGGTAGATTACTCAATAGGATGGAACTATCAACTGTTTTCTTTCTGCAATTGGTGACTTACTCCAGAACCAAGGCTGTTATGATGTATAGAAGGTTGTTTCTCAGGCTGTTAAGTCTGCAGGGGGAAAAAGAAATGCTGTAGTTTAGCCAGCAGCAGTTGTACCTTGAAGGAAAGAATTCTATGATTCTCCTGTGGCAGAGAAGCTGCTACTTCCACTCAGCCCAGGGGTTTCCAACAAGACAGCAAACAAGCCTGACAGTTTCATCTGGGGCAGCTCTCAGACCACAAACCACTCAGTCCTAAAGCTTTAGCTGAAGTGCTGTTGGGCAGCTGAGGAGTGGGGAGGAGAGGCATGGGTGGGCTGGCAGGGCTGCATTTGGGTCTTAAAAGCAAATGAGTTTTGGCAAGATTCTTGCAGGCTCTTTAGACTTAGTGTCTCCATCCCACCAGCACTGGGAGACAAAGCAAAAGTGCCAGCTTTTCATTTTGGGGAGAGTGAGAGAAATCTCAAGGACTTGCAGATCTCCTCTGGGTAAGGATAACCCTGTCTTGTCTGTCATGGCACTCCTTCCATGCTGGGACTGATCTGGGTTTTCCTTGCTGTAAAGGAGAAAAGATGAGACAAGAAGAGAGGTAAGAAGGTATGTTCACATAGACCAGAGGATGGAGCTTTTTCTGAAGGCCAGGTGTCCTGGGAGCCTGGACAAAGTGGCAAAACATGATACAGAGCCTGAAGGGATACCTAGAGGCATGGTGGAGGCTTGGCTGCAGGTGCTTACAGGTGAGGGTAAGGCTTTCAAGCTGGTAGAGGGTGGGCACTAGCAGTGGAAGATCTCCTCAGTAAACATTCAGGAGCAGCTGAAGAGGATTGCAGGGCATTTCAGGTGGCCTTAGTTTCTGATCAGCCATAAAAGTCCCCAGCTGATGAGCATGGAGGGAGTTAATGAAGTTGCCACTCAGTTAGCTTAGGGACTTTATCAGCTTCATGTCAATCTTTAGTTAAGGCAATGGTTAACTGCTTATCTCACTAGAAATGTGAGGTGTGGCCTCATGAGCAGTTATTTTCACTGGAAGTAATATCTAGAGCAAATAAATTGATTATGCAGCTTCAAGCAGATGATTCAGCAAATCCAGGTAAGCCTCTTGCTCTGGTGGTGGTGTGGAGAAGAGGAGAGCTCCCAGCTCAAACCTAGGACTTAATGACAAGGCAACCCAGGTCATCAGGGTCATTGATCTCTAGAACAGTATTAAACCAGTAATTTAGAGAATACTTTAGTTTTCAAAGCACTGTAAGACACTCATAAAACAATGCTCCCAACATGACTAAGAGCTAAATAGGCCCTATCTATAGTTTATGGCTGGTGAATATGTTCACCAGCAGGAGAGGAAGAGAGTCACACAGCAAAACATCATGGGGGCAGAGCCAGGAGCAGAGGAGGTCTCTGGTCCCACCCACATGGGTGCTCCCCAGCTGAGGGCTGCCCCTGCCAGCACTGGACTGCCCTCTGTTATTTGCTTCTTGGTGGCAGACCTCTGATAAAAGAAATGAGATTAAAAATAGCAGGGTGTCAGCAAGGCTTTGGTGTGATGCCCTAGGTGAGTGCCAGGCTGGGTCTGCTCCTCTCTGAAGCAAGGAAGCTGACTTGGTCTTGGGGGTTGTTTCTAGCCTGGTGATGCCTCCATGGCCTGATCATGGCATCTGATGTGGCAAAAGATGACAGCAGGAGCCCAGGTTTTCCCCTTCTTCTGTCATTCCCAGTAGATTAATCTCATCCCCAGAGCTCTGTGAGGTACAATAGCAGCACGTGAGGAAAATGCAGGCAGATGCTGGTAGCTGAGGAGCACACATCTGGTGACTTTGTAGTCCTCTTACATGATTCCCTGTGGGATCACCTCCTGCACATCTATGTTGAGCCCTTCCAGACAGAGATGCCCCAGATGCAGAAGTGCTGCCATCATCTGCACTCTGCCAGAGCTGCTGCTTGCCTCAGATACCACCTCAAGGGGAAGCAACTGATGACATTGGGACATCTGCTAAACTCTCTCCACCTAAATGTGTCCTTGGAAGAAAGTCTCTTTCTGCTCAACCAGAGCCTCCTGGCTTTGCTGCCAATCCAAAGGAGTTTCCTCTGACTGAGCCTGCTACTGTCTGCCACAGAAGGACCAAACTTTGCCCAAATTGCTTGGACAAAGTGGAGAAACCTTATGCAGTTTGACAGCAGCTTCAGTGACAACCAGCACAGTTACAAGGACTTGTTAGCCACCCTGAGCCTCTGCTGAGTACATTCCCAAGTGACTGAGGCTTGTTTTAGCTGAGGTGTGGAGATTGTTACCTAAGAAATCACATTTCTTGTAGATATTTTGCAGGTTTAACCCTCAGAAAGAGTTCTAAAATGTAACAGCAGCATTTTTGTCTGGGTTTCCTGATGGACAGCTAAATGAAGCTGAATAAATTCTGTGAGCCTGGGTAGGAAAGGCTGTAGGAAAAAAAGTGCTGCTAGTTAAGGTAAAAACTGAGTTCAGAGTCATCAAGACATTAATGATAACTATAGTTAATATCTGAAATCAGTGCACAGTCTCTTTTAGGAAGGCCTCTAGCTACTTGAAACACTTATATTTTAATTTACTTGCTTCCACCACAGCCTTTCACAATGCTGGGAAACAGCAAAACTTTCAACCCAAAGAAGAGGTGTGTGAATGCCAAGGATGGACCTTTCCCAGAGTATGAAACTCACCTCACAGCAGGTAAGAGTCCTTATTATTAGCCATACTTCCAGCTGAGAAATGCATCTTGCTTTGGTTTAGCTTTTAAGAGAAACAGTTGTTCACATGCAAAACTCAGAGTGATGAAAAACAGCTACTGATTATTGCCAAGCCAAGAAATGCTTCTCTTTAGCTTGGAAGAGAGGAAAAGATTCTTACTGATATTTGTACTTAATTTTGGAGATCAGAAATCACAGAATGCTTAGAGTTTTAAGGGATCTTTAGAGCTCAGCTAGTCCAAAGCCCCTGCAGTAAGTGGGGACATCTATAAGCAGAGCAGGTTGCTCAAAGTCCCAAACAACCTGAGCTGGAATGGTTGCAGGGATGAGGCAACCTGTTCCAGTGCCTCACCATCCCCAGTGTGAAACCTTGAATCCTTGCATCCAGTCAATTAAACACAGTGTCACTAATTGTCTACCTTTCCTTGGATTTTGGAATAGGTTTCTAATCTCTCCTCCATGCCACATCTTAATTAGCTCCTACCTCCCTCTCATTGTCTCTTGCTGTAAGAATCCACTCCAAGCAGGATAGCCAAAATTCAGTCTGCTCCCTCCAGCATAAAGAGCTGGAATAATGTCACATTTTACTGCACCTCTCAGTATGATGCAGGTGTTAGCCACCAGGTACTGGTCATCTCTCCACCCTGCCATGTGGCTCAGCACTGCTTCTAGGCAACACTTCTAAAACAGATTTGCTTCTGCTATCACAGCTTAGGAAAGGGGTAGGAGGGAAGACTCTCAAAAGGAAATCCTTCCCACGTGAAACTCCTAGGTAGACAGCCCTAGGTGCTACAAATACATGAAATTGGAGGTTAAGAAACCTTCCAGAAATGGTCATGATCCTGCAGTAATAAAGCTGGCTGTTTTTCTTATAGAAAACACACATCTCACTTCTAAAAGGAGGCAGCCCACTGTGACTGCCATGCTGGTGACACCATGCAGAGAGCTTGGAGGGGGTCTCTGGCAGAGAGAGATTTTTTTTTCCCATTGATATACCACTTGCAAATAAAGGTTAGGTCAAAAAAAGTCCCAGGCTTGAGGAAATGCATTGCTGGGAGATGCTTAAATTCCTATGTGATAAAAACCAAAGCCTCAGCAGCTGAAAGGCAGAGGAATTGCCTGCCCCCAGAACACCACCTTAACATGCTTCTGAGTCAACTCTGGAGGTCACCAGTGCAAGCCAAGGCACTGAGCAAGTGCAGCAGGCAAGGTTTGCCTCCCAGGAAGAAGGAAACCCAAATCAGACAGTGAGTGGTGATGAAAAGTGTTTCATCCACTCCAGAAGCTGAACTCCTGATAAACCAACTGTGCAAGAGCAGCTTCTGCTCATTCTCTATGAGCTGTATGCTCTCAGAGATGAATGTGAAAGTGAGTCACCACACTTGAACATGTTTCAATCTGCATACATTGATAGAACATGCCTAGCTTTAAGAGCAGAAGGGCAGGGATTCTTTTTTCTCTAGGTGGCAATCCCACCCTGCAGGTGGCTGTACCAGGATCCCTCCCAGGATCCTCATCCCATGCCTTTCCTCACAGCATCTCCTCCATGCAGCAGCAAGCTGCTGACCTTTATTCTTGGATGTCCTTAAGGTGTTGTAGCTTCATCCTGTGTCATTTAGGGATAGAGTCCTCTTTGCAAAGGTGCTGAGCTGTAGCTTAGCTAAATAATGCCCTTTTCCCTCTGTAGTAACTTCAGCAGAGTGGAAGTGCCTGGAGTGCCAAGGCTGCATGATGCACAAGTCAAATGGTGAAGCTCCTCCTGAAGTCAGCTGGCATTCCAAGCTCCTGTTTTTAACTTGAAACTGTGTAAGGAGACAGATGGAGGTTGCCTGGGAGGTTCTGTCACCTTTTGGCCAACATGTACACACATACAGAAAGCCAGTTCCCAATCACATTTAGTTTCCTATGACTTTGGTAGTAGTTCCAGTCCTAACTTGCTGGGACCAAGAGCAGATCTTGGCACCTGATGTGCACTGCAGCAATATATGGAAGCCTGCTTCTGGTTCCAGCATTTTACCCATTTCTTTGACTTTCTCTGGCCTCCTAGACAGGCTGATGCACAGCATGGGGTACAGCAGGGTACAGAACACCTGCCATACCCCAGCTTGGGGTATACAAACCCCTCAGGAGAAGGTGTGAGGAACATCCTCTGCCTGGCAGCTTGAGGTACACGTGAGAAGCTGAATTTCCACAAGTCTCCAGCACTGAGAGCCAGGGCTAGATTTTTCAAACCACTTCAGCTGCTTGCAACTTTTCTTTTGCCTCCACATTGGGAGCTAGATGTGGAGGGCTTTGGAGAGAATTGCCCATGGAGTGCCTGAGGGAGAGGTGAGCTCATCTGCAGATTCAACTCCAGATGTGGGGCTGAATGCTGGAAAATTTACCCCGGATCTCCTTTGAAAATCTGGTTCTGTGTTAGAACATCTGTCTCTGAAATGGCAATCAGACTATTATCCATGTACAATTTTACCATTTACATATTTTAATGACTCTTGACTCTTTCAAGCAACTTTGAGAATGTATTTGCTTCAAGTGTGAGGGATATGTTTCCAAAGGCAAACCCAGCTCAGATGTTAAAGCCTCTGGCTGTTCTATGGCCCACTGCAAACCAACCATTTAACATTTAGATGTGTGAAGCATTTGAGATAGAAACATTCAGATCTGGTACTTAGGGACATGGTTTTGTGGTCTGTTAGTGATAGGTGTGGTTGGACTTGATGATCTTAGAGGTCTCTTCTAACCTTTGGGATTCTGTCACCAGGTGCTGTGACCTGGGGACCTCTCTTTGTTCATGGCTAGGGATTGCAGAGGTGGGAGGGGTATCTCTGGTGGCCCCTGGCAGGGAAGCTCCTAGGCTCTCTGCCCACTCCATGGGCACCAGAGATAGAGTCCCCAGAGACCATCCTTGGTTTCTGCAGACTCCCTCTTGGGAAGATGCTGACACCTGCTTGGGCTGGGGGGGAAGGCTACCTACCTCTTGTGTGACTGCAGAGGGAGTAGGGGAGATCAGCCTCACCTATTCATCAGGTTTTGGTGAATCCCTCCCCTTCCCATGTGAGGCACCTAGCAGAGAACATCAGGCAACAAAGAGAATAAACTAGCTCCTGGCTGCTCCTCCCTGGACATTTTCTTTGGACAGGGCCTTTAGATGCTAGGGGCAGGCTGGGCTTTGTGCTGGTACTAAATGAGGGAAGTCATCCCATTGCCTTCCTCAGATACCTGCTGCAAACAAGAGGCAGGATTGTCTGTTTTGGTCTAGTCTGCAAACTGCTGACAAAAAGGCATTTTGCTGCCTGAGGAGGATTTGCATACAGGTCTCTATTTGTATAGTTGCTGCTCTCCTTTGTTTGCACAAAGCAGAATTTCCCTCTGCAAGTCCCTCATTAAGTGCACACCTTTATCCAAAGCTGGCATGCAAATTGGAGTGTGGCAGAGGTTAGGCTCTCCAACAGAACTTTTCTTTCTGCTCAGATCAGATGGAGAGGTGTCCAGTTCTCAGAGGTCAGCTAGTGCTTGCTAAGCTAGCAGTTCAGGGGCTCTTTTATTCCTAAACTGAGAAGAATATACCTGGAGGTAAATGAAATACAACCATTAGGCAGCCTAATGCCATTTTTACAGGGACTTTTAACCACACTTTTGAGGAAACAATATGTCTTGCTTCTGTTTAGCTGTGAAATAAACCCAAAATGTGAACATACACCAGTTCTAGAAGCTTCCTATGACTCTACTTAGTCACTGCATTAACACTTCATTCATGCTGTGGTTTTCAACTGAAGGGGGGGAAAAAAAAAGGTAAAAATAACAGTATGCTTGTGTGGTACAACAGAAGACAATGAGAGATGATAGTTGAAAGGCAGCTCTCTACAGAGGGAGTAGAAAAGCAAAAGACTTTAAGACAGTCTTCAAAATGTATTAGTTGTGAGCAGCTCATTAAGTTCAAGTTATCACAGGTCCAAAGAGCTTAAAGTTAATGTTCAGATTTGCACTGCTTTCCCTGAAGGGATGTTATCATTCATTGACAGCAAAGCAACCAACCCCAATATTAGGCAGAGAATCAATAGATGGCTACTTTGGAAACAAAGGTCTGCAGGTATCCTGTCTGCAAAACCAAGGACTTGTCCCACTTTAACTTTTGGGGAAGGGAGCTCTACCACTCCCAGTTTGGTTTGGTGTGGCAGCAGCTGCCTCTTCCCCTGCCATTTCCACCTGAGCAGCGTGTGGTTTGAGTAATGCAACTTGCTGACTTATGCTGATAGGATGTCAGGAAAAATTGGGAAAACTGATGCCTTTTGAGAGCAGTTTCCAGAGAGACCTGGCCAGCCCAGATCCAGAGGCTGAAGCAATGTTTTGAAGTTAATGAGACAGCACAGGAGAGAAGAATTACAGTCCAATTGCATTTTACAGGAGGAAACACACACTTTGCTGCCTTGGTTGAAGGTTCCCCAGGGCCCTACTAATACAAGATTTGCAGAGATGATAACATTTCTATAAACTTCAACCTCTAGTTATTGATGAGGAGTTCAGACTTCAGCAAATAAATCAACATGAAGCTGAAACCATTAAGAAAGGCATCAGCATGCCCCTGTCTTCAAGCAGTGCAGATTAGCAGAGAGCTTCCAAGCTGAAAACTTGTTGGGGGTAAACATGTGAGGTAAGGATTTATCCTGGACTTCTGGAGTGTCAGTAGGTGGGGATACAGTGGTGACAGATGCAGTAGGATCAGAGAGAAGAAGTTTTAAACTGAAAGAGGGGAGAGCTAGATGTTAGGAAGAGATTCTTTCCCCAGAGGGTGCTGAGGCACTGGCACAGGTTACCCAGAGAGGTTGTGGCTGCCCCATCCCTGACTGTGTTCAAGGCCAGGCTGGATGTGGCCCTGGGCAACCTGGGCTAGTGTGTGGCATCCCTGCCCATGGCAGGGGGTTGGAACTAGATGATCTCTAAGGTTTCTTCCAACCCAAACCATTCTATGATTCTATAATCATATCAATGCTTAAAGGAAGGTTTCTGGGCAGTCTCTTGGATTATAGATGAACACTTGCAGTGAGCAGGCTTTTATTTCTTCCAGGACCTCTGATCTTCTCCACCATCCTTCAGGTGTTAGAGGCAATACCCCATGCTGGCAGGCACATGTTGATCAAAAGAAAAAGCACCTCATTTTTTTTCTGGATGCAAAGTTAGAGATAATGAAGAGAGAAGGTGAAGTAGCAAAAAGTAGGAAATCATATATTTGAGGCCAAGAAAGAGCTAAAGAGGTGGGTGCACCCAAGAAGAGAATGAGAACAGGAAGAAACTCCTTTCAGAGGAAGATAATGCTGATACTGGCCTGGGCTGACAAGTTTTCTGTCAACCATTTGCTGCAAAAGGAAAAAAAAAAGCATGTATTTTCCTAATGATGTTGTATATTATTACCCTGTGCACGTTTTCCTAGAAAAGTTTATTTTAATAGCACTTCCTTAATTAAAAAACATGCTCTGTCTTCTCCCAGCCAAAATGAAACACATTTTTTAGCAGTTAATTATTCCTTTGAGGTGGAGTGGGTAGGAATGGGGAAAGTCTGTGAGGAGTGTGGCATGAGAGAAAATACCTTTGCTGAGGTTTTTTTTTTTTCCCCTGTATTGTTTGTTCTCTCTGGTCAAAAAGAAAAGAGAAAAATGGAAAGGAAATCTTTTTTCTCCATAAAGAAAGGAAAATCTGGTTTGAGATTTCCATCTGGTTTAGGACTTAAGGAAAGTTTTTAAGCAGAAAGAAAAGAACTATTGAAGGTCTTCAGAGACAGCATTTGTTGTGTGTCAGTCACACAGGTGAAGGCACATTTCCCCTGCCACAGAGCTGTGGCTTGGCATGACCTGGGCAGAGTGCTTCTGAACCATTTTATATCTATCTTCTTTTCATAGGTCTGAGTACACAGACTAGAGAAAAAGCAGAGGAGGGTCAGGTTCAGGAGTTCCTCCTTCCCCATTCTCATTTGGGTCCTGATGCCTACAGACCCTATGGCCATCAAGCCATGGAATGGCAAAATGATTTCTGTTTGCCTGGGGATGCAGAACACCCCCAAAACTTATCTGCTCTGTGCACAAGTGGGAAGCAAAGCACTGCTATCTGAAGCCATAAATGGTTCTCAGCCTTCAGCAAATTTGGCACCTTGTTCCAGTGCTCCAGTGACTCTTGCTGCTCAACAGCTATACAAATAGCCCAAATGCAAACAGGTTACTTAATCAGGGATCTGTGTACTCAGAGATAGCACAGCCTACAAACATATACTTTGATAAAGGAGAGTTCATGCTCCTGATCCTCATGCTTATAGAAATGCATTGCAGGAAGATGGAAAGGGAGAAATAAGCAGGTGACCATGCAGCCTGTCAGCAAATTGCTGCAGATAAATCTACCCTTGGATATCTGGAATCTTCTGTCCAGTTCTGGGCCCCTCAGGTGAAGAAGGATAGGGAACTGCTGGAAAGACTCCAGCACAGAGCCACCAAGATGCTGAAGGGGGCAGAACATCTTCCTGATGGGGAAAGGCTGAGGGAGCTGGGGCTCTTGAGCTTGGAGAAGAGGAGGCTAAGGGGTGACCTCATCTATGCTTATATATATGTGAAGGGTGGGTGTCAGGGGGATGGGGTCAGGCTCTTCTCAGTGAAGCCCAGTGACAGGACAAGGGGCAGTGGCTGTAAGCTGAAGCATGGAGGTTCCATGTGAATACAAGACCAAATGTTTTCCCAGTTGAGTTGCCAGAGCCCTGGCCCAGACTGCCCAGAGAGCCTGGGGAGTCTCCTGCTCTGGAGAGAATCAAACCCATCTGGACATGCTTCTGTGTGCTCTGGTCTAGGGAATCCTGCTGTGGCAGGGGGGGGTTGGACTAGGTGATCTTTCCAGGTCCCTTCCAACTCCTAATATTCTGTGAGTCTGTGATTTCACCCAAACCAAGTCCCTGCCCATGCTTTAAAAGAGGAACAGCCCAAACTGGGCAAGGAAGAGATACCCAAAGACACACAAATTGCTTTTTACACTAGTACAATGTAGAAGTGCAGTAACATGTAGATTCTGGAGGGAATGTGCACTCTGGTGGGAAAACCCAAATAAATAAAGGAAAGACTCCAGAGGAGTGACTGGAAATTTTATTGGGAGATTTGGTCCTGAGAGCCCCAGAGCAAGTGCTGCTGTTTTTCAAAGCTATTTATGACTTTCTGATAAATGAGTGGCAAGCCTGCCTTTCTTTATGAATCTCTTTCTATCTTTGATATTTGAAGAGAAATGGCAGCCTGCATTATGCTGTTCCTACACCAAATTAACTGATGACACTAGCAGAAAGGCATGGTCTCAGCACCTCCTTTTGACTGTCAGAACAGGCAATAATGAATTTCCATTCAGCCTTAGGTATCAGCAGTGTGCAGATCAGATTGTTGAAGTGACTCCTCCAGATAAGCAGGCTGAGAGTATTAAAAAAGTGGAACTTAAATACAACCAGAACTAAAGAGAGAGGTTGCAGACCAACAGCCATTTCAAATGTGAACCTTCTAAGCAGTGTGGATGACTGGCATTTTGTTGGTCCTCAAGAAACACAGAGATGATAAGAGAAAGAGAAAAGCTCTTTATATTGCACCCGTTAGTGTAAGCAACACTGCAGGATTGGGGCAGTTCTATGGCTCCTCATGACTTACATGGCCATGGGACAGCCAGTCTTTCCTGGATGATCTCCTTCCAACTCCTAACAGTCTGAGATGCTGTGAAATGGGCATGGCAGAAAATGGTCACTGACAAAGTAATCTGAAAGAACAATTTCTCCAGCACCAGCCTGCAAGGGGTGGCTGTGAAGATCCAGAACTCTCTATGGCTATCCCTTTCCCAGACTGGTTTATTGGGCAACATAAAATAAACCTGAATACTATATATTTCTTTCCTTGCACACACTCAGCAAAATCCTTCCCTAGTTCATTGTAACTTCTATTTCTTCTCTATTGAACAGCAGTGAGCTGGAGAGACCAAGACAGTATATATATATATATATGTATATATATATTTNTCCATTTAATCCTTCCCTGGGCTCAAAAGCTGCTTTCCAGCCTTCAGGCCAGATGAGTAAGATCCAAGTGCAAACCATGCATGTCTTAGGGAAGGCAAGGAGCTAAAGAAAGAGCAGTCTAAAATGCTGCAAGCTTTTCTGATGCATTTGCTGTTCTCCCTCACAATGCTGCCTATCATACTGTTGCTTGAAACACTACATCCAGTGGGGAGAACCTGGCCCAGAGAGGTGGGAGATTCTTCATCCCTAGAACCATTTCAGGTCAAGTTGTTTGAGGCTCTGAGCAACCTGATCTAGTTGCAGATGTCCCTGCTCATAGCAAGGAGGTTAGAGTAGATGACCTTGAAAGGTCCCTTCCAAGCTGAACTCTGTTATGATGTCCTGGTTCCCAGCAGCTCACAGCAGTGTTCCATGATCCTTTAAAAGGCTCAGTGGTTAAAAGGCACAGCCACCACCTTTCCCTTCTTTCCAGCCTGATTTGGCTGCAGCTTCTGAAGTCCTTGGTGCAAGAGGAGCAAGAGTTCTCTGATCAAACTGCTGGTGCTCTTCTGATTTATGGTTTTGGTTTTGTTTTGGTTTAGGATTCAAACTCCTTTTATCTTCTGAAATGAAGGGTTGAATGCTGAACTGGAAAATTGAAAGCATTTCATTCAAATTAAGTAATTCCCAAATATTACAAGTTTAGAAGTGAGTAGCCTGAGGATAAACCAGATGATGGCAAACCTTGTTGATGTGGATGCAGGCTGATCTAATCAGCCTGGGGCATTAGATGAGTTGTAATGGAAAGAAAGAATCAATGTTAAATAGGTTCTACATTAATATACATTATCTTGTCTAAATATTTATTTTCCTCAAGTATTTGTGGGGCTAGAGGGGAACTTTTTAGATATGGAAGATAAACTGTGCTGGAGGCTAAAGTACTCTGCTAATGCACAAATCAAGGGCTTGATCCTGGAGGCCTTAGTCTTGCTAGCTTCAGTGGGGACTGAATGAGAAATGCATGAGTTGAAACAGCATTATGAGAACACAGGCACCTTCTCCTCCTCTTACCCAGTCAACCAATAGAGCCATGCTTGTGGAGAACAGTTCTTTGAACCCAATTTGGGTTTGCATGCATCTGGTTTGCTTTCTCCTCTGCACGTGTGGTTTGGATTTGCCCAGCGCCTGCACCCTCACCCCCGTGCAGTCACCAGCTAGCTGGCCACTCTATTGACATTTCTGAGGCTGGGCAAAATGCCTTCCAGCTGCTTGCTTTTACTAGACAGCATTATTTTGCAAAGAGCATTGTTGAATCCTGGCTTGATCCATGGAAATATTCTTGTTACAAATCATCTTTCCAGTGAACTCCACTCTTCCTGCCAAGCTGAAGCTCCAGTGCTTGGTACCAAAGGAGGTGCATGAAGAATCAGGGTACAGCAGCCTTGATTCACCAGGCAGAGAATCCTAGAATAGTTTAGGTTAGAAGAGACCTTTCCAGGTCATCTAGTCCTGCAATGAGCAGGGACACCTATGACTAGCAGAGCCTTGTCCAACCTGACCTTGAAACCCCCCCCCAAGGGATGGGACATCTACCTCCTTTCTGGGCAACCTGTGCCAGTGTTTCACCACCCTTGTAAAATTCTTTTGCATTATATGCAGTCTAAATCTCCCCTTACTTCATTTATAACCATTTCTCCTTCTTCTGTCACTACAGGCCCTACTAAGTTGGTAATCCCCATTCTTTTTCTAAGCCCCTTTCAGTACTGCAAGGCTGCACTAAGAACTTTCTCTTCTCCAGGCTGAACAACCCCAGCTCTCTCAGCCTGTCCTCACAGTAGATGTTTTCCAGCCCCTGGTGGGTCATTTTTGTAGACCTTCTCTGGACCTGTTCCAACAGGTCCATGCCTTTCCTCTACTGACAACTTCAGAAGTGGACACAGTAGTCCACATGGGGTCTCACCAATGCAGAACAGAGGGGGATGGAGACCTTCACCACCTTCTGGGCTGAGTCAAGCAGTACCTGGTGCTAGGTAGAGGCTTGTCCATGTGAGAGGAGCAGAGGTGAGAAGCCTTGCTGCAGCTGATCACATGCATCTGGAGAAGATCCTGCTGCAGGTTGTCTTTGTCCTCAAAGAGGACAAAAAACCTCTGCAGAGTGGAGACCAGAGTTAGTCTCAGCTGGGGTCCAAGCCTGCATGTTATTTGCAGCATGTTTCACATTTCTGGTGTTTCCAGCATAACTGCTCAGAACACCTGAACATTTGGCATCTGCTTTTTTACAGCACAACTCTGCTTATTTGTCCTCATTTGCAGAAAACCAGATTTTGATCTAAAGAACTCCACTGGCCAGCTTGCTCCAACTCTAAATGCAACAATATTTAGGTGGAGCTGCCATCATGGTGGGTAGGAGATGTGTTTCTAAAGAGCTGCTTGACAAAGTGCTCTCATATATTGCAGCTGACAGAAGCTGCTCTTATGTCTGAGCCCATAGGATGCTTGTGTCCCCTTTGGGACACCCTGTCCTAAACCACCTGCTAGGAGCTGGCAGTTCAGTCAGACAGTGGTGCAGCAAGGCTCATGGGTGATAGAAAGGAGCTGTCAGAGGAGCAATCATGTAGATGGCCATGCCTCAGGTGGGCAAGATGAGAGACCATAGAGATCCTATCTCATATTTGTAGCTTTTGCAGCCACCTTCTCTTGTAAGAGAGCACTTTGCTCTGTTCTTTTAGTTACAAGTCCATGAGAACTTCCTGACCATCTTTCCTGTGTACATGCAACATGCAGCTTCATCCCAAATCAGTCTGTGGTCTTTCAGCTGCAAAAACCCACCACCTTTTTCAGGCATACTTCTGCCTCCAAATCAGTTGCAGTATTTCTGGGCAGTAGAAGAAAGATGACATTTTGGTGTGGTCACCCACGAGTAACCTCAGAGTCCATACAAAATAGCTATGGCTAGACACAGGCAAGTCCTAAAAGTATAATTAAGGTTATCTTTCAAGCTGAGCTGAACTCCACTCAGGCTCCACATTGACATGAAGACTTTCATTCATGGCTTTGGAAACATACCTGTCTTTACATGCCAAAGTGGCTGTCTCTGCCTTTGCAAGGCTAGTGCCACAAGTCTCTGGGCAGATGAACAGTTCTGGCTGCCAACTCTCCCTTGCCTGCAGAAAAAGGAGGAGATGGCAGCATCCCTTTATGTTTCCACTGATGCAGGGAGGAGTTGCCACTGTCAGATGACATTTCTTTGGGCTTGCTGGTAATTGCCAGTTTATATTTTCTCATAGTTATCATTTTATCATTGGACAATGATATTATTTGTGTGCAGCTAAGGTTTAACAACTGGTTTAGAAGTTCTTAGAGGTATTTTACCCATTTAGCCTTCCCAGCTGCCTGGGTCATCTGCAATGTCATGATGGGAATAATTTAATCCTAATTTTCCTAATTTCCTAATTAATCCTAATTTTAAATCTATTCTTCCTTCACTTCAGTGGGGCTTTAGTGTAGAGCTTTCCTTTGTTGTGTTTACAGGAGGGGACCTCTCTTTGGTCTTACTGCAAGCAGTCAGAAGTATTCTCAGACTTGCCACCAGTTCCTGGCTCTGCTGCTGGGGGAAGGGAGTGCATGGAATAGCCAAAGTAAGCAATTCATTTCATATCCTCTTCTAAAAGGAGTAAGATTGTGTCAGCCCTTTTTGAGGAGCCCTTTTGAAATCCTTCACAATATTACCCAGATGGTGTTTCCATACTTAATTCCTGTAAGCTGCAGGGAACTTAAAGAATTAAGAAAAAGGTCTTAATATATTTTCTAGCTTCTCTACTTTTTTCCCCCTCTTTTTGTGTGTTGGGTTTTTTTTTTCCTTTCCCCTAAAAACCTTACTCAGAGGCAAATTCTTTGTTAGATATTTGAATATGCAGCTCAGATGTTAAATTAAGTAAACTACCTAAATGTGCTCTTCCACAAGTTATATACAGGAGCTGTGACCAGGGCAAATCCTCTCATCCAAAGGGCAGGGATCTGGTTACACATCATTTTAGTGTTCTTGACTTTAGCAGTGCTAATCCTGATTCCTCTTAGTGTCAATATTATGCAGAAAGGCAGGTACAGTGAGCAGGTATATTTGAAGAACAGTGATTTAGCTCTTTACCTGCCTGGAAAGTCCCTCAGCTCCTCCTGAAGCAAAGCTGAAGTGACCTTTATTAGCAGCCTGTTGTGTTTTCTAAGCACAAAGCCATCAGTTAACTCCTTCAGCTCTTTAACCTGCATAAATGCATTGACTTGCTGTTTTGGATGGGCTTCAAAACACAACCAATGCCTGCTTCTAGCAAACCAAAAATCAGGCAACATGCTACCCATGCCTTCAGCTTTGCCCTGGGCTTGTGTCAAGAGGCTGTGAGTTAGTGGAAATAAGTGCAGCTACCTCTGAAGACTGAGCTCAGCCCCAGTTAAAGTCACTGCTCACTGAGCCTGGATTTGGACCAGGGCAAAGTTGCAGGGATAAAAAAAACTAATAAAAGAAAAGAGAAAAGAAGTGATCAATCATATTTTCAGCATGGATGTTCCTTGCTTCTGGCAACTCTTTCATGCTAACACAACCCTGCTGGCAGCTGTTGAGTAGCTCTTTGTAGTTTCACCCCCATAAAAATGTTATCAAGATGGGAGTGTTGGCTGCAGTCTCTCCCAGTACCTCCTTCAACTCATCCCTCCTGGGATGTGGGAGAAGAAAAGTCCAAACAAACATTAGGAAGGTAGGAAATGCTCTGTTAAGGTCTTCCCACAAATGGCAGGGGTAGGGGAGGCTGGCAGAGAGGCAGGGTTGCATTTTCATTCACCACCTTGGCTCACCCCATCCAGGGATTCAAGCCATGTGCTTGGGCCTTGGATGGGCTGAGAGTGGCTTATCAGCTGCAGGATTCATTGGGAAAGCCTCTGGGTGCCATCAAGCTCCTGGCTGTGCAGCTGGAGACCAGGAGAGGCAGCTTGTTGTCTCCAGCATGGCCAGGGGGCAGTCAACAGCAGTTGCTGCTTGTGGCAGAACAACTGCAGAGAGAAGCTCAGAAACCAGGGCACAGCCAGGCTGGCAAGGTCAGAGAATCATAGAATGTCCTGAGTTGAAAGGGGACCACTAGGGTCACTGAATCCATCTCCTGCTTAGGAACAGGACAGCCCCCAAAATCATACCATGTGCCTGAGGGTCTTGTCCAGATGCTTCTGGAATTCTGTCAGGCTTGGTGCTGTGACTGCTTCCCCAGGGAGCCTGTTCCAGTGCTCCACCACCCTCTGGCTGCAGAACCTTTGCCTAATAGCCAACCTAACCTCCCCTGGCACAGCTTCATGCCATTCCCCTGGGTGCTGTGGCTGGTCACCTGAGAGAGGAGATCAGCTCCTGGCCCTCTGCTTCCCCCTGTCAGGAAGCTGTAGAGCTCCATGAGGTCTCCCCTCAGTCTCCTTTTCTCCAGGCTGTGAAAGTCAATGCATTTCTTATTTATTTATATACTTCCTTCTTTCTAATGGAGAAGGACTTGAGCAGGCTGGTTGGAGGTGGTTTTGCATCCAACACTTGTTCCTCCACTAAAGCAAACTAAAACCTGAGGCCATTTGGGAGGAAAAAATCACACCCTGAGGTCTTGCTCTTTTTGTCCTTGTTTCAAGCTCATGCAGATTTGTAGGAGAAACCATCTTGATCTCCTTTCTTTCTGTAGCCTGGTTTAAAGTGGGGTAAAATGCACTGTGTGGAGTCATCTGTATTGGATACCACTTGGAAGTAGCCTGGAAGGAGCCCTGCAAGGGAACTCTGCTGTTTAGTTATCCTATTGCTGTTTTTCCTGACAAAAGGGAAAGACAGGACTGTGGTGAGCTTTACAACTGCAAAATAAAATGATGAGGCACTTCTCCTCCTGCTTACTTCCAGGGCTAACTATGAGCATCTTTAGACACACCAGAATGATGCTGGAGGAGAACAATCTTAACTGGTGCCCAAGCAGCTAAGTCAGGGGTTCCAGGGACTTTACCAGAAGTGAGAACCAAGGCAGTGGGCAGAAAAAGCTGTCTCTCAGCCTCCTGGTCAGAGCAGGACACACCTCCACTGTCATGGTTTCTATCATTTCAGACCCTGCTTCCAAAAGGCAGTCCAGCAGTCAAGGCAGGACTGAAGGCAGTCACATCTTGGTACTGCAAATCCCAGAATCTTAGGGGTTGGAAGGGACCTCTGGAGATCATCTAGTCCAACTCCCCCTGGCAGAGCAGGTTCTTCTAGAACAGATTGCACAGGATGGCATCCAGGCCACCCATCCCCATGCCTGCCCCAGAGGGATGCTGATGAAATCTGGATCTGTGCAGATGTTTGGGTCTGATGGCAGCAATGCTGGAACAGCTCAGCCCAGCCCTGCTCCAGGCAGAGGCACAATGAACGTGCAGATCAGCAACTGGAAGAAGAGAAAGAACAAAAATGTTCCTGCTGGCATCCACAGTATAAACACTGACCTCCCATAGGAAGAAAAGAAGAATGTGGTGTGTTCTTCTAGCTGCAAAAAGTGGGCTCCTCTGGGTTTAAGTCCTGCTTACATTTTGAAGCACTTCACAGCTTTCTGCCTGTTCACAGCTGCTTGTACCCAGATCTCTGCTCATGGCTTTGGGGAGGGGGAGTGGGAGGGAAATAAGGCAAAGCAAACAAACAAACAAAAATACATTGTTCTGGAGTATTGAGCATGCTCCTAGAAGGTGCTTTGCCACTGACTGCAGGAGGACCAGGACTTTGGTGCTGTTTCATGGTTGCTCTTATCTTCAGCCAGTTTAAAATGAAAGCCATTGTGGCTTTTTGCACTTTGTGTGTGGGCAAACATAATCACTTCCTTTCAAACTGGTGGAAGAAAATCCATTCAGCCTTTAATACCTGGACAAGAAAACACCTAGTGTTAGAAAAAATATTGATTTCTGTTGTAATTGTGTGAATCCAGACAAAAAAAAAGCATTTAAATCCACCTTTGGATTCCACTATCAGTCAGAGTACAAGAAGAGGCACTTCCCAGAAGTCCAGCTGTGTTATTTGGGAGGCAAATTGCAGACAGTCATATGAGAATCAAGCCTGATGGAGTAGAAGTAACTGTTTACCACCCTTGTTTACTGCACCAGCAACACATGAGTCAGACCTGTGCTGGTTCTTCAACTCCTCACATTGATCAGAGCCCTTTTTCCTCTAGAAATGCATGGGGAAACAAACTCCTGAAGACTTTTTGTTCCAATTCCTGTGCCTTGACATGAGGCCCAGCTGAAAAGCTGACATATGCTGAAGATCCCAGATCTTCCTATTGCTGGCCAAAAAAGCTAGTGCTAATTTGTTCTGTGTTATAGAGAACTCCATGGCCCTGAGCAATTTTGGTGTTGTACCTGCTCTCCCTTTAGATAATGCTCTTTGAAACCAAGGTTGCTCCTCCTCCTCCCTTATCTGAGTGCATTTCAGCTCTGTGAGTTGGTAGCATGGCTTTGCCTCTCTCTCAAGCAGCTTATCTTCCACCATGAAAGCTCACAAAGTCTTGCTGGCTTAACTGGGGTTGGAAATAGGGGGGAAATGTGAAATCCAGGAGCTGTGGCTTGTAGCAAGTTCCAAATTTCTTCAGGTGTTGCTTTGGCAAAGCTGAATAACACAGCCCTGGAAATGATCCCCTGGAAATATGGTCACTTGGAATCCTGGCTTTGAGAATTGGAATTACTTATACCATTATTTTATATTTGAATTATATGTTTCATCTAACTATAGTTCTATTTTAATTTAAGTATATTTATCTATATTATTTATATATATCTCTCTCTCCACTGATTCATGGCAATGAAAGAACTGAATGAAGATTAAACATGATGTTTTGCACCAAAATTGGGCCACTCATCCAAACAAACAGAGGATGAGTATTTTCTTCAATCCCACAGTGATCCTTAGAATGCAGAAATAAAGAAAAAATACCAGTTTTGGTGACAAGATTTGGGAGGTGAAATGTTTAATTACAGATACACAGAGACTGCTATTCATATTCTGCTCTACTTTCTGAAGAAGCAACAACTCCTAGCCAATCTGACAACACAGTGCAAAGGAATTAGCATCAGGACCTCAATTAAGGAACATAATTAGCTATGGATCAGGCCCTTTTATCAAAGGAGATGATTTCTCATTAGAAAAGAGAGTGTGACCCTTTCCAAGTGGTGCAGCAGTAGAGATGCAATGTGGGAGGTAACCTCACTGCAGCTGGAAAATACTTTAGTGGAGAAAACCCATGGAAGGCACTAAGAAAGAGACAACCCAGTTGTACTCCAGGGTCTTTGGGGGCTACAAGAAAGCTGGGGAAGGACTTTGTAGGAGGTCAGGTAGTGATAGGACTAGGGGGAATGGATGCAAACTAGAGGAGGGGAGATTTAGATTGGATATTAGGAGGAAGTTCTTCCCTTTGAGGGTGGGGAGACACTGGAACAGGTTGCCCAGAGAGGCTGTGGCAGCTCCATCCCTGGAAGCTTTGAAGGCCAGGCTGGCTGGGGCTGTGGGCAACCTGCTGTAGTGGGAGGTGTCCCTGGCAGGCAGGGGGGTTGGGACTAGCTGATCTTCAAGGTCCCTTCCAGCTCTGACAACTCGCTGCTTCTATAGAAGTTATTGGTTCTGGGTTTTTGTATTTCTTAGGGATTTTTTTCTTTCATGTGATTACATTCATGAAACTATTGAGTCTGAAATATATATACAGGCATATCTAATATTGTAGGAATCTTTTTGGATCATCTCACATGGTCTTGGCTGTCTGCAGCTGAGCTAAAGTTGCCAGAAAGCTGTCTGAGCCTGAGAGAGCTTGGAAAGCAACTGCCCCTTTAGGAAAGTCAGCAGTTCAGAGAGAGATAACTTTTTGCTCTGTTCTCTATCAACTGAAATAAAATAACAATTGAAAAACCCCACAAAAAGCAGAGTTAAAAAGAAAAGAGACATTAAACTTAACCCCCAAGCTTTAAATGCTGCAGAATTTTGACATTCTCACTGTAAGGTGATGAAAACTTTGTACCTAGAATTGGGAAGACATCTACAGAGGGTAAAGCCATGGCATGTGCTTCAAACAGCTCAGAGAAAAATTCCCATTTCTGTTAAACTTCCCAATCATTTTTTGTGAGGATAGGCATTTCTCTCTGCTCTGGCTTCTAATTTTCCCCTGGTAAATTGATTTATGGGTTCTAAAACTCTTAGTCTGTAATAGCAGGGAATCCAGTCTGTTTCTGGGTGAATTGCCAGGTGAAAGATAGGTTTCAGTTCCACCAGAAATCGACTTGATTGAATCAATTAATTGTTTGCATCAGTTAGGAACCTGCATTTACATGTTTTATGGTGGTTTAAGGTGATGATTGCAGCTGTGCAACTTAAAATGAACTCTTCCATCATCTGCAAGCTGGCTGCTCTTTTCTGGCCTTACTATTATCTAAACCTCAACCATCATTACCAAGGATTTCATGTCCCCTGTGAGCAAATCTTGGCTCAGATCATTTCTGTCTTTCATATTTACCATTTATCTCTGAAAGCCCTTGGATCTAGAAGCTACCTGGCTTGCTGGGCAAGGAAAATCAGGGGTAGAGATTCCTTCAGCTACCAGGAACTCAAGAGTTGTTCTGCTCATCTCAGGAGTTTTCCAACCAGCCACAAAAAAACCTAGAAGCAGATCCTTTGTGTTCATAGAATGTCTTCAGTTGGAAGAGACCCACAAAGATCACTGAGTCCAACTCCTGTCTATGCACAGGACAGCCTCCTTTGGATGCTGTCTAGTAGCTTTAGATCCCTTTTATGTTGTGGTGTCCAAAACTGCAGCCGGTGCTCAAGGTGAGGCTGCACCAACTCCGAGTGGGATATCATCACCTCTGCTGCTGATAGCAGACAGTGTGTCCCATGCTGCCTCCCATCTGGTGGCTTTTGCCCTGCCAGGGGCACAGCACATTGCCTCAGCAGTCAAAAAAAGGGCTTTCTTCCTACCCTCTCCCCAAACTTTACTCCAGATCAAAGGGAGGGATGCTCGGTGCAGCTCTCGTAGCTGAAACAAGTTGCCCACGGTCTAAGCAGCCTGGTTGGGAAGCTGCCCCTTGGCAGAGACATCTCTCCTTCCTCTCTTAACTCTGTCAGGCTGACTGCTATCTAAACAGGATTCAGAAGACAGCTCAGCTCCCTATCTCCCACCATCCTGTTCCCTGATGTCCCTGTCACACACGAGCTCCTCAGCAGGAGAAGTCCCTGCTTTCTGAGGCAGATTTAACCCCCTGCACTGCTAGTGGATGTGGCTGCAAAACATCCAACAACCCAAATTCAACCTAGAGCTGCTTTTGATCTTGCAGATCCCATGCAGTCCTCTCTTGAATGGATCAGGATACCTGTTTGGAACCAATTTCTGCTGCTGCCACCTATATTCCCAGATTAAAAATTCATTTCCCATAACTATTCTCTGATCCTTGCTTCAAATCTGCTGTTCCTACAAACCTCCTTGCCAGCAAATGCACCAGCTAGAACATGCACAGTAAGCAAACACAAAGAGGGCATTGAAATGGTTGCAGAGAATATGTTTATAAACTGAAATGAATATTCATTGGAAACTTTTTTAACAGTAGTCACCAGTTCTATCTTGGAATACTCTGTAAAGTTTACACTCCATATAAAGAGTTACACTGTTCCCTTGTGAAATCCAGGCTTCTCCACTGCCTCCATATTGGATATTTGCATTTTTAGAAATACCATCTGCCAAACCCCACACAGACTGCAAGTGATTTCCTGGTTATATATTTTGGATGTGCTGTGGTTAGAAAACTCTGGAGCCATATTACATCTCCTATCCTCCAGAACATCTGGGAGACTGAAACCACATGAAGGTAAGCAAGTCAGCATGATAAAAAGGGATGGAGAATTTCACTTCTCTTCTATAGGCATGCTTGGATATTTGATTGTTTTCAGGTTTTGTTACTTTCTTCTTGTCTGTACAAACAGCTTTGAAATATTATTTTCATGCATTGGATCAAACCCTCTTCCAAACTCTTCTCCCTCAACAATCTGCACTGTTTTTCCCTCCCCACCCCAGGCCTTTTGGGCAGCATCCATCTAAGGAGATAGCCAAATGTAGGAGCTGGACTGATCATTAGCCCAAAATTGGTTTGACTTTCACTTCTCTGCTTTTCTCCAGATGCAAGTAAGAAACAGAAGGCACACAGGTGGTTGAAACTCAGCTTTTGGTAGACCTGCTTTACCATGGGAGGTGATGCTACGTGGCATTTACACACCAGAACATGAGCTGGGTTGGCAGCTGAAAGGGGTCTGCAGGCAGCTACTGGGATATCCACCATGCTTCAGGTGAAAACTGACACTGACTTCTATGCCAAATCATTTCCTCCCTGAAAAATGAGGATCTTGAGCCTAGTTTCAGCTCTGTCATGGCATTGTCAGGTGATCTTGACAACTGCTGCACTTGACAAGCCTTTTGTTCTTCAGCTTCCTCATTTATGAGACTTGTATGAGATTTATCCCCCTGGAAAATTGCTGGCTTCCAGTTGTCTCTTATTTCCCAGGCACTTCTGGAGAAACAGTTGTTATGTTGCTATGCCAGTGCACCATGTTATTCACTGTTTTGAAGCTGACAAATCAGTAATACCATTAAAACCCAAAGAAAAATAAAATCCCAGTGCATGCAAGGAACCCCATCCTGCTGCATCACCGAGAGCAAGGCACTGGGGTCCCTGCCCATGGCAGGGGGGTTGGAACTAGATGATCTTTAAGGTCCCTTCCAACCTGGGCCATTCTAGGATTCTATGATGAAAATCTAATGGATATATATCTGCTCAAAGGCTGAAAGAGCAACCCAGAGAGAGTAGCAAAATACTTAAATATGAAGTGCAGCTTTGGTTCCCTCATTTGCTTCTGGGAGCATTTTAGAACACGGCCACTGGAAGGCAGATCATAAAGACTTTACAGAAGGCTGTTGCAATTCATTAGAACAAAGGAGCTGCACCTATAAACAGCAATATTAGTCATCTGACTAATGTGATGAGTCTCTCTGGAATTTATGGTGCTTTTACCAGGGCCTTAAGCTATAATTTTTGTCATGACCAGGTTGTACAACCAAGCCTCTGACCACAGAACTGTTCACAAAGCCATTGATTGCCATTGTGGTTTCTCTCTGCTTCATTAAAACTTTGCCAAAGTTGCCTCATTTAGGGCTTTTTTTTGACATTTGACTCTCCTATGTGTATGTTGCTATGTATATGAGAGAGAGAGTGACAGAGATTTCAGAGTTTTCCACTTTATATGTGTCACAGTTCTATATACATTTACTATCTTTTTAGCTTCTGTGGGAAAAATGAGCTTTTATTGTAGAAATAGTTAATTGGAAAAAGAAAGGTAGTGGTCTACATTGCTGGATTTCTATGAAATGTATTTAGTATTTGAAAGATGTTTAACACAGACTGTATTGATGCATATTTTATATTCCTATGTGTGTGCATCTATATGTACAATTCAAATTAGAAACCCAATTGCTTGCCACAGAAAGGCAAGCTAGAGCAAAGAAGGTGAAGCCTAGGTAGCTAAGGAAGCACCAGTGTTTTGATAGAGATTTTAAAATCAAACAATTCCTGTAGGTTTGCTCCCCTAATCAAATGGAAATGTGTGAAATATGGCCCCACTGAAGCCCATGGCACAGCTCCCACTGTCTTCAAAGGGATCTGGATTTCACCCGGTGTATTTGCTCAGAGAGAGCTGCCAGTAACCTCTGCCAGCTGGAGATCCAGGGAGATGGGGCTTAAGACAAAAGGAATGCATGTCAGCATTTCACTGCATGACAAAGGATGGAGGCTTGGAAAGTCTGCTGCTGGAGATGAGGACATCAAAGGCACTTTGGCCTTGAAAATAAGTAGGAGGAGCACTAAACCCAGAGTTCTGGTCCTAGAGATCTCTGGAGGCATACCCACAGGAGGCATAACTGCAAAGTGAGTGTCCATCACTCGAGCTACCAAGCTTCAGGCTGTCTGGGGTCTGATTTCCCTTGGAATCTTAGCCCTGCCACCTCTGGAGGTTGTGTGCATGCTTTCCTTTTGTGTACTCTCCCTTTACTTTTCCAGGGTATTGCCCCATTTCCTACAGCTTGCTGCCTGGATCCTCCCTCTGTGAGGAGCTCTGCTCTCCATGGCATCTTCTAAACCCTTGAGGTGCTTGTAGAAAAGCAGCATTACCTGGCAGAAGCCTGTCTCCTGGTGACATTAGATCTGCTGTTATGTCACTTATCTCCATTATTCATTAAGAAAAGAAAATATCCTATAACCTTCAGCTGGAGAGGGTGCTCTGTCTAGAAGGGGCAACCTTGGACCTGGAAGGTTGGAGGTTTGGGTTCTGCAAGCTGCCTCCTGAGTGCTTATGGGCAATACTTAGGGTGGTTTTTTGGAGAGTCTCCTGTTGGTCTCTTTAAAATTCTACACATGGAGAGGAATAGCTTAAAAATATTATTTTTCTGATGAACAGGCTGCACATGGGCAGGGAAAATTGGAAAGTGTAAAGTCTGTATTCCTGAGGGCCATGAATTAAAAATGAAAACCACAGGTGGTTTGGGTTTTCTCCTTCTAAATCAAAACATGATGACTGAAGGCTTAGCCAAACCCAAACTATGGCTGCCCATGGCCATTCTTCAATAAAAGTCCCCCCCAGATCTGCTGGACATTCCACTGAAAAGTTGTATAATTAGCATGTCCTGCCCAAAAAAGAGTCTCTTTTTTTGCCTGATTTGATGCAATTGTTGTTTGGTTAATATCCCCAGCCTTTTGCAAGCACAGGACCTTCTTTTGGAGCAGGCTACAGCTCTCAGACTGCCTTCAGGATTGCATTCTGAGATTGCTTTGAGAGAGAAATCTTTGTTTTGGCTTCTCATAAACATGATATTATGATAGCCTAAGGACCCCGAAGTCATGCAGCTAAGGCACTACAAAGAGAAGAATCCAGTCTTTTATCTTCTCTTTCTCATATCAAAAGATGTTTTGCTGGGTTCATTGTGTCAAGCACTTAATAAGATTAATTATTTTCTGACCTTGGAAATTCAAACACTTCAGTACATTGGAATATAAATGGGAAAGATTGGCACTGGTTGTGGTGTCCTGGAAGATCTAGGTCTGTGCAGCAACAAATACCCAAGCTATTGCTCATCCTTATGAATAGTAAACTGGAGGCTTGGGAGGGTCAGGAGAAGGAGGGTGTTGACTTATTAAATCATGTGCCAGTGTAAAACTTCTACTCAAGAATTAATTAAGAAGTAATCCTGACTAAGATATTAAAATAAAATGAAATAAAAAGAAATAAAATGAAATACATAAATTAAAATAAATACAAAACCCCAAAGCAAATAAAACAAAATAAAAATTAAATAAATTAAAAGAAAAGAAAAATAAAATCAAATAAATAAAATCAGATAAATAAAACAAAATAAATTTAAAAATAAAAGAAAATTTTAAAAAACAAAATAAAATCAGTATGGCTATTGGGACTCTGCTTATATCCCTCTCTCTTTCCTCCTATTTGTTATTTAATTTCTTCTATCAGGACCTTATTGAAAACCAGAGAGGGACAGAGTTCTAGAAGGGTTTTGAAGCTGCTTTTTGAAGTTGTCTGAAAATCCACCCAGTGCTTACAAATCACCCAAGAAAGTCAATGGCAACTGAATGAGAAATGACTGAGGAGCCTGAAAAGCAGAATATTTACAGGGAGAGAGGTACATGGGTCACCAAGCAGAAGCCACCACTGATCCCAACCACCCAAGATGCTATCCCCAGCCAGCTCCTACCCTTATATGTGCTGAGCAGGACAGCAGGAAGGTGTTCAACGTCCCATGGGCTGGGTTGCTTTGGCTAGCCTGGCTGTGGCCTCTCCCCATCTTCTTGCCAAAATTAACCCTACCCTGGCCAAACCCAGGACAGCCATGAAATCTGACATCAACCTTTTCCTTCCTAGTAGGAGGAGTCTCAGGAACTGAGCCTTGAGAACCCATCAGCTAATGAGAACTCATTAACATCCTGGGAAATGGCAACACTTTACACTTTGGTGTAGAAGAACTCCTGCCAGTTAGGGATGTGACAACATTTTCTCCAGAGGAATGCCTACATTTGAAAGTTCTGTAACTTTTTGTCTACTGTCTGGTAGAAAAGGAGCAAATATTTTACTCTCTAGGTTTTGATTGACTGGGTGTGTTGATAGAGGATGTTGTTGCAGGTTTATATAAGTAGATGTAGATGGTCTCATTCTGTGGTTTAACTCTACTGTATATCTCCTAACATATGTAGTTTGATGTAGTGAGTAATCCTCTAGCATATGCTCATGTTTTAGTCAATTGGAGATAGTTCTGTTGAACAAGGAAGTGGGATCTGCTGTCTCCTGGATGTTTATTTTGACCTTTACATGGACTTCTGCAAATTCAAGGAGACAGGGTGAAAGTTGGATGGGGAGTAAGAGTTGAGGGAGCAATGAACTTCGCTTCAAGGGTCTCTTTGCCATCTCTTGCAGCAGTTAGGTTTTCTTTTCCAGCATAGTGGTTGATAATTGCCTTTATCCTCTGTAATGTCTGTTGGCTTTGGCTGGACTGGCTTAAAACCTTCCATGCACACAAATCCACACCATCCTGGGCTGCAGAGCAGGCTTGTGGGCTTGCTGCCAGGGCAGCATCACAAGCAGCATCTGCTCAGAAGGCCACCGCCGTGAGGACTCGCTTCAGAAACCAAGGCTGTCAAAGCTAGATCATCATTCTTTTGAGATATGCCCTATTATGGGATATTTCTCCACAGAAATACTGACCTGGAAGGCTGCATCTTAAGTAGTTACTCTAATAATTTGTATTTGTAGTCTGATGAAAAGCCAAAGAGGAGAAAGTTGGTTTCTGTTCCAATTCGGTGTGCAACAGCTACAGACTTTCCTTTGCACTCTCAAGGAATGCACCAATTATTTAGTGAAAGTCCTAAGACTTTTCCAAGCTTATCTGTCATAAATAACAGGTCAATAAGTGTTAAACCCTTTTGTCAACCCTAAGGGCAGCAGACAACAGGTCTGGCCTCCTATACCTATTTGTCATCTGAATCCCAAAGTCCCACCGCTCCAGGAGCTTGCCATCCCTGGCGTCTCTGCAGAGGAAACATCCCAGGTGAGATGGAACCCAGGAACAGAAAATATCTCCAGGACACATGGATCCAGTCAGAGCTGTGCACTACCATTACTGTCCTTCCCTGTTGCTCTTCTAACAACCCATGATAGCCTCCACCATGGTCCCTTAACTTCATCATCACTTCCTTTCCTTTTAGCCTCCTCTTTTGATTTGATGCAGTGCAGCATGTTCTGAACATGTGCACCCACATGTAATGGAACAATGCAGAAAGATCATAGCTTAAAATGAGTTAAACTGAGGTGTATTTAACATCAATATGTATATATATATATTCCTTTAACTCACCACAGCATTCAGTGAATGATTTGATTGGCCTTCACTCTTCTAGTCAATTGAGTTGTACTGGTTTCCATCTGCAAAGCAAACAGCTGCTATTGTTATCTAATTCAGGCTTTGGACAAACATTCTAGCACATAAATCATTTCTGATTCATTTTTTACTTCAGCCTTAACTTTTAATTCATGTCACCACATATTTTACAAAGGAGACAGTGGTTTCCAAAAGACCCCTCTAACACCATCATGAAAGGCTCAGTTATTGATCTCCTCCAACAGATTTCTGTAAATGTTCAACTCAAATCAGTGTGTTAGCACTAATGACATTACTAATACTCTCCAGACAGCAAAAGCAATCATTCAAATCACTTTCTTGATTCTCTAGCATGAAGGGAATATAGAGGGAAATGACCTGGCTAACACAATGGAGCAAGCATTTATCAGAAGAAAACAGACTAGCTGTTGTTCCTTCAAGGTGCAGATCAATCAGTCTGATTATTTGCTATACAGTGGAAGCTGGGATACAGATTAATCAATTACTGGCTGCACATGTTCCTATCTGAGGTGGATATTCCAACCTGACTTGGATTTCCAGAGCTGAGTTCCCTAGAACAACTGAGATCAACAGTATTTGGGAGGCTGCTCCTCTCCTGTGGAACTCCTCTTTCCACACACATTGGGAGCTGTGATTTAAACACACCAACGTTCTTGCTTTTGCCCTTTCATTTCCACACTTGAAGGCAGGATTTAAACTCTTCTTTCTTTTCCAGAATACATATGAAGCTCTTTGGTTGGTCTTTTTTCCTCTCAGTTTTGTTTAAGGCTTTCCTGCTTAACACTGTTGTGATTGAAAAGAGAGAAATTGCTGACAAATAAGAGTGGTCTCCAGTACCAATCTTTTCTGGCACAGCTCTAACAGCCTGTGCCAGGAGATGCTGACTGATGGGCCTGGGACTACACAGCCACTGCTGGATTTGTTATGGACAAGCTACATTGCAACTTCTAGCAATTGTGTGGTTCAGGGTGGGTAGTAAGAAACCATTCCTGCAAAGATTAGTTTTATTATTTACATCAACAAGCAGTCTTCACCATGTACCATACAGGAACAGGAACCTAAATTCTCCTCTTCTACATCTGGCCTTAGGGAAACATGGGAAGAAGATGAGAAGAAAGTCATTTTTTGTGACAGAGTGGAAAAGTTAAAGTGAAGAGTTATTGAAAGTAATCTTATTTCATATTTTCTCCAAATTTAATCTGTGACTTAAAACTACTTAACACTATGAGCAGTCCAACTTCTTTTGTTGAAGTGCTGAAGATCTGGAAGCTGTGCAGATCCTTCTCTGCCAACATGCAGACAACAACAAAAGGGAAGGAAAAAAAGCAAAGGCACTTTCTTCTGAGGTTCTGCTCAAGATGGCACAGCATTATAGAGTTCTGCCCATGCAAAAAAAAACCCCAGTATTAGCAGAAACCAACAGATTTGATCATGTTGGCTATTCGTTTTCCTTCTTCAAACCAAAGGGGACTGAGTCCCTTTCTACATTTCAGTGTTGAATGTCATAAGGAAATGGTTTCCATTCCCTGTGTTACTGTGAGGACTCCAGACAAGAGAAATATCTTACAGAAATACATGTGCCTTTGAAGAGATTTGCCTTCTCAGGTGCAGGGTGGTGGTGCTCAGGAGGTTGCTGTAGGCCAGAAGCCCTGAGCTTTGCACTGGGTGAAGGTGGGAAGTCTTTTCCCATCTGCTCACAGACTGTCCTTGAGTGTAGCCCTCTTCTTCTCACCTAATTCATTATCAGGTGCAAAGCTTCAGAAACTGCATTAAGTAACTGTGGTGACCTACTAGTATTGTTCTGCCACCCCTACATCTCTTGTTCTGTCTGCTGTAGCTCACCCACACACAGTGCCTGGCTCATGACATCTCTCTAGTCTTCATCTGTCCAACTCCAGTCCCATCTCTAACACACAGTCTGGACTCTGGTCTCAGTTTCCAGGGCAACCACAAATTCCTCTGTCATTCCTTAAGATTTATCATCTGGGTGCACACTGCTTCCAGCATCACTTCAGGAAAGGACTTGAGGTCTACAAAGTTCTCCATGCTGCCTGTGAAATTGTTGCTACAGAGCTCCAACAGGCTGTCAAGGAAGAGGCAAGGAGCTTTCCCCAAAGCCTAGGAGGAGCTCAACTGCCACTAAAGGACTGAGATCATGCAGCTTGGTCTAAGATGAGGCCCAGAAGCCACCACACAACTATACAAAGTGTTCTCAGACTTCAGTGTCTGCCAGCCCAGCAATAATGGTACCAAGGCTGCTGCACAGCTATGACAGGAGTGATTTTGAGTGCTTGTGTGGGAGGAACACAAAAGAAACAAACCCCCAAAACCCAAACCCAAAGCAGCTCAATGCTGTTAGCCACCACTGAGTACTCTGGGGCTAATCTAGGGCACTATTAGAAAACAGGCAAGGTGTGTTCTCCTCTGCAGGATGTGGCAGAAACAGCAGAGCTCTGTGGTCTCCTAGTGCTCTAAGTGCCAAAACCTGCAGTTAAAGGGCAGGACCTTGTCTGTGGAGATGACATTGAGCAGGAGTGCTGTGGAGGAGGAAGCTCCCACCTTTCACACAGCTGCTTATAGGAAAGGAAAGTGATTCAATGTCTAAGACTGAAGAAGGCTAAGTGACAAGGTTAAAGAGCTGGAAGGAACCTTTAGAGGTTACCTAGTCCAACCCCCAGGAGAACTGGCTTCCTGTTCTTTCAAAAAGAAAAAGAAGGGTTTAGAACTAGTGAGCCAGCAACCAGGGCTTGGGACAGTTTGCTTCTGCAACTAATGACCTGTTAGGAGAAAGATGTGGTGGCAGGGCAGGAGAGCTCCTCACTGCTACCACTGAGGGTTGGTAGAGTGGCCCAGGAAGACAGTGGTGCTAGCTAGGGGAAGTCATGGTGTAGCACTTCTCCTCTATTACTGGAGGAGTCAAAAGCATCTGCAATGCCTGAGACAGCTCTGAAGCCCTGGATGATCTCAGTGTACAACCCACTCTTGAGGGCTACACTTCCAGTCAGCTTCAAAGGCAGCATTGTTTCAAAAGGATTAAGGATGCTAATTGATGGAATTATCTCCTTTAATGTTTATGGTCTTGGCTCCAGACTCCCCATAGCCAGAAAGGTCTTGGGGAAAGTGATCTCTCTGCTCAGGGGTGAATTTTTGAGGTAACAACTAAGAAACTTTCTCCTCCCAGCAGCATGGCTCTCAGCCTGGAGGCTTCACTCTCCAGGCCACAGGGCTGAGTGGTACAAAGGGAGCTGGAATCTGTCAGATTGATCTCCTGGGTACTGGCCTGAGCAAATGGCTTCTTCTGCCACTTGCTGATGGAAAAAAAGTCAGTCCTGGAGTTGCTAGGTGGAAACTCTAACAAGGAGACTTAAGAAAAATCTCTTTTTCATATTAGTGTCTCTAATCTTGGAACTCCTCAGAAGCTGAGCTTCCACAGAAGGAACAAAGCATTAGATACCAGTAAAAAATGACCTCTAAGTGTGTAAACCTCAAGATCCTCCAGACCAGCTCAAGGCAAAAGTCAACCTAACTCCCCCCCAGATCTCCTAGGGATTCTGGCACACACAGAGGCTGATAGAAGTGGTGATTTCCACACCATGATTTGCACTTTGGTTCAACTGGTTCCTTTTCTTTCTCAGTTTCTCAAGATTTGACAGAAACTTCTTCCACAGCCCCAGTTTGAGCCAGGTCCTTCCATTCCTTGCTCCTGGTGTTCAGCTTTGGTTTGGGAGCCTGTGTGACTGCCACTGCAGAGACAAGAGTATTTCTGAGAGTTTTGTTGTTACCAAGAACTTCTCTCAGCTCTGGAATTCACCTCCCTGACATTCTGACAGACTTCCTGCTCCTGAAACATTTGAGAAAGCTTTTATTATTAAGTTTTATTCCTTTAATGATTCCCTTTAATAAGTTGCTCCTCAATAAATTGGCATGACTTCCTGAGGTTTGACATTTAACTTGTCAGGATTTATGCTCTTCTCCTTTTTTGTCATCTCTGAAGGGGATTGTTTTTACCTATCTCCACCTTTCCTCTGCTTGCTGAGCTCTCCTCTGAGCCTTCTTGCTGGAAGCAGACTTTGACAGCAAGTATAACTTCTGAGTGTCTCCTCTGGTATCATTAAACACATCTCCTGATGGGAAACATTTTATTCTTTTGGGGTTTTTTGGTCTTCCTGTCACTACATTTTTACCTACCTCCTTCATTTTATGTAATGGCCAAATACTGGGTTTAGGTGTGGTCCTCATGTCAGCAGCCAGGCTTTTCAGAGTGATCCTCTGCACTACTTGAGGCATAAATTAAGAAAAGCTGCTCTTGTCATGAGACATCACAGAATGGTTCAGGTTGGAAGGGATCACCAGAGGTCATTTAATCCAACCTCCCTGCTCCTGCAGGGTCCCTACAGCACATTACTCAGGATTGTGGCCAGATGGGTTTGGAATCTCTTCAGGGAAGGAGACCCCACAGCCTCTCTGGGCAGCCTGCCCCAGTGCTCAGCCACTCTCACAGGGAAGAAGTTCTGCCTCATGTTTAGGTAGAACTTTCTGTGCTCCAGTTTGTGCCTGCTGCCTCATGTCCTAGTGCTTGGCCCCATGGAGAAGAGCCTGGCTCCATCCTCTCACCCTCCCTTCAGATACTCCTATCCATGGAGAAGGTTCCCTCCCAGCCTCCTCTTCTCCAGGCTAACCCAGCCCAGCTCCCTCAGCCTGGCCTCAGCAGGGAGATGCTCCAGGCCCTCAGCATCTTTGTAGCTCTGTGTTGGACTCACTCCAGTAGCTCCATGCCTCTCTTGTCCTGAGGAGCCCAGAACTGACCACAGTGTCCAGCTGGGACCTCCCCAGTGCTGTCTGTGTCTCCTGTGCACATAGGGCAGACCTCTGCCTGCAGGGGATATTCCTCAGGGACAAGACAGTGTGGCTTGGGCTGAAACTGGGCAATTTCCCATCCCTTCAGCACCAGTGAGTAGCATCTTCACCAGGCAGATGCTCCTTTTGCCTCCACCCAAAATCCTTCTCATTCTATTTGTCCTTCAGGAAACTCAGAAACAGCCAAAGCTGGGGTAGATTTTGGGTTGTTTGGTTTGGGTTGTTGTTTGGTTTGGGTTGCTGGTTGATTTGGGTTGTTGTTTGGTTTGGGTTGCTGGTTGGTTTGGGTTGTTGGTTGATTTGGGTTACTGGTTGGTTTGGTTTTTTGGTTGGTTTGGGTTGCTGTTTGGTTTGGGTTGCTGGTTGGTTTGCTTCTATCAAATGGTGGTGGTAAGAAGTGTTCCAGGGTGGGGTTTTGTTTGCCACCTCTCAGTGTGGAGTGAGTTTTTATGGCTGAGTTATAAACCCCCTAAAATAGGGCTTTATAATGGAAATGCTACACAACCTTTATACACACATGGCCATAATTCTAGGGGATGTAAAATACCTCTGGAGAAAGCCAAGATAAGTGGATTTGTGCTATAAAGAGCAAGTATAAGATGAAAAGTACACCTTTTAGCTAAGTATTTTCCTTCTTTCTTTTAATTTGGACCACAGAACAAACCATCTATCTTCAAGGGTAGGTTTTTAAAGCCATACTTCATGTTTGGGTAAGACTAAATTATGTTTTTAATCTTTCTAGCAACTTCAACTCATTCTTCCAGGAAGATCAGTGTTTCCCAAGGCAAAAAGTCAGGCTTCTGCCTGCTACTGATAAATAGGCATTTTCAAAGGAGTTTTATTAAAAATCTGGAGAGGATCAGAGCAAACATAAAGTAACATCTTCAGATAATAGATAGAGTGCTCAGAGGGAAGTGGGTTAGAAGTAACTGACTGGAGAGAATAGAAACTGCTCTCCTAAAATCCACCCTGTGCTTTTGTGATGCTGCTTTCCCAGGTCATCTCAGGATAACTGGGTGGCAGGGAAGTCCTGATACTCCTCACCAAGCAACACTTGGAGTTGAAGGCAGCTCTAGATCCAAAATGTTGGGGATTTAACCTGGATTACATCCAAGAACACAATCCCTCTCATTGGAAAGTCAGCCTGGTAACAACAGGGCAGATTTAGAACAGGTTACTCCTGGGATTTCCTCTCCTTCACACTGATTTCAAGCTAGTTGGTTGGTTGTTTTTTACTAAAAGCAAGGTTTTATTTTAATATTTTGGGGTTGTTTTTTTTTCTGATTGTGGGGAGTTTAGTTCAATTAAGAAAGGGGAATCTTGGCTTTTGGTAACTTGTGGTGTGCAGGTTAAAATTTCAGCCCCTGAATGGCACTTGGCTGCTCTCTCTATATACATATATATATATATATATATATATATACAGACACCACAGTCTCTGCTGAAGAACTTGCTGAGGATTTTACCTTTTCACTGAAAAATGATGCATTTTGAACCTCTAAAATATTTTACTAGGAACCTAGAAATTGATTTAATTGGTCCAATTTCTGCCTCCTTGACCTTTTCAAGGCTGCAGCTTTTCATCTCCATTTGAAAGCCAGATCAGCTGTGAAATATAGACCCTCCTTATCTTCCTGCCACCAGGGTTTCTGTCAGTGGCTGGGTGGAGGTGCACACCAGAAGAGCCTGGGTTGCTGATGGAACCTTCAGCTTCCCCTTGCTGGGTGATTTCCAGAGCATTTCACTCCATGCCTCCAAGCATCTCTGCTGAAATAAAAGGAGGACTTCAAACAGCAAGCAGCTGATGGTTTGTTTGCCTTGCCCTCAGCAGGTCCTCCTCAACTGCAGTGATAAAGATGTCTATAAAAAACCTAGACAGACTTTAGAGAGGAAGAAATGGAGGCACAGAGAGGTTATGTCACTCAGCCCAGACTGAGCAGGAAATCTGTGGTGAGGCCAAGAATAGGACTGAGGTGCTGGGCTTCTGTATCTCAACCACAAGACCTTTTTCTTTCTTCCTCACAATGAAGGTAACAAAGAGTGTCACTGCTGCAGGGGCTGACAGAGCAAGGGCTGCACTGGGCTTAACAGCTGCTCTGGTGCAGGCTGGAGAGCAAACTTTTCTCTACCAATATTCAGCTCATCTCTGAGAATTTCAAGGAGAGCTGCATATAGAATCATAGAACCATTAAGGTCATCAAGTCCAACTGTTAACCTAACACTACCATGCTCACCACTAAACCATGGCCCCAAGCACCACATCTACACAGTTTTTGAACCCCTCCAGGGATGGTGACTCCACCACCTCCCTGGGCAGCCTGGGCCAATGCTCTTGGTGACAGAAATTCTTCCTAATATCTAATCTGAACCTTCCCTGGTACAACTCGAGGCCATTTCCTCTTGTCCTATCACTTGTTACTTGGGAGAAGAGACCAACCTCCACCTTGCTACAACCTCTTTTCAAGTAGCTGTGAGAGCCAGAAGGTCTCCCCTGAGCCTCCTCTTCTCCAGGCTAACCAACCCCAGTTCCTTCAGCTGCTCCTCACAACACTTGTGCTCTAGACCCTTCACCAGCTTCAGTGCCCTTCTCTGGACACACTCCAGCACCTCCATGTCCTTCTTGTACTGAGGGGTCCATAAGTTGACTACAACTATGATTGTTTTCTTAAAGGAAGATACATAAAAGGAAATGTTTATTCAAATGAAACCAAAATATTTTGGTCTTTACATGAAGTTTCATTTCTTTGTTTTGGAAGGAAACAGATGCTAATACAGAAAGATTTTTTTTTTTTCCCTTGGTTTTGACATACATTTCTGAAATGTTAATTTACTGCCTCTTTGATTCTGAGTTAGTCATAAAACACCCTCCCAGGAAAGAAAGGTTCTTGTAAGCCAAGGTGCTGCACTCACAGCCAGGCTTGACTCTGCTGCAAGGAGCAGATGCACAACCAGCTCTGGTCTCTCCTGGAATTACTCTATGGACAAAGACAACAGAGCCCTCCAACCTTCCAGGGTCCACAGCCTGCTCCAGAAATCATGCCTGCCATGGAGGAAAGGGCAACACAGAGCCAAAAATCCTCACAGGACCCCAAAGTTAGCAGGACAAGGATGGGCACACACTGAGCACCAACGGCAGCAGACCAAAACCTTGAAGCACACAAGACATCTGCTGAGAGTGCTGCATGCTAGTAAGTCTTGGAAATGCTAACAAAAGGGTGGCAGATGGAAGAAATGAGAAAGGTGAAGGACTTGAGGCACCCTCTGGCTGCTATTCTACCTGCCAGCACTCTCATGGGGCTGGGGAGACCCAGACTTGGGCAAGGTGGAGTTTGTGAATGTGGCTGAAACCTGCAAGGGCCATCAGAGGTGAAGTTATTTTGAAGCAGTGTAAGCTGGGGTGAAACCCAAAAGCTGCTGAATTCCTTTTGGGCAGTTCTGGATGAAATTCTGTGGGAGGTCCTGAGAAGTGACCCTCCAGACTGATTCTGCTGAAGGCAGAGGGAGCTGCCAGAGCCTGAAACCTCCAGGTGTGAAGTGAGAGCTGCTGTCAAAGGGTTTCTGAAGAGCATCTCCAGTAAGAACTAATTATGAAAACCAGCAGAAAATCCTTTGTAGGCTGCACCCCTAATGAAGACAGTAAGAACCCAGGCTTGTCTGAAAACTGAAGCATTGGCTTATACTTTGAGGTTCTAAAAGAAATGTACCATTGGCTGACACTGGATCTGCAGGGGTGTGTGATCCAAAAGCTGTTCCAGACAAATAGGAATCTAGGAAAAGAGAAAAGCTCTGGGTGATGGGATAATGGTGCAGGTTTGCAGACTCTAGCTGTTCCTGACATAACTAGATTGTTTTTCTACCAAGGAACATGCCTGCATTTGTTGAACTAACAGACCAGAGAATGGTGGCTACCTGTGAACTCAGCCCCATGCTCTGCTCCACTGAGGCTCTGTGCTCCACTGAAGCTAGCAGTGATGAACATGCTGTTGCTCTGGCAAGATGCTAAACTGCTGTAACTGCAGTCTGCAGGAGAAACTTGCCTCTCTCTATCACTCACAGAAGCTAAGGAGAAAGGGTTTGATGAAAGCTGTTGCCTGCTGGTCTGAATCCTAGACAATCACAGAACTGTCAGAGTTGGAAGAGACCTTCAAGATCAGCTAGCTCCAACCCCTCTGCCTGCCAGGGACACTTCCCACTACAGCAGGTTGCCCACAGCCCCAGCCAGCCTGGCCTTAAACACTTCCAGGGATGGAGCTTCCACAGCCTCTCTGGGCAACCTGTGCCAGTGTCTCCCCACCCTCACAGGGAAGAACTTCCTCCTAATATCCAATCTAAATCTCCCCTCCTCTAGCTCATATCCATGAACTATGATTCCATGAACTATGACAATAACTATATGAATATAGGAACTACAGTGATAATAATATGAGCTATGTAGTAGTTCAGTTTACTCTGGGGTGGGTACAAGCCCCATCTGAATCAAGTGGCAGAGGTACATGGCATGTTGAGCAGAGATAATGGTGGAAAGCAGAAGTTTCTCTTTTCTTTCTTCATATTTCCTCACTTCCCATGGCACAAGATGATGATTCCTCTTGGAGGTTCCTGAGGATTCTTCTTCAGCCTCAGCAGAAGTGGAAATCTCTCAGTGCCTGTCCCTGAAACACAAGAAGCTGTTTTAGATTTAAATCAAATAAGAATATTAGTTCATTTTATGGATGTTTCTGCTTTGAAAATTCTGACAGGGTGAAACAATTGTCCAAAAGCCTCTTTTACTTTCAGAGGAATGCAAAATGCCATCTGAAGTTCCTCCTAGAAACAGCATGGCAAGGTTTCCAACCCTTGAGTTGCATTAGGTTGACAGCTAGGTATGGCCTTCATGTGCAAGGATTTGTTGTTCCCTATCAGTCAAATTACCCTAAAAAGCATTAAAAACCTACAGAAAAAGAAAGCAAAGATTTTTGAGGTAAAACTGAGACTTTTACAGCCTCCAGTGCTGTGCAAAACACTGCTAGGATTTGGGGCAGGCTCTTGGGTGCTGGTGAGTGTATTCCAGGAGAAGTGAGGAGTGCTCCTGGGAACAGACTTGATCCTCAAGTCCCTATTTATGCATTGCTCTTCTTCCAAGCTGTGGGAGTGTTGCATGAGTTAAGTGTCAGTCACTTTGACATTTAGCCCAGCTGCTTGAATGATCTACCATGACTATATGGTGTCTTTGAATCTGAATTCTCTTCTCCATTCAGTATTCCCTCTCTTGCTCTGCTACCTGGCCTCTACCTAGGGGATGAAGGCTGAAGGCATCATGTGGGCTAGAAAGCAGCCTCAGGAGGAGTTTACTTGGAAGGAAGAAGGGGTAGGTGGGTAACAGAAGAGGTGGAGGGGCAGTCAGCTGCTACCTCTGGGGACATTCTTCCTCTGCATGATTCAGCTCCCAGAGTGGGAAAATAAGGACTAGAGAGGTTTCCCTTTGCATCAGGTTCAGAGGAGCAGATAGCTTCAGTTGGAATGTTTTCAATTGGAATTGGTTTTGGTTTGTCCAGGGAGGTGGTGGAGTCACAGTCCCTGGGGGTGTTTCAACAGCATCTAGATGTAGGACTCAGGGACTTGGTTTAGTCTGTGGGACATGGTTTTGGATGATGGTGCTAGGTTGATGGTTGGACTTGATGATCTTAGAGGTCTCTTCCAGCCTTGATGATTCTGTGACTTGTTTTCATTTTATTTCTCTTTTTTGTTTTCATTTTCAATTTAATTTTCATTCATCACAGAACTGTCAGAGTTGGAAGGGACCTTAGAGATCACCTAGTTCCAACCCCCCCAGCCTGCCAGGGACAACTTCTTGTTTTCTAGGAGTTATGCATCACATGAAGGCTTAGGTCTTTCAATCAATCTATTCTCCAGCAGTCCCCAGTGCATTTTAATGTTCAAGCTGAACATGTCTTCTGCAGAGCAGCACTGACAAATACATGAATTTATACTCCAGGATCATATATCATGGCAAAAATGTTGGTCTGCAAGCCCTGACAAGTAGTGGAGCAAAGCTGAGAGAATCTTTAGGGTTTTTTTTTCCCTAAAATAGAGAACATTCTGCTCTTAGACTTGGTTCCAGTGCCTTAACCTTGTCACTACAGTAAAGCAGCATGTGACTAGCAAGTCAGGAAGGAAAACCAATGTGACCTTCCACCCCTGAAGCAATTGCTGATTAAAATGAGCTACTTGAAACAGGCCTCTGTAAAAAACAAGCAAGCTTGTTCAAAACAAGGTTATCTGAAGCTCTGCCCTAGAACCCTTCACTTCCAGCCAGCCCCACCCCCAGAAATTCATCTATCAGAATTTAGAAGGTAAAGGAGAAATATTTTGCTACTTTTGCTTATGCATACACACCTAAACATACATGTGCATACACAGACACACCTAAACATACATGTGCATACACAGACACATCTAAACATGCATGTACATACACATACACATCTAAACATACATATATATACAAATAAATGCCATCTAAGAACAGGTTTGCAGTCACATACCTAGTACCTACATCTCCTTCTCAGCTGACTAGAGAAGCACCAGGAAGGAGACCTGCCTTCAGACAGAAGAGCAAAACTCAAGGCTGATCTGTTCAACAAACTTCTTCCTTTCCAAACACCCTTGAGGGAGCTCTCTCTTCTGATTCTCACAATAAAAAGGCTGGAATGTTGTGATTATAATGGGATCCTGTTATTGCATAAACAATATTTGCCCAGCAGTCTTATAAATCATGGTACAGTTGGCAGTATAAAACTTGTTTTACAGATATCTCATGGCCAAAAAGAGAAGGCAGAAAAGGTTTCCCATTTGTGTTTCCAGATAGCTCTGTGAGAGAGGACTACCCTGGCCAAGCTAACTTCTGCTGCCTCCCAAAAGACCTCCTGGGCTGCTTTGCTCTGTCCTGTTTCACACCCTCAAGCAGAACAAGCATTTGTCAGGTGGGAAAGAAGGTGTCATCCAGAATATTTACCTGTACCAGCTGGTCAGGGCTGTTCAGAGGAGAACCCCTGCTGACACATGGCAATTACATTTGAAACCAAGATATTCTACAGACCACAGGTTCCTGTAAATCTCCATTAGCCTTCACATAAACAAAAGAGAGATGGAGGGTTCTACAGGTGGCTAGGCACTGCAGTGACTTTCTTCAGCATCTAAATGGTCTCATACAGTTGGAGGATGCCAATTAGGAGCCAAAATCTCAATTTAAGACACAGTTTTTCTCCACTACCACTTAAACTCTATTAAATATAAATACTTCATTCTCATTAGTGGCTGAAGAAAGGTTTTGTTTTCCAATAAAACAGCTCACAAGTCATGAAATCTCAAGATTAGGCAGTGTTCTACTCTCTAGTAGACATTGCAAAGTGTTGGTTGCTTTTTTTCCCTGGTTTTGGGGGGATTTTTTGTTTGGTTTGGGGATTTTTGTTTGGTTTGGGTTTTGTTTTATTTGGTTTTTGGTTTATTTTCAGAAAACAACCCTTGCAAGAACTCTCAGCCCTAAGCACAGGACTGCATCTAACACTCTGGCATTGTTTACAGTCAAATAATCAGTGCTTTGTCAACCCAGTCTGGAAGTTCAGCTGAGACTCAGTTCCCCCAATCAATGCTGCTACAGGACTGATGACCCAACTAATTAAACAATTAGCCAAAGCTTATAAACTCTTGGATGTATCCTGCCCCACCTAGAAGGTTCTCCTGCTCCACTCAATCTGAGGAAGCAAACTATGCAGCACTGAAGAGGAGTGTCTTTGGTTCCTGCTCAGGTTTCTGCCTTTGTTCTGCTGTTGAAAAGGAGAAGGTGCAAAGGTAAATATCTTTTCTCCCCCTCTGCCTCCAGCCACTGAGTCTTATTTACCAAGGAGCTACCATAGAACTGCTCACCACTCTGGGTTGCAGACCACTTGCATCCCAAAGGATGATTAACAGGTGGAGAAGGGATCTTAGAGGGACTTAGCTGGCTGGTGCCTGGCAAGGTTGGGATTTTAGAGAAACCACTCTCATTGCTGGTTAATTATGGGCAACTGCATGAGGAATGTGGTCTCCTTAAGTTCATGCCCCTGCTCATGCTGTGGGTGGTTTTAATTCCTTTTAGTAATGAAACTCAGTGTCTAGAAGCTCTAACCCAAACTACTTCAAGAGATGTGCATGTCACTGCACCTCCAAATAGGAGCTAAAGAGAAACTGATGAGTTTGTGGTGCTTCCTTCCCTTCCACAGGTGAGGAATTTCACACTCAATGTCCATGGACATCTTTGTCCTCCTCAACTACACAGACTTCTGGAGGCACTATTGCCAGGCTGCATGGCCCTGTCTCTCCATCATGGAGGCAGGAGATGGGAGCAAGAGAACCTCCCATGGGCTGAACATCCCTGGCTTTGCAAAGCTTGGCTTCTCCAGCTGCTTGGAGAGCAATCTGGTCCCGGGGGTGTTGCATCCAAGCTGAACTCCTTCAGGTGCAAAAAAGCCCTTCTCTCTGCAGAAGGCTTCCTGCCACTGAAGCATGTTACTCTGCTCAAGCAGGTTGCAAAGGTGGAAAGCATTTCCCTGAGCTCTCAGCCACTTCTCCCTGACCCATGCCAGGCACCTCAGAAGAGCTGTCAGGGGGACACTGTGCCACAAGTGCTTCTCTCCCAAGAGATGGCCTAGGAGGGACTATGAAAGTTAACACTTTCCTTCTCACCAGGGTGGCACAAAAAGGAACTGATTTTTGGTTTTATTGAAGGTTTGTTCTTTGTTTCAAACAGATAGGATGGACCCACTCCCAGGGGAAAGGCAAGAAAGTGCAATTTACATCCTGAGAGGAGGAAGAAAGTTGAAATGAGACCAGTTTAGATTCTTCAGGGATTTATTCTGACCTCTCTTCACCAGATCTAGAAGGTTTCTGCCTTTTCTTTCCACAGCTACTGCAAAGTTCTCCCTTGCAGGGTAAGTTCCACACTCAAGGTATTCAGAATGTTATTCTCCTTCCATTAGTGTTTGTATTTACAATTTACAGGGAACACAAGGAGACATAAATCTGTTGGAATTGCCACCATAACTCTGAGACAGAAAAGTTACAAAGCTGCAAATACTCTGATGAAGATTTTTAAGGCTCAGTTTTGATTTGTTCAAGTATCTCAGCCTTTGTGTTCCCATCATGCAAGAGCCCAGTTTTTAGGTGCCACCTTCTCAGAAACACTGATTTATAACCTTGAGGTTTCAGAGGGTGGTTGCAGAAGCTGGATCAGAAAGCACAAGTAGGACTTCTGAATGTGTGTCTATTCCATGAGAGAAGGCATGGGGCCAAGGTCCACAGCTAGCTGGTGAGGTGGTGGGAAGAGTTTATGCAATGAACTGCTCAGCATCTGGAAGTGGAAATCTTTTCAAATCATGGGAAATGAGATCAGGTTAAACATGGGTGAGCTGGGAATCCAACCAATATGCCCAACAGAGGATAGGGATATGATTTTCTGCTCATGCTCTGTTCTCTGTTGCTTTGTTATCAACACAAACAACTGAATGAGGCTTGGGGCAAAACAAATCAACAGCAGGAGAGAAGTAAATGATGGAGAAGCAGATCCTAGCTTCACTGTATTTTGATTTTTAATTAACTTCCTTGTAGGAATAGTGGGACAAAGTCTGTAAGCCATCATTCAAGGAAACTGAGAAGAGAGCAATGATTTGATTTCTAATGATGTCACAACTTCCTCCTGTGCTTATCACAGCTCCTGATGTCAGCTGCACAGGACCATTCTTCATGCTCTCCTTTGGTCCCATTTGTGTCAGCTCCAGCTGACAGCATGTCATCCTTAATGGTCAATCAGAAATAGCTCTTGGTTCTGCACTGCAAAACTTTCATCATTATTAACCACACTGACATTCATGGAAATGGAAATCAGTGTTTTTCATAAGAATTCTCCTCTGCTTTTATGATGCATGAAATTCATTTAGGAACCAACTCTGGTGACAGCTTGGAAAGGGTAGCTATTGTCTTAGATGATTTGCTGAGTCTTAAATGAAAAGTAAGGACTTAATTGTACACAAACCAGACTTTGTGCCAAGATAAATGGCTCTGCCTTCAGCTGTAAGCAGAATCACATTCCTTCTTACAAGGAATCAAAGCCTTGGCTTAGCAGGAGGCAAGTTTGCATCAAGAAATGCTTGGCAAGGTCTTAGAATGGCTCATAGAATGGTTTGGGTTAGAAGGGACACTTAAAGCTCATCCAGTCCAACCTCCCTGCAGTGAGCAGAGAGATCTCCAGCTAGATCAGGTTGTTCAGAGCCCCAGCCAACCTGACCTGGGATGCTTCCAGGGATGGGACATCTCCCACCTCTCTGGGCAACCTGGGCCAGTGTTTCAACACCCTCCTTGCAAAAGGTTTCATCCTGACATCCACTGTAAATCTCCTCTCTGCTAGTTTAAAAACTTCACCCCTTGTCTTATTGCAAGAGAACCTGCTGGAAACTCTCAGCTCAGTCTTGGAGTCTGCAAGCACAACTCCACTGCCACCAGGCTGGACTTGGCACTGGGGATGCATTGCACATCTCAGCACAGACCAATGACTTTCTTATCTCCTTTATTTGTTTCCCACACAACTGCTGCCTCTGAGTCCAACTCTCAACTTGTCCTTAGCTCTTATAAAAGTGACAACTTCCTGCAGTTTGCTCCTCCTGGCTCCACTGCCAGCCTAGCTTCATCTTCCCACTGCTCCTGCATCCCCCACAGTCCCACTCCAGGCACTTGGAAGATGAGGCAGTTTGCTGTGTTCTTTATCTGCACCCTCTCAGCAAAAATCAAGGACTCTCAACTCTCCTTCCTCCCACCCTGCCCTTCTTCCCTCAGTCCTGATGCTGAAATTATGCCCCAAAATGACTCTGTTTCAGTCCTAGGAATAAACAGAGGTAGAAGGCCCAGGTAGTCCTGGGACTTGTGATGGGTTTTGGAGGGGTTAGGTTGGGTTTTGGAGGGGTTAGGTTGGGTTTTGGAGGGGTTAGGTTGGGTTTTGGAGGGGTTAGGTTGGGTTTTGGAGGGGTTAGGTTGGGTTTTGGGTAACACATGACAACCTCTGGTAAGAAGAATCTATTCTACTACCTGAAGAGATGCCCTGGGGGATTTTCTACTCATTTAGCATTTACAAGAGAAAGATGTAACAAAATACTCCAAGAAATTGCTGCCATCACCTAGAAGGAATAAACATTTCAGGCTCTGGGTGCAACTTCATGTGAAATGTAGACTTCTTCAAGCCTTTCAGTGCTGGATGGTCTACAGAAAATGCCTAGGAAACACTTCCCAGCTGTAACCAGGTTAAGTCTAGTTAGTGGCTTTTGATTTGGGAAGAGATACCAAGGAAAATCAGTTGTAAGGCTTCCCTTTGCAGAACAGTGGATAAATCTCCTTGTATTTTAAGATTTAAACATTAAGATTTAAACATTGAATTTATTGGGGTCACAGAGAAAGGAGGTGGTTGCCAGGAGCAGGGGGTTGTGTGATCTCCTCTCTTCTGTAAACTCCACTCAGCAGCCACCAGAAAAATCAATTCTGTCTGATAAATAAGATTCAATAATAAACCCATGGCATCTCCCATTAGCTTCTGACACCAAAGGATGAAAACAGGCACAGAAAGGCAGAAAACATGAAGAAAAAGCTGCAGATTTTACAAGAGGTGTGGACAGGGAAGGGAGAACAGGGAAATGGTGTAAACTTTTATTGCAATAATTACTTAAATGGCTTTCTCTGGGGATTGCATTTCTCTGGAGTCTTCCTCTACCTTGGCTGACTCTCCCAATAAAGCCTTTTATGAGACAGAGTAAGTATTTTATGGAAAAAATAAGTTGTATTGTGTTGCACTGTAGGTCAAGGCAGGAAGGACACTGCCAGAAGAGCTAGTTAATCTCTTTCATCTTTCCCAGGCTGTCATTAATGCTTATCTGTTCCCACAGGTACTGCAAAGTCATCTCTTTTCTCCAGTGCCATAGTACAATAATAAAATCCTTTAGTTTTGTATTTTTTTTGTCTCTCTTTCCCTGGGAATTCAGGAGTTCCACTTCACTTTTCTGCCATCATCCTGTGTGAGTGCTTTGATGTTGATGCATATATGGTTTCCATGCTAGCTGAAGATCTTCTGAATTAGCTGAGTCTCTCTGTGGGGCTTCCACCCCACTTATTGTCAGATAGGTTGTCTCTTGCAGTCAAAACCTGCCTAGGGCTTCCCTGCTCACCCAAACCTGCCTAGGGCTTCCCTGCTCACCTTGTGCTGAAGTGGGAACCCACTGCCAGCTCTTGTGTCTTGCCCTGATGTCAGAAGTGAACTTTCTCAACTCATAAGGAGTCCTTCACCAGCTCTCTCAAGCTTCCTGAGCAAGCACAGGGAATGTCTTGTCTGTGACAGTAAAAGGTTTAGCCAAAATTATTTAGGGCAAATAAAATGGCTAAGGTCATTAGCAGCCACTCTGTGTTACTACTAGTGTTTGAAATAAAAGTACATAAAAATAATCTACTTCAACAGTTACTTTCTCAACTTGAAAGTTGAGACCAAGCCACCAGGAAGGTTCTATGGACCCTCCAGACCTCTCAAAAATGTCTATATTTACACATTTGCCATCCCAGAGTTGAACAAGAGGTATGTTGGGAAAGGAAGATGCCACTGCTCTGGGAGATGAATACACTGATAAATTCATGAGAAAGTAATTTGATCTTCAAATTCAAGTCTGAGCCTTAATAGCTCCAGTAATTCTTAGCAAACAGAACAAATTAAGGTAAATGAAAACTAATTTCATATTAGAGAACAAATGTCTGTGGGAGGGAGCTTTTGCCTCTGTCTTGTTTGTTGACTTGCAGAGGGATTGAAGTTGAATATTTCAACATGGGTTAGTGAAATCCATAAAGTGCAAGAGAACTTGTGTTGACTTCCTCAGGACTTTGATCCTTTAATTCCCAGTGAGTAATTAAGCAGTGATGTCAGCCTGGCTGTCACTGTGAGCACCCACTGAGTCTTTGTCAAGCCTGTACAATGACATCTGAATACCATTTTCTCTAGAACATTGCAGAAGGTGATTTTACCTGACTGGTTGACTGTTTTCCTCCTTTCCAAATGAATTTATCAGTGGCCTCTATTTTTTCCATCAGTGTCAGAGATATATAGCAGAACTGATCATTGCTGCTATTTTTTATTATGGTTTATTTTTGCTTGCTGAGGTTTAATAGATAACAAAAAAGCAGGCATGGGATGGATTTTGGGTGTTTTTTTTTTCCTTTTTCTTTATGCTGGAACAATTGTAAGAACTTATGTCAGAGCCCACAGCACATCAGGAGAGAAGCAAAATGAGTTTTACTGCTTTTGTTAGGCTTTTACAGTAGTTTTCTTTGAAGTGACTGAGTGCACAAATGGAGGAGCCACTGCCTGGGGTGCCAGGAAGATGAGAGCTTATGGCATAACTTCTCCACACGTCACAGGAGTAGCCACAGAGCAAGCCTACCAGAACACAGTGCTGGGTTTGTTTCATACACAATAGAATGGCCTATTTGTTCTACAGAGACCCATCTTTTCAGGCTGCCATCCATGGGAGAGGAGAAAGGGGAAAACAACCCCTCCAAAAGTCAGCCTGGACCTCTGAGAAGACGCTCGTGCCCGTGCAGACTTGGTGAAGGTTGAGCTGGTGGTAGATGGTGACAGATAACTGTGAGGCAAAAGTCTCTAGCTCATTTCCCTCCCTCCTTTCCTGTATCATTTTCTGCCAGTGACTCTAGATTCATCTTTCCCCTGATCTTTTTCCCCCAGGAGTATGATCTGATAGCCTTTGTGGCATTTAAATCACACATGGCTCATCAACTCTTCAGCTTGCTGAAGGAGATGGGAAGAGGCCTCAGCTGCATTCTGCTGTCAGTGGTGGTCATGTTCAATTTGGGTGCTGTAATCACAGTTTTAAGGCACTCCTAGAAACTCCTTTTCCACAGAGCAGTAACCCTCCAGGCTTGGCAGTTTGCTCTTGCTTTATGATCTTTTTAATGGTGATGACACATGAGGGTTTACCAACCAATAATGTTACACTACAAAACAGCAAGCTTAAAGACTCTAATAATGCTTTCCTACCTCCAGAACTGCTCTGACCTTTTACTACTTGTCCTAATACATCTTATTCCAGTATACTTTGTGTCTGCACTCTTTTTTCACTCTTTTCTAATGAAGTCAACCCCAGAGAACTAGGTTGGGTTTCATCCTTGTTAATGTAAGGTCTTATCTCATTTGTGGTCCTCTGCTGGGTTTTAGCTTTGAGGTATTGTAGAGGAAGTTTAAATCTCATTTCTTTTTCACCTTCAGTATACTGTTTTGTTACTCTTCTTTATGTACCTTGCCATTTTAAGAGAAGTCCTTCATGCAATAGCATGCAGCTAGGAGTTCAAGGGAGCAAAAGTTTTCCAAGCAAGCAACAGGACTGTTGCTTTCAGGAGCTAGGGACCTTAGGAGTCACTTATTTCTCTCCAGAGCAAACAGAGTTGAGTATATTGTTTATATCAAGAGTGATTTTGATTTTCCTCTAAAAACCAAGCTGCTGAAATTAGCAGCAATGCTCTGTCCCATTGCTGTGGGCCATTGTTATCACCATGTGCAAAGCCTGCATTTGTTAGCCTGTTTTTTCTTCCTGCAGCTCTCTTAGCTCTGGATGCAAAATTAAGTTGTGTGGTTGTTCACTACAGAGAGTTTCTCTCTACTTGAGAACTGTGCTCAAAAGGTGGCAGAAAAAAAGGCATCATTGAGCCACAGAGGCTGGAAGAATAATTGCCAAAGGCTAATAATTGACCCTTATGGAACAATGAGTAGATGCTGATAGAGATGGTCTATATTTAAAGGAAAAAGAGATTTTAAATGGCTGGAAATCCACTGAGTTGTCATATATTATGAATTCTCTCCTTGGTCAAAAACTCCTTGGCTGCCATTATACCTGCAGGTTCATGCTGATGAATCATGGCAGGCAGAGGCTATTTAATCTTTGACTCCAGGACTGTGTTCAACCTTGAACAATTCCATGACTGTCACTTAGTATTTAAGAAAGCAAATTCTAAATAGGATATATTTTGTGCAATTAGGCAATAACAAGTGCTTCCCACTGGCTACTTCATTCTTCTATTCCAGCTCATGCACATTTGAAATGGCTTCCTGATAGTGAGCACAGAACAAAGCAGCCTGAGACACACAGGGCAGAGCTGCACTTAGGAATTGTGCTCATACAGCACTTGGCTTTCACTGAAAGACAAGTCTCCAAGGAAGATTTCCTCTCATCACAAAAGCATCTTGTGGTTTAACTTCCTTCTACTTGACTTACAGCTTCAACCCCATAAACTTAGCAGGAGGGGTAGGAGAGGTAAGGCAGAGGTGCTGTTGGGAGCTATGTATTTAAAGCTTGCACAGACCTTACCCACAACTGCTCCTTGGCTCCTGACAGTGATGGTAACCTCTTCCTTTTGAAAGCATCAAGTTAAAAGAACTTTCAAGCATTTATGCTGGATCAAGAACCTTGTTGAAGGTGAAGGAAAAAAGGCAAGTGAAGGGGTAGGAATCAAAATTTTGGAGGGGCTTAAATATGTTCTTTAAAGCAGCTTGTGCCATCCCTTTCTGTACTTTCTATGCAGTTCCTCTCACCACTTTACCACTTCCTCTCTCTATGGTATATGTAAACGTAGTTTGATGATCAAAATCAAGTTCTTTTCTTCCTGACATCCTTCCTCTTTTCAGTCTGAATCCTGTGTTTCACACTGGGGCTCCTTGAAGCCAGTCTTGCATGCAATCTTGCCCATATATAAATCCAATAAGGAAGGAAGACTGGGGATGGAAAATGCACAGCAGGTCTGTTCAGGACTCAGTGCACTAGGCAAGTTCTGTGATGGACCTCTAAGGTGAGAACATGCTTCTATCTTTGGTAGCTTTGCCTGTCTTTTCTTCTATATTCAGGCACTGCAGTGCACAATTATACTGTAGAAAAAGCTGCTAGAGTAGTGTAAACAGAGCAGGAGAAGTGCACTTTTCCATGAGTCAGTTTGTTTCAAGCAGCAGCCCAGCCACAAAGTTGTGGAGCACCTTGCAAAATGACAGCAGGTCAAGAAAAACCTGCAAAGGAAGACAATTAGATCAGAAGCTGATATTAGTTACTTGTTCAGTAAGATCTTTGAATTATTATTAATATTTTCAGGGCTAACATCTGTCCTTTCTGCAAATTCCTGGATGGCCTCTTTTCCTCTACCTCCCTGGCAGCACCTTAGATGCACTGCAGTCTCTGCAGCCCCTTTGATTTATTCCTGCCTTGAATTGTGATTTTCATGTGTTAATACTTTGCTCCAGTTCTCCTCTGGATTGCAGCATGTGGCCATTATTACTCTCCCTCCCCCAGGCCCATTTCCCTTGTTACATATCTGTTTCATTTTCTTGGTTAAGTTGAATGTGAACTTGGGGTCAAGAACAGACAAATCATGTGATGGGGCTGAGGTAGAACTGCATTTCCCAGGGTTTTTTTTTCCCCACTGCATTGTCTGGGGGTTTGGGAGCACAATCTCACACATGGTGCAAAAAAAAAACAACCCCCAAACATCAAAGTCTGAAGATGCAACAAAGACAAACAGATAAAGGGAATGATGGACCTGACATATTACTGAAGTTCTGTTCATGGCTTTCCAGTGTTAACTCCATGAATGTATTGTAATATTAGGGGTTTTGGGGGCAGCTAACATGCTATTATGCTGCCATTGTGCCTTTAATAAATAATTGATCACATTATAATAAATAATTATTTATATATTAATTATTCATATTAATAAATATTATGGAGAAGGCTCTGAGGAGACCTTCTGGTGGCCTTCCAGGATCTTTGGGGGCCTACAAGAAAGCTGAGGAGGGACTTCTTAGGAGGTCAGGTAGTGATAGGACTAGGGAATGGATGCAAACTAGAGGAGGGGAGATTTGAATTGGCTATTAGGAGGAAGTTCTTCACTGTTAGGGTGGGGAGACACTGGAACAGGTTGCCCAGAGAGGTTGTGGAAGCTCCATCCCTGGAAGCTTTGAAGGCCAGGCTGGCTGGGGCTGTGGGCAACCTGCTGTAGTGGGAGGTGTCCCTGGCATGCAGGGGGGTTGGAACTAGCTGATCTTGAAGGTCCCTTCCAACTCTGACAAATCTATGATTCTATGGTTGATCTTCAAAGAACAAAACACACTTAGAATGTGCAACAGCAATTAAAGGCTTGTAGTAAAGTAATGGAGTGTTTACCTAAATGGCAGAATTACTGTTGGCAACCAGGGCAGTGATGACATTTAAGTTTTCCTAAGACATTCCTCATTGAAATGATGTCACTAGTTCTGAGGCTTCCCTTTGTAAATCCTCCTGGCCTTGTATCTCTCTAGTGATTATCCCTCATTGTCAACAGAGCCAGTCACCACTCCTCCACATCAGTTTGGACTCAGTTCTTCCAAGCACTTATCTATGTATAAACCTGTGTGAGGGATTGATATGGATTCATGCTTTTATTCCAGTTAACTTAATTTCTTTTCTGCTCTGGAGCAACTACCAAAGGTTTGTGTGTTTAGCATGCAAACCTGGTCAAATCTGGAACTGGGAAGCTGTAGGTTGAGTGGGGGCTGAGTACATTGTTGTTGTCATGTCTGTTGAAAGGCAATCCATCTCTGGGGCATGCTGAGGTAGACTGTCACTCAGGTATTCCCACTGTTGAAAGTTGCCCTGACCTTGGCCAGAGTAAATTCTTTGTCTAAGGGAGAAAGAGGAGGAGCAGCCTTCTGAAAACAAAGTACTGGCCCATAAATTTCCTTGACAACGTTGCACAATTTAGCAAGGCTTCACAGCCTCTCTCCAGCATGGAGGGCACTGCTGAAGGATGAGAGATACAAGGCACACAAGGAGGCAAAAGAACCTGAGGACAAAAGTGAGTCTTTGTTCAGGCAGATTACCTGAGGGGGGACTGTAGTACATGGTGTACTGTGTGATACATCAGTTGTGCAAGCTATTTCTGGAAGGTTTTTACCTACTGGAGAGCTGTTGTTCATTTAGGGAGGGTTTCCTCCCTGGGCAGAGCATTTGGAAAAGGCCAGGGTGCTTCCAAGTCTCACTGAAGCCATATTCTGGCACAGCCTCATCCAATTCTCCTGCACATGGATGAATTTTACCTTTGCTGAACTGCCAGGTTAACTTTCATCAGACCTAAAAAACCACAGGGGACTTAGAAAGACATCAAACTCTTCTTGGGTTTGTGCAAAGCAAATCAGCCAGGTCTCTACCCCAAACTCTTGCCTGTATCAAGAGGGAGTGATTTTTGTCCTGTCAGGTCATTCTGCAGAGCTGATGTTTCTCCAGCTCTGCTGAGTACTATGTAGCATGGTGAGGGATGATCCAAGCTGGCTGGTCCCACCATGCATGGCTGCAAGGCTCAGAGAAGTTGTGCACAGTCAGCAGGTGTTCTGCTGGCCATGTAGCAGGATGGAGCTGCATGCTCAGCTGTAAGGAGGGATGTGCCTGTGTGCTCTAGTTTTATTGAGTATGGCTGACAAGCAGGCAAGGGTATGGCAGAAGATTGAACTTGGGTTTACAGCTCACCAGCAGCCCATGATACCTACCTGAAGCTGCCCTGATGAGCTGCTGTTAGTCTGTAGCTGAGTTAAGACCATGACCTTCTGCTTACCTCTGCTGCAAACCAGCCTTCAGGTGCTCTGCAGATGTGCAGGACTTTAAATGCACCCTGATAGGCAAGAAATACTCTTCCCATAGGAGTGATTTCCATTAGGTAGGGTGAGTGGCACAACAGACCTGGACCACAAATTCCCTCAGCCAGTAGCTGTTGCTCTTAGTTTTAGTGCTGCTCAGGTCTCCAGCCACAGGTCATGTGTACCACTTGGCTTGGCCTGGTCAGCTTAATTGTTTATGTCTGGAATATTGATTCAGCTGTTCTATCAGTCATGAATACTCTAAGAGAAATGCTATTTATGCTTTACCAGCCTTAGCCTGTACAACATTTGTGCCATCCCTTCAAACACATTTTGAAGATTCCCTTTAGTAGCTATATTCTCTAGCTTAATTCACAAAGCCTTTAAGCCAGGCATGAAATCTTGATGCTAGGGTTGAGACAGTGCCAGTACAAACCAGTATGCAGCCATTTCATTTTCAGGGTCTCTTGAAAAGCAAGGAAATGTGTGTGCTGTTGTGTAGAAACCAACCCTCTCTCCCCAGATCAGGGTTATCTAAGAAAATACAAGTGTTGCTCTGCAACCAGAGCTCCCCTTTCCTCTCTTCTCTGTTGGGTATGATGAGAGGATGACAGTGGCTCATTGTTCAGAGGATGAAAGCTAATGCTGGGTGTGCTTTGTGATCTGGACTTTTAAAGCTGCCTTTGTTTTTGAGGGCTCCAGTAAAGCCAGGATCATTTACCTTAGTGGCAAATCTAGATTTTCTGCCTGATCTTCATTGTATTTCTGCATGTTACACAGGTTGCTCTCTGTTCTTCTGCATCAACCTTTCAATGATGCACCAACACAGGAAAGGAACTTACTATGTATTAGACAACCCCACCTTCAGCAGGGCTGGAACTGAATTTCAGATGCCCTCATGGAAATATACAGGATCTGGCATAAATCATGTACCAAATTAATTTGCTGTTGTTGCCCTGAAATCTTCAGTTCATCAGACCCATTGTCTTAATGAGGGCTTCAGACAAGCTGAGCCTGGGGATGCTGAGGTAGGAAGTGATCAGCTATAAGCTCCCACCCACCCTCTCTCAGTAATGAAGTTAATGGAGGTTTTTCCAGCCCTTTTCATTTTGAATTCCTTCAGTCTAGTGTTCACCAAGCATTAAGTCCTAACCCTCTGGCCTGTGCCTGCAAGGGTTGGCATTTTCACGCAGCCTGTTATTTTAACACCAGTTAGGGCAGGATTACCAGAGCTGCTGCTGTCAGCCTTGTTTGGCTAAACCTTCTTCTTTCCTGTTGCAAATGAATGCAGGACTGAAAGCTGTTGAAGCTGAGCCAGGAGGAGCAGCCTTCCTTGGTGAACAGCTTCCACAGAAGTGGGCTGCTGACTGTGTTCACCTAGGGGACCACTGGGCAATGGTGGAAGAGGAAACAAGAAATCACACAGAGAAAGAACTGGGTTAGGTTTGGGTTAACATCATTTCTGAGCAAGACTCTGCCTATATTGTGCTCTAAATTCAACCATGCCTCTGGATCAGTTTTGGAAATGTCTGTCCCTTCCTTATTTTGGATAACTGATTAAACAATCACTGTCTAAAAGAACTCTGGAAACCTAGAAAAAAGAAATCTACTCAAGCCCAGCAGCTTTCCCTGTCTGCCTAAACTAGTTCATTGCTTTGTATTCTTAGAGGGAGAGAAAAGGATGTGAGCACAGGAAAGGCCTATTTGGGACTTTGTAGGTCACTGCTACCTGTCAATCAGCTGGCAGCCAAGATGCTTCCTTCAGCCAAGCAGTGCATCTCATCTGGTGCTAGAGAAATGTCATCAGTGAGGCATCACTGCTGCCTCTCTGGAAGCAAGTGGGTGAAAAGGGATCTTCAGAGGCAGCAGATGCTATGAAGAGACTCATGCATTGGGGGTATGAAGAGTATCAGCAGCATGACATCCTGTTCACATCTTGGATCCTGGTTGCAAGGATACCAAGAGTGTTTCCAGCCTCCTTGCTGGGAGGAGACAAGAGGTAGGAAACCTCTGATTAACCATGGTGACTCAGCACCCAGCACAGGGACTTACCCCACGCACGGAATCAACAGAACAAGGACAGCAGCTGCTGTGGCACAAGGAGAAGCAGAAAAGCAGCTAAAACATGCCTTTGCCAGAGGACCTTGAGCTAGGCTGCTCTAGGAACATGAGCTCACCTAAGCACATCATCACTTCCCTGGAGACAGAAGCCCCTCTGGGTGGTTGTGAAATGTCAATGCAACTTGAACGCGTGTTTGGACCACGTGCTGCTGGGGTGCTTGGACCAGGGTGATCCTCAGATCCACTTGGAGCTTCAAAGGCTGGCTTTTGTAGAAATGGACCAGGGATCCCATGGGCTATTCCCTGCAGGAGAACATGACCATGGAAATGAGCTCAAGGAAGCACCAGGCTATAGGCTTGGGTGTTTGATCCTGCCTCTTGTTGTGTAGAGCACAGGAAACAGACCTCCTGCCTTTTCATTTCACACTGACCACTCTGAATTTTTCTGCTGCAAGGAGAAAGAGTGGTTTCCAACCTCTCCCACCACTTCACTTCTTCCATCTTTTGTCATAACTTGTCATCATGATTTCTGTGATGGAACATTGACTCTTTGACTGGGGATTTGGATTTGGTAGAGAAACCCAGGAAATGTCCACAAGGTTGGAGAGAAGCTGACCTGCTTCTTGACTTTCAGCTGATTGTCTGCTGCTTGAGCCCAATTAAAAACAAACAAAAGGAAAAATCAATTGGAGAACCAGAGTGTTGGGCAGGAAAGGCAATTTTTCCTGTCATTTTTGAGAGTCTGTGACAGTCAGCAACAGTAAATGACACAGTAAGAATATTGAGAGTGAAGTCTTCCTTTGGAAGACATGTACAATGTGGTGATGAATTATGTTAGTCAATATTGATAAGAAATTGATTTTGTATTCATGCCTCTCTGATTTTTTTAGGATAAATACCAGTCTTTTGTTTGTTTGTTTGTTTCTACTCAGAATTCAATAAGAAATAAGCAAAGGAAACTCCATCAGCACTTGTGTCCCTCAGTGGACAGAACAATTTCAGCTGAAGCTAAGATCACATCCCACAGGTTTCACAAACACAGATTTCCATGAGAGGCTGAGAGCTTTCATTTCACAACATCCAAGACCATTCAGGTCACCAGTAGGCTGCAGGTTTTTCTGTCACCTTTTTAACTCCTCCTTTATACCTTTCAAGCATGTTCACATTACTTGGTGTCTGTACAAGTATTCTATTTTCATTTGTATTAATTTTTATTGAATTGGACATTCTTTCAAGGCTTCTTTCTGGGTGTAATTCTAAGCAAACATCTTGTCTGACTCATTTCTGTGATGTCTGTAATGGTTCACAAGATTTGGTAATTAATAATCAAAGGAGCTGAGAATTACAATTTGATCACATCCTGTCTTGTTTTTTTCCATTCCTGGGGATGAAGAAGGACTTAAAATTCTGCTCTTTCCCTGCTACCAGGATAATATATTACTAGATAGGTTTTGGTATTTTCTCTGTTCTGTCTTTTGAAGGAGAGGAGGGACTTTTGCTCTCTGGATTACTGGTGTTCTATGCATGTCACTATGGTTAAAAGGAATGGCAGGGCAAATAAACAGGGCAGTTTTGCAGCAAGCCTAGATACTCTGTGGTTTGCTCACCCAGGTCCTTCCATTCCTTTCAGGAGAACTTGGATATGCTTGATCATTGGCATTTAATAGGTAAGCTCATGTTTTTTCAAGTTTGCTAATTAATGACATGGTTAAGCAAGACCTCATCAATTGGAAAATCCTATTTCATAGAATCATAGAACTGTCAGAGTTGGAAGGGACCTTAAAGATCAGCTAGTTCCAGCCCCCCTGCCTGCCAGGGACACCTCCCACTACAGCAGGTTGCCCACAGTCCCAGCCAGCCTGGCCTTCAAAGCTTCCAGGGATGGATGGAGCTTCTACCACCTCTCTGGGCAACCTGTTCCAGTGTCTCCCCACCCTCACAGGGAAGAACTTCCTCCTAATATCCAATCTAAATCTGCCCTCCTCTAGTTTATATCCATTCCCCCTAGTCCTATCACTACCATTATTTCATGCTGTAAAAAATGAGGCCCTACAATGGCTGTATGGAATGCTGGAAACCAGAACAATTTGAACTCTCTGAAAAGATTGGGGTTTTTTTTTTGGAAACCATTTCCCAGCATGCTCTCTTTTCATCCCTTTGGCAAAATGTTGGTTCCCTTATATCCCTGGACTGTCAGGGCCTGCCTCAAAGTCCAAAGAATTTGATTACAACAATCCTTTTGGTTTGGTTTGTTTTCCCTGTTTGAAAGAAATTGTCATCAAGCACAAGCTTAACCCCCAAATCTAGTGTATGCTGTTTACAAACTGCCCAAAGCAGAATGAAAACAACAACAAAATGCAAACCCAAACCCAAGCAAAGCAACTGTCCATTTTTAAAAGGTTAAAGTGCCTGTATCACTTCACCTCCAAGCTTAGGCAGAAGCAGACTTAACTCAGAACACTTTTTCCTTTAGGAGGGTAAGTCAAATCTTTAATGTTAATGTAGGAGGGGTTGTTTTTTTTGGTCTTTAATTTAACATACATTTTGCTCTAGCTTGGCTCAATGCCCTCAGGAGTCTGAGTCAAAGCTGTTCTACTGTAATATCCATGAGGTTCAGTTTTCTCTTTCACCTGCAATACTGTACTCTCAGTGTAATGCTAATGTGACTCCTGCAGAAGCCATCATGACAGCAGCAGAGGGGCCTGAATGTCATTTACACCTATTTGCTATATCCAAGGTCAGCAAGAATACACCTGCAAAACCCTCTCTCTGCACCCAGACTGGCTCCAGGAGGATGATCTCCTGAGATGAGATTATTTTGAATAGAAGATTGTGGGTTGGTTGTTTTTTTTTTCCTTTTAAGCTCCTGAAGGTCTTTGTACCAGAGATCATAATGAGATATTGAAGGTAAGCATGTGTGTTTCTGTGGTGTCAGTGAAGGAGACACATTTGGAACAAGGGTAAAGAATTAGGAAAAAGCATTCTAAAGATGTATTTAACATCACCATAAATATACTGACAGAAACCTTGTTTCCTCACAGCACATTTCATATCCTGCCTGTTGATGAAGTGGTAACACCAGCCAATTACTTCAGATCTGTTGCAGCAGAAGCAGGGAGACTGATCACTGCCTTCACTGCAAAGAGTGCAGCAAGTTCTCAGCCTTGTGAAAGGACTGAAAAGCACAGGAACTCTACAGAAGGTGAAGCTTGTGACCCCTCCTCATATATTCCCTACAACATGAATGATGCCCCAGTGCCCATGGACTAACTAGTCCTTCACATGCATAGATCAACCTGTTACCATCACCATATCCTTTGGAACTAGCACAGATCTCAGGTAGCATTCCTGTGTTGAAATGCAACATTCACAGGATTTATTTTGATGAATGCCCACAGATAACATCAGGAAGCAGTTATAGCTGATGATCTGGCTGAGATAAAACCTTTAGTTCCATTGCATTCATCACCTGCCTCAAGTGACTTCTCTGTATTCTTTATGCTCAGCCACAGAGCGTTTTGGGTGCCAGCAGCTGGCATAACCTGAGTTTCTTTCCATTGCTCTGTTTCCACAGTCTCATAACATTAGTCTCTGGAGACTGGGCATTACCCTTGCCAAATTTAATGAGGCTTTAGTCAAAACTCAGGCATAACTTTGCTGCTGGAACAAGAGTTGAAGCATCCTGGGCATGGCTCTGTGTTGCACAGCAGGTTTTGTTGAGAATGAGGGGTTTGTTTGTACCCATTCCACATTGCCTTCTTGGACCTGTTTATTCCCAAGGCCTTATGTAGATGAGTTTACTCTTTATCCATGTTTTTATCATTGAATGAGCTTGTATTTAGGGTTTCTGGTTTCACAGGGTAGGATCCTGCTGCAGGAGTTGCATTTAGTGGTGGTGACAAGTTCTGGGTGATATGACTCAGCTTGGCCTTGTGAATAATCCAAGAGCTCAGCCTTGTTAAACTATCATAGGGGAAAAGGATGACTGCATATAGATATGCTCTTGGGGGGAAAAATGGGGGTGCTAAAGGTGCTTTCAAAGGATGAAGGAAGTTGTGCTACCAAGAGTGATTGTGTGGGAGTGGAAGGAAAGAGGTGGTTTTGCCACAGCTGAATGTCTCTGAGATGTGGTGTCCTGGGGGAAGCACACTGCAGTCAAAGGAAATTTATAGACTCAATGCAGACAGGCAGTAAGATTTAAGAACCTGTAATACACAGAACAATAAACTAGAGTTGTGTTTACATCCTTCATCTGAAATATTTAGTATAGCCTAACCTGCATATATAAATGTATACACAATCAGTTACAGTCTTGTAGTCATATTCTTGATCATGGACCTAGCAGCAGTTTCAGCTCTCTCATGCATGCTCTCTTCTGGTTTTGGTATGGAGCTTTTGTATGTCTTTTAGTCTCAAACAGCCTTGCAAGCCAGTCTGTGTTAGTGCAAGAGGGATATTTCATGGGGATCATAGTGGAGGATTCACTTTAATCTTCTATTCCTTAGGAAACTGCTGGGCTTTATGAAATGAATCTCTGTATCCTTCCATTCCATCTTCTGCCTTAATGCTGGTAGCACTGGAAGTCAGATGGTTGCCAGTCTCAATATCTACATGATCAATTTAAGATTCAGGCATAGTTTGAAAGCAAACAGTAGTGGGACATTGTATCTGCAATTTAGAATGGTAAATATTTTATCTGCTTTAATGCATCCACACATCTTGCATGACTAATCTGCAAAATGAGGCCAGTTTTCAGACAAGGACTGAGGTAAGCTTGAAGAGTTTTACCTGGTTAAATACCTTTATGGAGATTACAATAATATGTGGACAAAATATTAATTAATGTTTATCCTGGTGTCATTTCTCCATGCTGGTAACCTTTCTGAATATGCTGTGCTACTAGAGCTGAACCTTCTATTGCTTCTGCCCATGCAGCATTGTGCCTTCACCACATCACTTCTGTGCTCTGACCCTAAGTCCACCAACTGCATCCCTCAGATTTGCACATTTCCACTTTGCCAGTCTTGTTTTTAGACATTCATCTGTGTTTGGTGGTTTCACATACTTCCCACTGCTTCTTCTCTTTGTTTACAGTTTCATTGTCTGTTAGCTTTTGGCATAGGTTTGGTTTGGGTTTGGTTTTTTGGTTTTTGTTTTAAATCTGCACAAACACCCAGTGCAACTTTGTTTTCTGTTTAGACTTGGATTTTCAGTGGAACTGTGTTCCATTCTCTGTGTGTTAACAGTGGCATATTTAAATGCATGGCACTGGAACCTTGATTTATTGCAAAAGGAAAGCAGCTCATGGTTGACTCCTGAACTTTCAAGGGAGCACTGGAACAGACTGCCCAGAGAGGTTGGGGAGTCTCCTTCTATGGAGATACTCAAAACCTGTCTGGACATGCTTCTGTGTGACCTGGTCTAGGGAATCCTGCTGTGGCAAGGAGGTTGGATTAGATGATATTAATATCACATCTTCACTACAAAGCCTATCAACAGCGTGCCACCAGCTATCTTTTCTCTTCAGCTCACACACACATCTAACTCTCTCTCTATACTTCTGCAAAGGCTAACCAATATCATTTCCCTTTCTCATTTTTGATTCCAGGAGACTCTTAGAGCATCATTCTTCAACCATGCAGAAACTCTCCTTTTCCCAAGGAAGCATTGTCTTCCCACAATGAATTCTCTGAGTCCTTCACCTCAGACCCATCTCTTCCATGGAGAATGGTGCCTTGCTGGTAGGTACTTCCAGCATCATAGAGAGTTGTGCTCACTGTTAGGTTGTGGTTTGTCTGCACAGGCTTACTTGTTAAGAAGCAGCTAGTCCCAGGCAGCCATCCTAGCCAGCTGAGGAAGAGGGAAAGAACTGCTTAGAACCAGAGTTTTCTGATGGTATCTCCTTGAGTTCCTGGGTTGGCATAAGTAGCTCCTGTAACCTAGAAGAAATGCACATGACTAAGAGAAAGAATGTTGTAATAAATATCTTGATGGGCAGGAAAAAGGGAGTGGAACAAGACAGGTGGGAAAGTATGCTGTGAAATCACTGCAGAGGCCCAGACAACCACAGACACTAAAACACAGCAGGTTTCTCCTTAAAAAACAAACCCAAAAAGCAAAAGGGAACCTGGCTAGTCAGGGCTGTGCTGGCAGCAGGGAAACATTCTGATGAGAAGGCAAAAGCTTTTGGTCCACTTCAATAGTCAGTCAAAACTGTAGGGACACTGTCTATTGAAATTCATGACTGAGGAGCTTCCACATGCAAAGAATGACAACATATCCTAATATCTACAACCCTGCCTTGGAGGCATCAAGTTGTGACTCAGAATGGAGGTGAGAGAACCTCTGAGCACGTTCTGTTTGTTGGCTTACAAGTGCAGGCAGGTGTTGATTGTTATTCTTTGCACCTTCTTGGAAGTCATAAAATACAGGCTGGAACTTCAGCAAAATGATGCATCTCCTAAAGCCCACGAGGAGAAGAAACCTCTGAATGTTTCATTACAGGGTTTTGGGTTATTTTAGTTTATATTTTATAAGATGCTGCAAGGCATGAAAAAGAAATCCTAAGTAAAGGTTAAAAAAATGGAAGAGGAAGGTGCATCATATCTGAAATTAAAAATAAGGAGGTGTTTGTAACTGGAAAGGAAAACATTCTGAAAACCCATTTAAATGATTAGTTGGGAAGAACATAGCCTTGAAAATGTAAAGAGCAATTATATTAGGTGTTTAAGGACTAAAGATAGCAATGGGACCATGTTTACTGGATAAAATTGAGGGAAAGAGCTGGACCTGGGAGCTGGATAGAGTAAGAAGGTGGTCTTGTGGTTAAAGGACAGCTTTGAGATCTGAGAGATCCTTGCCACAACAGGGGGTTTTGGGATCTTTTGGCTGCACATCTAAGCTCTCCACAGTTCTCTGTGCACATGCATTCCTTTATAAGGAGCAAATAGAAAGAAAAAAAAGGAGGCTTGTGGGTTTTTTGTTGTTGTTGCTGGGGTTTTTTTTGTCTTGTGTGCTTTCTGGTGTTTGGGTTTTTTTCCCTTTTCTTTTTTTTTCCCCCCCCAGAAAATACACCAAGATTGAGGAATGCAGTGATTCATTTGCTTAGTCTGTATTTCCTGAATTTCCACATAGTTTTACTTCATTTGCCTGCACTTGACTGTGGAGACCCCAAACACCTGTAGGAACAACCCTTCTGGGCAGTGTAGAGCTGCTGCTGTGTACATTACAGCAGCTGAGGGCCAGCCAGCCCCTTTCCCTGAGGGGGCTGACTTTTGGGCTGGGACCCAAGTTGTCTCTGCAGTGGATGGGAGCAGTGTCTCCTGTCTCTGTGTCAGCCTGATCCCAGGCTCTTCAAAATCATAGAATCATCTAGGTTGGAAAAGAGCTCTGAGATCATCAAGTCCAACCTTTGACCCAACATCTCCATGTCACTAAATCAGGCCACTAAACACCACATCTACACCTGTTTTGAACCCCTCCAAGGCTGGTGACTCCACCACTGCCCTGGGCAGCCTGGGCCAATGTCTAACTCCTCTTTGCAGGGAAGGAACTTTTCCTAATGTCCAACCTGAAGCTCCCCTGGCACAACTTGAGGCTGTTTCCACTTGTCCTATCACTAGGGACAACTGCTCAAAAGCACTTAAGGATGTTGAGATAAAGAAGTAAGACTATGAATTTGGGGCTTGTTGGCCAGTCTCTTGTCAGTGACTGTGGTGGATGTGCCAGGACCCCAAGGGAAGGAGGAAGATGTCTGTTGGGTGCAAACACTCATGTGAGGAGCAGCCACGACACCACTGCTGTGCTACAAATGCACACTTCAACCTCTCCTTGGAGCTTGGTTGGTTGGTGGTGGTCTCAGAGGAGGGAAAACTTGTCTTTCCTGTTAGGAAACATACCTTTGAAGGCATTAATCCTCCTCAGGCATTGTTAGTGACAGTATGTTTGTGGGTTTTCTACTTCTGAGCAGGAGCACAGCTCAGAGTGGGAGGCAGGAGAGCAGAGAAGGGAGGGAGCTACATCTTCCTCTGCTCTTCAGTAAATCCATCTTGGTAGTAACATGAATATCATGATTAATAATAACAGCAGCAGCTTCTGACTGTTGTGAAGAATTGCATTGCTGGAAAATGTATGTTTCTAACTAGCTCTGAGGAAGGAAGATTTAAGAGGAGGAAAAAATCTACACAGGTCTGAATTTGAAACTATTTACTGTAAATGCTGACAGTAATTAGGATGGCTGGAGTATTTTGGTACAGTGTCCATGCAGAACTTTCCACCCCCTCTTCTGCTCTGCTAGAAAGAGCAGCAATTTCTCTCTTTGCCTAGGGAAATCTGAAATTTCTATAGGGTGACTATGACATGTTCATTCTAGGGTGCCAACTGGGACAAAATCTGTTGTGCTTGTCTGTATGCCCACCCTGAACCTCTTACTACTACTGCTATGGTGCAGAACTCTTCCTGGCTGTTTCCTTTAGCTTGCTTGATTTAATTAGAGGATTATAAAAGAAGATAAGGACACTGCACTGCTTTTACAGGAAAAGATTCTTCACTCTTTCACTTTTCCTCACAAAACACCTTTAAACCAGGGAAATGCCCAAAAGTCCAGAGCAAACAAAACCTGCCTGGCAAATGATGTCTTCATCTTTGATCCAGTTGAAGTCATTCATGGTCTCAGGCAGCAGAATTTCTGCTTTCTTGAAAAAACAATGGAGCTCATTTAGCAATTGGAATTCCCTGGAGAATGCCATGGGAGTGCAGCCTATTAATTACCCTGTGCTATTGTTATCTTTTGTTCAGAACAATAGTGCTCTCGAGGTCCTCTGGAATCTCTCTCCCCTGCAAGGTGTCGGGGTTTGATTAAGCATCATTTCATACAGTTCATTAACAATGTATCTTCAAATGAGCTTTTGATTGAACAGTTTTATTGGGCATTTAATATAATTGATGGTTTCTGGTGAAATTTCCCAGACAACATTTGCCAAGCTAGGTTCTGCTATATTTTTCATTAAACAATGGTGTTTTACATTTTCCTGAAAGGTTCTATTTTTTTTTTAAGTAGAGGAGCAGATTGTATAAAAATTGATTAGGAATGCAGTATATCATGAAAATAGCCCTCCTGGACAGATATTATTCCAGTGGAGCTGCAGCACATAGGTGTAGAAGTGGGTCCATTTGCAAGTGGTGTCATTTTGGCCTGCCAATCTCATAAGCCAACATTGAAGCTGAGTTTTTCTATCTAGAGGGCTAGCACTGTAATAAATCTGGCTGCTTTTATACAAAGTTATACCCTAAAGTGGATGAATTCTGCTCTTTAAGCTTCATCCAACAAAACAGAACTGGTTTAGCAAATAGGGGGGGGAAAAGGAGCAGAGGAAGAGCAGGTTTTGTCCCAGAGCAGCTCTAAAAGGATTGGAAATACTCTGAGGAACAGTCATCACCAGCCCAGCTCAACACCTACATGCAGATAAAGGGGAAATGATCTTCTACAATGTTTGCCAGTAAGTTCAGGCTTTGGCCTCTAGCAGGCTGGGGAACACTGAAGTCAGAGGAGTCAGGACTGTGAGTGGTTAGACAAAAATAACTCTGGGTCTTTCTTTGTAGAACAGCCACACCAGGAGCAAGCTACACGCTGAGCACTGAGCAGATTTTCAGCTCAGCCAGTTAGTTTCATATTTATACCTTTCAGTGAGAGAGGACAATTTCAGGTGGGAATCCTGATGGCAAACATAACAAGGCATTTTCTTTTTTAACCTGGGAATAAACCTTCATTGTCATCTTGCAAGAAGATTAAAGGAAAAAAGATATATATCTTAAGAGTGAAATGGCATGTTGGGGAGGCAGTGTGCACAGAGAGAAACATTAGAGTTAGAAACAAACCATTAGCTGGAATTTATGTCCAGGGAAATTACTGGAGTTATTTACATGCACATGTGAATATAGAGAGGGAAGTGTTCCAACACTGGCTGACTGTTACCATAGTGTAGTGCCTGTGGGGATGAAAGAAGTGAAGGTTTCACTCAAACACTCCAAACAAAACCCAGCAGAGCCTTTTGCTGAGAATAGAGGCAGGAATCTTCCATCTTCTTTTGTCTTTTACATAGACCCTTGATTTTGAGGTCATCAGTGGGATGGGAATGTTCCAATATTCAGTCTCCTGTTTCCTTGACCTACTAAGAGTTAGAAAGCACCAAGATCTTTCAGGAAGTTCTGCTATAAATATTTCCAACTTAATTGGACACATCCCAGAGGTTCAGATCGTTTGGGATTTGGATGCCTGGCCAAAGAAAACCAGAAATCCATTTAGGAGAGATGGGCCCCAGCCACAGCATTCAGCTTCAGCTTCAGGTGAGTGTTCTTGCTAGAAGGGAGGAGGGGATTTGGAGCCAAAGTGTCCTGCTGGCCTTATCTCAAAAAGAAAAAGGGCTCAGCTGTAATGTTTGGAGCTGGATCCTTGTTTTATTTCTAATGGCCCCTGCATTTCCTAGGCTCAGTTTAGGGTAAGAGCCTACCTCTGATGCCATGGATGCTTCTTCCCATCAGAAATGACCATAACTAAGAAATCATCATTTCTAGGGCACTCAGGTTTCCTCTGTCTGTGGTTAGAGTCATAGTTATCCCTCTGGGACTACTCACATACTCTTCCTCCTGAAGATGGTGACCCACACAGTGCTGTTCAACCAGCCTGGCTACATTTCAGAGAACCCTTCAGAAAAATGACCTTTCTAGCACTGACTGGCAGCATGATGCCATCTTTGAGTCAACACAACCTAGCACTTCAGACCTAAAAGGGTCACTCTGATACCAAGAGCATGTTTATTTCTGATTTCTCTTATCTCCTGGTAAATGTTTAGCATACTGCAATTAACAGAGGTGTGGGGATCTATAGACTGAGTCTGGGGTTTGGGTGCTCTGCACTTGGTAGCACTTTCTGTTTCAATTTTCTTCTAATTAATAGTGCAGTCAGCTTTTCTTATTCTTTTCAGACAAGTCACTGCATAAAAGGAGATGAAATCACTTAAGCTCAAGAAAACATAACTCCATGAAATGCATTCTATTTCAAGCTGACAGTGCTCTTTTTCCTTCCTGGGCCTTCCATTAATAAATACAATAGATAGATATATTCTGGATAACCCTTCTTTGCCCATTTTTCTGTCTCTGGAACCTGTCATAAATCTACCCATGTTTCCCCCTCCATTCCCAGCTTTGCTTACAATAGTTCATTTGTCATTCTGCCCATGAACACTTGTGTCTTGCTTCCTGGGGCTGGGAATCCCTTCCTTCACATACACATGTTTCCTGAGTGGTTACCTTGTCTGTGAGGTGACTGTTGCTCTGATCCCCCCTAAAATCAGCTTATTTATCACATTTCTCATGGAGATGCCAAGATAAGAACATGCCATAGCTGATCAGTAGCATCATTGTGTTTTGTAACCTTTGCCTCTCTTAACCCTGCTTGCTCCCAGCCATCCTTTACCATCCTGTATGTCTGCATTGAAATTTTGGATGCTTCAGGACAGGGACAACACCTTCAAAGTGACTGGCACCCTTCTCAGCCCCCTAAATACAGTAAGTAAGAGCTGATTGGCACTTGCACTCCTATTACTTACTATGTCAGCAAATTTCTGTGCTTACAAAATAGCTCTGTCTTCTAAAGAGACAAATGAAACTGGCAGGTTCCCCTGTCTAGAAAGCTCACTACTGACCAACACCCTCCTGTGTCATTTGGGTGTGCCTGTGTGTCTGTAAAGCCCTGAAAAATTCAAGGTAAGGCAAGAAACAAAAGAGTTCAAGGAGACACTTCAACCCCAGATCACAAGGCTTGAAGAATGCAAGGCTACAAGCAAAGGCACTGCTGAGGACTTTTATTTTCCTTTAAAACAGGGAAAACAGGAGAAAAATTAATGTTTGTTATTCTTCATTTCAGCAAGGGAAAACTGAGGCACAGGAATTAGGAAGTGATCCAAGGTGATGTTAAAGTCTCTGCTCCTATGCCTGTGGCTGGCAGACAGTTCTCTGTCATGCTCAGGGGGCATCCTCACCTGTGCAACCCCTCTTGCTCTTCTGTCCCACTGCCACCAAGGGAGGAGACAGCTCTGCAAAGTTCCACATGTGTTTGCCAAGCAGAGGTTGTGTTTCCTAGGGTCTGGTGGGATGTAGACAACCCCCTCAGGCAACTGTACCTGATGGGGAAGGAGCAAGTTCAGAGCATCAGCATGGCCTCAGATGGGCACAGAGAGAAGCAGCAGCTTGCTTCTGGGCTGTCCTTCTCACACAAGCCAATCCCTCAGTCTGGTGGTGGTTTTTCAAGCCTTGTATTTCTAGTTCAGGGTAGAGATGGTTACAAGAGGAAAGCACTGAGGCCACTTGTGTCTGGGGCACCATAGAGAAGCTCAGGTGTCTTTGGGTTAGGTAGAAGATGGGAAGAAGCAGTGTTGGCTGTTGGTTTATCCAGCTCTGCAGAGTGAAGGAAGGCTGAAGTTGCAGAGTTTATCTGTAAAACTTCTTTAAGCTGAGTTTCCTCACTGCAAAGATTTACATGTTCACCTGTACCTACAGCTGGACCTGTTGCTCCTGCAGACTTTGTGCATATAGGTGTGGAGATCCTTCTGTACTACTCCAAATAGACCAGTGAAGGTATGATGGGGGCCAACAATGACCAAAGACCAGATCTTCAGTGAAGGTATGATGGGGGCCAACAATGACCAAAGACCAGATCTTCTAGAGCCTTCCTCTGCACCTCTTGCTCCTCTTTGCCTCTGCCTCTCCAGCCAAGCTGCTGAGAAAGACAAGTAGGTCTGTATTCTCTCCTCCATCAAACCCTCTCCAGTCTCCAAATTCTGGGGCATGAAAGAAGGGCTTGACAAAACTGCTTGGAACAAAGAGGTGATGAGATGCAGATGAACACCTTGTGTCTGTTAACATAGATCTGCTTTCATACCCCCTCAATGGTGTGTGTAGCATGTCCTTCTGTCACGCCCCTAAGGCAAAGAACAGAGGGATTGGGGCTGAAAGAATTCTTCTGTCTTCTTCCCAGAATAAAGTTTGTTTTCCCCTCTTTGACCTTCAGCTCCCAGAAGACCTGAGTTTAACTGCTTTGATTTACTCCCCTCATAAAGTAATCGATGAATGTTAAAGGCAGGCTTTATGAGGCCTGTCCTCAAATGGGCTCCGAGCCTGCCATGGCGAGGATGTTATACTGCCATGCTCTGCAAAAGGTCACATGAAGGGAATCAAAGACAAGATAAATGATGGTTTACACATCAGAAAAGCTCTCTGGAGTACAGGCAGGAAATGGGGAACACAATGTCTCTCAGGGCTGGCTGCAGATGGTATCCAGTAAATATAGGCTGAACAGCATCCCTGAGGATTTATCCTTCTTGCCACTGTCGTTGGGTTGAGGTTTTACTCTTGGGCAGAGCTGTGCTCTGGAAGAGTGGGACACATGGACAGCCCTGGTTAAAGATCTAGCACAGGAAGAGGTCTGAGAAGCTGATCTCAACATGCTGATGGTGAGCTGGTGCTTGTTTCTGAAACAAAGAGCTTGATTCTTGATGAGTTTCTGTGCTTGGGTAGAAGTCCTAGTTCCCTTTTGCTTTCTAGCTAGGCTTCACTGCAGGCATTTTTCCTTAGAAGAGACAAGCCAACTGAGTAAATAAAGTAGGAATCAATCCAAAACCTCAGCCTCTGTCCATATCTCCAGGTCCTAAAGGAGAATTTATAGGGTATCAAATGGAACAGCTAACTTCTTTGTGTTTTCCCTCCACATTTTGATGGGGAAGGTTTATTCTTCTTCCATTTGTGCCTCCAGTGGACTGTGTTTCCTCTGATGGGCAGTGACAATCCTTATTTAGCCTGATGTAAAAGGCAAAAGTGATTAATAAATTTTGAAGAGCAAGCATAAGCAAGGACCTGTCTTAAACCTGAGCAGAATTGGTTAGGTAATGGTATAAAAATCCAGTTTCTGTTGGAAAGCACTTTCTAGAGACCAAATCTCAGGCCAGATGCTCACACTTGCAACAGCAGTTTGATTGGGAAGGCTTGTCAGGTGTTGGAGGGAGTTTTAGATCTCTGTTGGGGTCAGAGAGGGAGGCAGAATGGAGAGCAAGTAAATGAGGTGCTCCCCTGGGGCTTAGGACCTGCAGGCTCAAAGCCATGCTCTGTACCAAGTGTTAAAGCAGGTATCTGAACCATGGCTGCTTATCAGATCATTCTGCCTTAGTGGCCAAATTCTGCTCATAAAGGTGAGGCTGGGTTGAAGGACATGACCCAGTCCCAGCCCTGGGAGGCAAGGAAATCCCTCTACAGCCAGTATCTCCCATGCCACTTCACTGTGCCTGGGGTAGGAGATGGCTGGAGGCACAGGTGAAGATGCACTCCTGAAGACACCATCATCACCCTACGCAGGACCAGAACTGCTGTGGCCACCTTGGCTTTTCCTCTGGCTTAAATCAGAGAGTTCCACCCATGGCTAACTTGCTTTCTCCTGCAGGGCAGACACAAAAGAGTAACCATCATTCCAGTGTACTGTTCAGATCAAGTCAGTGCAAATGATGGAAGTCCTACAGCCCTTCCCTGGCCAGTTTCATGCCCATGGATGACCTTACCCATCCAATCAGCCTGGGAACAGCCGATGCACATAACACCAAGGGCTAGTGGTATTATGAAAATTGTGGTTCAAGGCTGAAGTGGCTGCTTCTGGTGTTCAAGGATGGGACACTGAGCTGCCAAAATGCCATGGTGGAGATGCCCTTAGTGCCCTCCACCTAGAAACACATCGTACCGAGGCAGACAGTGTAGTCACCTTTGAAAAGTGGTCCCACATGGCCACTTCAGGCAGGTGGCTGCTGGGATGGTGAAAGCCCAGGACAACCCTTGTCATGGTAGAAGGAAAGTAGCTGAGTAAGAAGCTTATTATTAAAGGCTTATAACTAACAGGGCTTTTCAGGTGGCAGTAACGTGGTAAGAGCGAGTCTGGATTTCCAGTTGTGTGGTACCCTTGGGAGGGGAGAAAGGAAGAGATCTAGCAGAGAAGGCTCATCCCCAAATCCATGAAATAAAATAGGCTATGCAAGGCACAGACTGGTGCAGCCTGCTCTGAAAAATATTTGCTAAGAGGTGTATGATGAGTCCTTCAGGCTTCTAGTGTTCCCTGTGCATTATTTAGAGGACAAGCAAAGTTTCAATTAAAAAATGAGCTCCCTTACCAACATTCTCCTCACATAGAAATAGGTAAATGACAGCTACAAGATCAAATTGCAGAATGAACTGATGGCAAAAGTCCCACCACTTATTAAATACATCCTTTGCCAGTGCAGAGCTGCTGTCTTATGTTATACTAGCACTGCCATTTACTCAGGCTTTAAACACTCTTTTTAAACCTCAGTTTTCTTTCACTGCCATCCCAGCCTTTTAGAGTTGCAACCACTTAATATTCTGTTTGGCCCATGGGAAGAGATGAACATATTAAGGATCCAAATACAAAACACTTTCCTCTTTGCATTCAGTGTAACCTGACTAGACACTCCAGTTGGCAGACACCAGATGGTGGATTGGAGTCTCTAGTCAGTCTCTGCAATTGCTGGAGCCTTAAGGACAAAACAGCACCAGGGAGATAGATTTGATATCATCATGAATCACTTCTGGGACCACAGCAGATAACTTCAGCAAGGAGTCATGCAGGTCACCTTCTCAAAGTTCCTTCTAGTACCAAGTGCAAACAGAGACAGGAGAAGATTGATGTTGGAGAGCAGAGGATGATGGATGGCAGTAGGGGGGTAGTAAGGTGTATGTGGGATTTACTGAACATCTTCCCTCTGTGTTTTGAGAGGATTGAGTGCCAGAAGGGTATGGGCTTTTCAGAGTCAAAAAAGGCAAATCTTGTTGAGGTGGAGACTAAAGGAGATGAAGGGTTTTGCTTCATTTAAATGATATTGCAAGTGCTCCTACCAAAGAAAGTATCAGATGGTTGTTCAGGAATGGAGAATGAGCAATATGAAAATGTCCCCATTAAAACTAGGTGGTTCTTATTAAAAAATCTTAGGCAGCCATTCAGATTATACAATGAATTTCCTGCAGCTGTACTCACATCCCTTTCCCCACTTTTCATCAGTTCTGGAGTAACTGTATTTTTTTCTGTGCTCTAAAGTGGAAAGGAACAAGCATTAGGCTTGCACACTCTACAGCCTGGTGAGATTCCCCTAGAAAGCATGCTAGTTGTGTGAGGAAACCATTTGTCCAAAGAGAAGGGAAAAGTTTCTAAAAACCCCAGTTAGAACCTGAGGCAGATCTCAGTGGGGATTATATGACCCAGAAGAAACTCTGGCTGCACCTAGAACTAGAAATACACTTCCCTACAAATGTTTTTGGTCATTTGGACAACAAACACTGCCAAGAAACCCACAGTAACAGCTTTTGCTTCTGTGTGATGCTGCAGGCTTGGTTTAAAGATCTGAAATAATTGGGTTGGTGTTTGTTTGTTTGAAGGAAGCTACTTGTTAGACACAAACCCACTGTTTCCTATTCCAGCTCCTGCCTTCATTACAGAAGCATCCTCTTCAAATGAAAAGCACAGCTGATGTTGTGTGGTTTGTCATCCCTACCACCACCTGAAATAATCCATCAGTTGGGTATAGGCTATCTAGGGAACAGCTGAATGCCAGACAGTACAGTAGGGCTTTATCTAAAAAGGAAAAACAATTGGCCTTGACTGAAGAGCAAGAGATTTGTTCTGCTTTGGTGGATAAATGAACCCAGAGATTAAGGTGATCACAAAATGATCACTGTAGAGAAATGAATGTGGAAAGGAAAGTAGGCTTTGGATGCTCTCATGTTTTCTTTCTCTCTGGTTGCTATGCTTCCTGTGCATGACAGCTTGAAGGGGGTTACTCTGTTGGGCTGGATGAAGGACTGGAGGCATTCTGGGGTAAGTATTTTGTACTTACTGTAAATGTACTGGATCTGGAATTTCCTCCTTTACTGCCTCTCACTGTGTACATACTCAAGGAAAAATTGCAGCTTTCACTCTCAGAACATCACCAACAATTTTCCTTTATTCCTTTCTGCAACAAGGAGCAGTGAAACCACTTGGCTGACCCAAAGTCAACGGACGCAGGGGAGCACTGGCTTAGGACTGTGTGGACTCTCTCAACTCCAGTGTAACTTGGTGATGGGAGCCAAGAGGAATTGTTATCTAGTCCAACCCCCTTGCAGTGAGCAGGGACATCAACTAGGTCACTTCTCTCAGAACCCTGCCCAACCTAACCTTGAATGCCTCCAGTGATGGGGCATCTACCACCCCTTTGGCAACCTGTGCCAGTGTTTCCCCACCCTCAGCATAAGAAAAGTCTTTCTTCTCTCTAGTCTAATCTCCCCTCCTTTAGCTTAAAGCCATTACCTTCTGTTCTGTCACAACAGGCTTTGCTAAAATGTCCATCCCCTTTCTTATAGGGCATGAAAAGGTCTCCCCAGAGCCTTCTCTTGTCCAGGCTGAACAACCCCAAAAATAATGTTCTGTATGAATCAGTATCTCCCCCAAATTTCAGTGGGTGTATAAGTTTAATACTTGGTCCCATTGAAGGGGTGCAGCAAGTGAAGAGGAGTTTCCTGACAATGAGAAAAGCTTCTTTAAGCCATGTGCAATTTATTGGTCTACTCAAGTCAATCACAGGCAGGACTCACTCTCCAAAAACTGTGCCATGGCTCTCCTGCTTTTCACTGACACAGTGCTGAGTGGTTGGACTCAAATCCTTAAGTTTCCATCATCTTGTGCTGTCCTAGCTAGAGTTCAGTGACTGCAGAGCAGAAAGGAGGAGAATTTCTTCAATTCCTTTTCTGCACCTCAGTGTCTTGGGTTCTCTCTGGGTAGAGTTGAACATGTTTCCTGTAAAGTGTGCAAATATGTGTCTTTTCACAGCTACTCTTTGACATTTTCAAAGATAGTTCCTTCTTCCCATAGCTAACTCGACAGTCAATCAAACACAGAGTAACAAGGAGGAAAAAAAACCCCAGAGGATCAGGGTATGAAGATAGAAAAGGAATCCAGGAAAAAAAATAAGAACTGTGAATTAAAAATGGAGAAGGATGAAACAGTGAATTCATAAACTACTGTTTACCCAAAAAAAAAATAGTGTTCTGCACCAACTCTTTCTCTTTCCCATCATTGTCTCACTCCAGCCCTTTTCTTTTATGGCTATGGCTCTCTGACATACAGATTTTCTTGCCTTTTGGCCCCTCACCTTCACTGGCCTTCTTCTAATGGATCCTAATTTCTCAAAGCAGTTGAAGATGTCCATGTGCATGTTCACCACACAAAACACAGCTAAACCCAACCACAGCACGACAGTTGCCACGAAGCAGAAGAAACCTTCAGGAACTGTCTGCTGATGGTTCCCTCAGCTCCCCCAGAGAGCATTTGCCATGGTTACTTACTGCTTGCAGGTGTCACCAGGCTCCTTTGCTCTGCTGCCTCACTGAAGTCAAGGAGAGCTGAATCCAAGAGCAGAAGTTGGCCTTTACGATTCACTTCCATGGAGCATATGTTACTACATTGTACACCAGGAAAGGCAACTGAGAGGAGCTGTGGTATTTACACTATGCTAAAATTTAACTGTTGCTGTAGCCTCCTGAAGCCTGTGGGCCACATCTCAGACTACTTCATTTCATGTGAGGTGGGACTGCTGATGCTGAGGGGTGAATGATGCAATGAAGATTCAGGGTCTGGCTCCAAGCCCATTTAGCAAACTGAGCTAGTCCAGTGATGACTAATCCCCTTAATGAGAGGGGCAGGAGAGGTAACATGGCCTAGATGAGGGATACTGATCTATTACTTTAATGATTAGTCTTGGTAGCAGTGCCAGAGGATAGAGTGTTATTTGAAGAGACATTCAGCAAGTAGCAATGAGTTTTCTTTCTGACACAAGGGATGAAGTTGAAGGTGATACAAGTGGGTATGGGGAGGCTGCTGCAAAGAGATGGGGCTCTGTGATGCTTCCTAAAGGATACTGCCTGTAAAACCAGTGACACAGAGAACAGCCTGCTGGATTTTAAAGACCTGTGCTGTATTATTGTATCTCCCTTGTTCCTCAGCCTGATTATCCCTTCTTTTAGGTGGTGGATGGTCCCAAAAGAGTGAGGTAATCTTCACCATGCAGAAGAGGTGCGAGAGTCTGCTCAAGGTCTGGTGGCGTGTAGGTCTCTGTGTTTCCAGGTGGGTGATGCTAGCCATGAGCCAGTGTCCAGACATCCCTCTGCCTGTAATGCACTTTTGCAGCAGCAGGATTAGAGCAGATTGCTGGCATTATGGCAGCAAGGATATTGTTGGGAGTAACTTGGCAACACTTGTCGGTGTGGTGAGGCTGGCTCTTTGCTCAAGGGCAAGGACAGGGGAGGGGATGCTGGAAACAAACCAGGGGGAGAAATCATGTCAGGAAAGTTCAGAAGATGAAAGCAGTGACAGTAAATAAGTCTGAAATTATTTTAGGTTTACATACTTTTAAGTCCTCAGTGACTGAAAACAGAGCCAAGAATTGCTTCAGCAATATTCCTTCATAAATCTGCATACTAATCTCTCAGAGGGGCTTTGGTGAAATTACAAGTATTCATTTCCTAAATTGGGTTCAGTGTCTGTATCATACACCACATGAATATTCAGTGCCATCAATTCATCCCAACTCTATGGATGTGAGCATGGTCCACAAGCTCTCTCAAGTGATAACCCAGGCAGTAGGCATGGGCAGAAAGGACTTTCTTTTAAAAACCAAACCACAACTTTCATTAGAATCCAGCAAAGAAATATTGTGCAGTCCCTAGGAATGGCAGGAATCCCTGCATGGTGTTTTCTGCTGGTGGAAGTTCTGATCTTTATAGCTCTGAATCCAGTAACAAATGTTTTCTTGCTAGAAAAGGAGCAGAAACATAATGCAAAGGATTTATGACAAAGGAGCAGAAACATAATGCAAAGGATTTATGACTGATTTATCAAATGATACAATGATAACTGCCAGCCAGATGCAAGAAAACTGCTTGAGAAGGAGACTAATAACAGAAATACAGAACATAAAATGCAGTGACCTTCCTGCAAAGCAATGGATGGTCTTAGGTGACTGAGAAAACTTGCCAGAGAGTCAAAGATTCCTCTGTGAACTGCAACAAAGACTGTAATCCTACCTAATTCTCCAGGGTTTTGTACATGGGGAATCAAATAGATGGCAAAATAAAGAAGTAGCCTACCTAAAGGAACTGAGAGGTAGAGTGTCTGCAGGGTACAAAGCATCTCCTCTGAGTGTGGGATGGGTGGAAGGCAGGGTTAGGCACACTCTGAGCAGCTGTGCATCATCTTGGCTGCTTTGCACAGAAGATGTTGCAGTAATTCTCCCCCAAAAAATCCCAAGAAGTAACTGATAACTTGGAGATTTCAGAAGCTGTCTGTGGCAAATTGAGAGAGACCCAAGAAGTCACTCAAGCTAGAGAGGAGAAGTTGGTGCACTTCAGAGGCAACTGTTCAGTGGGTGGTTACTGGGGACCAAATGGCAGCAAAGTGAAATGCAGAGCAGAATGAGAACTAGGAAAAACTGCTTCAGTGGATAGGGGTTTGACTTCTTTTGTCAAAAGGCAGGAGAGCTTCAGCCTCTCATGTCCTGGTGGGGGACTTTTTAGGAGGCCAGGTAGTGATAGGACTAGGGGGAATGGATATAAACCAGAGAAGGGCAGATTTAGATTGGATATTAGGAGGAAGTTCTTCCCTGTGAGGGTGGGGAGACACTGGCACAGGTTGCCCAGAGAGGCTGTGGAAGCTCCATCCCTGGAAGTGTTTAAGGCCAGGCTGGATGGGGCTGTGGGCAACCTGATGTAGTGGGAGGTGTCCCTGGCAGGCAGGGGGTTGGAACTAGCTGATCTTTAAGGTCCCTTCCATCTCTGACCATTCTATGCTTCTATTTTCACAGGAGGCAATGTCACCTGAGGTAGTATTGCTGTCAGAGATCATTGCAGACAGATCAGTAGATTGTTTGACTTTGTTTTAATTTCCCTCCCCCCAGTTTTCTAAGCCTCCTTCCCACATGAGGTTATTTTAGTCATTATTTGTATTTTACCTGATGTTTAAAGAGAAATAAATTCAATGTTCAGATCACAAATCTCCAGCACTTGTAGGGATTTTGCTTCTGCTCTTTGGAAGGTAAATTCTGTGATTTGTACTCAAACTGTGCCTCTCTCCCTTGGCATTTGTACCAGTTATTCTTAGCTCTTATTCATGGTATAATCTGTTTCTTCACCAAAGGTCCAACACTGAGACCAAATGTTAATGTTCCTATCACTTGCTCTGTGGGGGAATGAAGGGGTTCAGCTGCCATGACTGCCAGCCCTGGCATCTTCCTAGTAACATATTAATCTCTAGAAAGTCAAGGTATACATATTATGTGTTCACTCATAGATTTCCTTATCTTTTTTATGCTAGCAAAACAGAAAAATACCTCTAGCAGAAGAGAAAAATAGCATGACAAGGGCTGCAAGATTCAAACTGATAAAATATGGAGAAGTTGATCCAAAGTAAGAAGAAAAAAATGCACAGAATGGCATCAAAGTCCTGGGTTGTCATAAGGGAGTTTGTGAATCATCAAGGAAATTAAGTTCTGAAGGGTCTGGGGAGGGTTCCAGGAATGAGTGGCAAAAGGAGCTGGGCAGCAGGATCAGCCCAGGGTTGTGATTCTGCACTCTTCAGTGGGAAGACAGGGCACAGAGCTTGGTGCATTTGCTCTTCTGCTGTTCCTAGGTGAAGTGGCAAACACTGAGCAGCTGTAAAAACTGGGGTTCACCACCTGGAGACTTTCCTAAGCCTGCTCCAGGTTACACAAAGCAACCCAAAGCCCAATCAGCCAAATCAGAACTAACTTTACACCCAGTCAGTATGGCAAGCAGGTGATACATGGCATGACTTTTTCCATTGCTGAGGAACAGTCACTGCCTCCTAGAGGGAAAGAAATGGAGCCACTAGCACCAAAGCTTCAGAGAGTAACTAGTCACAAGGGAGAAGCAGTCCCTAGGAAAGAAATCTCACATGGCTGAGTTTGAGAAAAATCACCCCTTCAGTTTTGATCTCTGAGTGCTGTCTCTAGCACTGTGCTCAGCTGTCATTGTGCAAGGTCAGGAGAGTCCTTTGAGCTGAATTTGTCTGTAAAGCAGCTAAACAGCTGCTTCCAGCTGGAAATTTCAGCATCCAGGAGCTGTTTCAGAGAGGGAAAAATCTGTGAGTCCAAAGCCTCCTTGCCACATCCTGAATCACCTTGTGCTACCTTCAGCCTCTCTCCTCCCTCCCTCTTCTCCTTCTCCTTCTTTATTTTGAATCTTTTGGTAAAGATAGGAAGTGACAAAGCAATAAAGCAGACTGATGACCATGACACTTTTTGTGCAAACAAGTTTTGTGTTTAGCTGCAATGTGCAAAGGTTCCAGGTTCTTTCCCCTGAACATCCTCCACCCGAGACTGGATCACTTGCCCAGTTGTTTGCTGATCAAAATCTTGATCAGCAGAGTTCCTTTGCATTGCCTGCTCTCCATTCATATAGAAATGGATGGTCTTTTGTCAAAGCAGCTTATGCCATATGATCAGAAGGTCTAAAACCCCTTCAGACAGCAGAATCATCACTGGTAGAGCCGAGGTGGTTACACTGCTCTGTTGCTTAGCGAGGGCACTGCTTATGCTCAGGAGAAGTTTGGGGAACAGCTTTCTTTAGTCTCAAATTTGAGACAGTTCCCCTTGGAGTTGGCAGTACACTAATGGAAATGGAAACTTGCCTCATTCTAAATGTCAGAATAATAGAGCACCAAAAACAATTCAGTCATGTCTTTCAAACCACGCACATATGGTTCAGCACCAAATGTCATTATTCTTCCCCATTTCCTCTCCATGTGTCACTAGCTTTCTTGATTAGCATTGTTTGGGTTCAAACTTTGCTGAAGGTTCAGTGCAAAGCTCACCTTGACAGTAAACTAGACATATCTGTGGCATGTCCTATGCTTGGTTTATGCCTCACAGAGTCTTCTCAGTGCAATGGATTGGAGATGCTGGGTGCTATTACTGCTTAAATACTCCAGGAAAGTTCAGTCTGATGCTTCCTTGGTTTTGAGAACTTGTTCCCTTCAACTTGCTGACTTCTTCAGGACAAGATGAAGTGGAATGGAAGGAATGGCATTGTTAATTTTCTCTCTCTGTACAAAAGTTAGCAACTTAGTTGTAAGATCACCTTCTTTTTGGGGGGAATGTTCTTCTCTCTCCTGAACACCACAAGAACACTTCCCCTCAGTGGGTACCTTCTCATGTCTCCTCACTCCAACAACAAAGCTCCTTTATGGCTTAAAATGGTAACTCAGGTTGTCATTGTTTTACCTGCTGTGATACTGGTTATCTGCTGGTTGTCCTCCAGACTTTCACATTGATGTGTTTCTTGCCCTGAAAGATTTCAATCCTGTGGCAGGTGAAAAGCAACAGCTAAGAGAGGCAAAAGGTGTGGGAAAGGCAAAAGGTGGACAAGGCAGAGTTATAAACACAGCATGCAAAATCTGAAGGGGTTGGTAAGTCTGCAAAAAAAATCTAAAGTTCCAGAGCTGCAAAATGCCCCAAATATGCAGCCTGTGACCACATGATTGCATGTTATTTTCCCTTTCTCTTCCCAGAGCATGTTGGCCTCATTCCACGAGCAGAATGAGTGACATCCACTGAAGGATTTTGCTGCGTCAAAGTGCTGTAGCTGATAACAATTCCACTGACAAGGAGAGCAACAAGAGTTAACATCTGCTGATTTTCCAGCCATGGCAAGACATGACAGTGGCACTGAGGTGAGTGGGAAGGTTCCTTTCCTGCTGGAGGGAGCAGGCATCCCCAGGGACAGGGGTAAGTGGTTGGAGAAGGGCACAGAGGACACTGGAGCAGTCAACTGCCATGCTGCAAAGGGGTTGGAATGTGGCAATGTGTCCAGCAGCTTTCCTTCTCCAGAGGAAAGGGAGAGGAAGCAGATCCTGATTAACATAGAATGGTCAGAGTTGGAAGGGACCTTAAAGATCATCTACTTCCAACCCCCCTGCCTGCCAGGGACACCTCCCACTAGAGCAGGTTGCCCACAGCCCCATCCAGCCTGGCCTTAAACACTTCCAGGGAAGGAGCTTCCACCACCTTTGCAGCAACACTGTGTTATGTCCCCCAAGAAGTTCAAAGAGCCATTTGACTGAGGCACTTTGTAATTAATTAATCTGAAGCCTTGAGAAGTCAGGCCATTGTTCTCCAGGTGAAATGTGGAAAGCAAGAGTTTAGAAATATTTTCAACCTATGTTCATGTTGCAGGAACCACCTGAGCAGAGGTTTTGGATGTGATCTAATAATGTTAATCCATTATTTGTTTTATTTAACACGGGAGAAACTAGTTTCCTGACAACCATTTGAAAGGAGTATTCACTCTAGTGAGCTGCAATATTTCCATTTGTTTCTTTGTGTCAAAACCTACCAGAAGTGTAAATAAAATTGAGAAGACAGAACTTCTCTCAGTTTTCAGCAGAGAAGCATTCTTCTGCAATCTGAGACTTTCTGTGTACAACATCATCCATAATTGCCAGACATCCAAAGAGCCTGTTTCTTTAGCAATACAAAAGCCTCCAGTAGAAAGAAAAAATCAAGCTGAAATACATATTAGGGGCCTTAAAATTCACTTGGAGGTCTATTCTGTTCTGGGGAGAAGGACTGGCAGGAAGAAGAGCACATCCAGCACAAAGCTTTGAAACAAAACCTCTTCCACTTCTCAGTCGTGCTTTAAACATGATTGAAGAAAGATGCTTCATGGCCACTGTGTATCAGCACTTATTGCTGTGTAAATTCAAATAACTAATCAATTAATAGAGAAGTAATTGTATTACTGAATGGCTAGAAGAGGTATGAAAAGCCCTAATTAAAAGCATTGTCTGCTCTGCTCTACACTAATGATTCTCTAAGAACCAGCGTTAGTTGTGAATTAGCTTAATCATGAAGGAATTAAAGAGAACAACATGAGTGGTATGAAAACAGAGCTCTAAATGCAGGGAGGCTAGAGAGGAAAAAAAAAGTGCCCAGAGTCATTTCTATATCTGATCAACTGCCTTGTCTAATCCATTTTACTGTGGATAGTTGGCCTAACATGACTTCAGATTAGTTTAATAGGGATTAAAGTGGCATGAAGTATATAAATCTCTGAATTTACAAGTACAAACATGTTTAGGAATTCATTTATCTTTAAGGACAGGAGGAGGGGAGAAAGTGGAAAGTAAAATCTGGATACATTTGAAAACACAGATAATTCCATGGGAAATTTGGAGACCAACTGAAAAGCAGGCAATTGGAGTGGCAAATCCCAAGGACTTGGCTGAGTTGCTCTGCACAAAATCAGTTCCTGAAGTCAAACAAGAAAGATCCCAAGTTCTGGTGCTTGGAGAATTGATGTGGAAGGACTTAGGTGAACCTACAAGTCCTGTTGATTACTGCCCAAATAAAGCAGACCTCTGGCACTCAGCTTTGTGAGCTGGCATGATCAGCACATAATGTCTTTGGAGCTAGAGCTGCCAAGAGAAAGGGATCAGAGACAGCCAAATTATGATATCACACCAATAAAACCTCATCATGGTGACATACATAAAACACTCTGTAAATTGCTTTTTGTAACTTTCAATTTATTAAGAGCTTTTGAACTATGTTTTCATTCTGTGACATGTTTTCATTTACCTCTCATATCCTTCATTAATTTGTTTCCTGTTTGAGAAATAATACCACATTTTTGGCAGTTTGAAACTGCTGAAATAAAAAAAAATATATCATACCCTCCACAAAGTGGCTTGCCAGAGAATCAGGAGTGTGCAGGATTTGGAATTGCCAGGCTGAATTACAGGCAGTTAGGAGACTACTCAATTTGCCTAGTATCAAGGTTGAGTCCTGAGAGCTGCCTCTCAGGCTGCTGTTTGCTCACCCCTAAGCCCAAATTCAGAACAGCTTCTGCAGCTGCTCTCAGGGGCCTTGGAGAATGTGGAGATGCTGGCTTTGCCCTCTGGAGGGTGGTGTGTGGACCTGTTGGTGGGGCTGCTTGCAGGGTTAGATAAAGCAGATCAGAGAGAGCTTTCCCTGCTTGTTCCAGGAATGGTAAGGACATCCCATGGGCAGACCTGGCTCAGGGTTCAAACATCAGCATTCTGCTCCCTCACCAGTCACTGTCTTTCTCTGCCAGAAGTTCATAAAGGTGACTCAGCCACTCTGGGCATGGGACCAAAGGCAGAAGTGACACAGTAAAGGATTAAAATAACTCAGTAACACATCATGTAATGCTGACCCCTCAGGTATCCATCCCTAAATCCATTTCAGAGGCATTTTTGCTTCTCCTACAGCGTGCTGGGCACACTTTCCCAGCTCTGCCTGCACAAACAACTGCTCAGCCAAGAGCTGCAAAGTTTCTGAAGGAAGCCTGAAACTCTCTCCCAGAAGCTCCTCATCACCCTCACCCCTCCAAACATCCCTGGCTGAACTGGAGCTGCCTCTATGGTCCCTTAGCTAAAAGGCAACTCTTTCAAAGCCTTGGGTGTGTAGCTTTGAAGAGCAAAGCAGTTAGATCTTGTCACAGGTAGAGTCTGCAGCTATTGAAAATGTATAGCACATATGGAACCCTACAGATATTATAGCCTTTCACTTGGCTGATACCAATCTCTTTGTGTTAACCTGTGATCTAAGGCAGAAAATGTCTTTGATTATTTCCAAGAAACTGGAACAACAAAGAAATGCAGCTAAAAGTATGGAAATTGGGTCCAAAGCTGGCTGAAGTTTCCTTTTCTTTCCAGTCTGCTGTGTAGAACATTGGTCAAGAAGGGAGTTACAGTCCCTTTGAAGATGACCTTCCAAGGCCAGGCCATTCAGGTGATATTAATATTTCTTGCCAGCTCCTGAGGTAAAGCCCACAGGAGGGGAAGGGAGTGTTTGAATTGAGGGACACTGAATCCAAAGTGGCTTTTGGAAGGGGTTGATGGGAAAGGGCTTCATCACATTGGGGAAAGATTTCCCACAGTTCATGTGTCAGACAGGGAGGAAAGATCTTAGGAAAGCAACAGGGGCCAAAGGGATGGTGATGAAAACTGGAGCAGAGAAGAAAAAAAAAAAAAGCTTATTTTTGTTTCCTTCTGAGATAGGACTGGATTTTGACATGAAAAAAAATCTCAGCTTCCTGCTGTGTAGGAAGCTCATAGCATGAGATCAAAGAACAGTGAGCATCTAGCTGCTAGCTCACAGAGGGTTTTAAAGCTGGGTATTTGGAATGAGGAAAGTTAAACCCTGGAGCAAACAAGAAATGAATGAACACTCAACACTCAGTGCTATTCCACCTAGGAGAGCAAGCTGGAGACTGATTTCCTTACCTACAAGGGTGACCCTGGAGAAGGCTGGAGGTTGCACTTTTGCCATGGTGGGATCTATCCTGGGATGTACTGGTTGCCAGCTGAAAGCCAGCTATGGCAGGAGTCACTAGAGGGTACTGTAATACACAGCATTATTTCCTATGCATGAGTGACATTCATTCTTCCTGTCAGAACTGAAGCTTGTCATCTAATGTTTGGGGGGAGGCACTGAATAAATGGAAATGATTTTGTTAGTAAGTTCTACCTTCAACTGCCTGTCTAGACTCTCTTGCCTAGCAGCCTACTAGAAGAGGATGATCCCTGCCTGCATGCTCTTCACCAGCATCTTCAGTGGAGGACCAATATAGTCATGGGAAGTGAAACTGGAAGAAAAGATGTGTTTTCTCCAACACTAATTCCACCTCTAAACACAAACCAGCTCCCAGAGGAGTGAATGCTACTCCACGAAGCACACTTGGTCTCCTGTCCTCTGGCAGTTCAGGGACACTATGATCTCTAGTGTAGATCTACACTCAGGAATCCACTCCCCAGGCAGGCAGTCACTTCCCTAGAAGCAACTTGAATAATCTGGATGCTGAGAACTTCCCTAACCACTGCTGTCCTGGGATTCAGTGCCATGCAATGCCATTCAGAGCTGGGGCTGAACCTTGGGTGGATGTCTCACCTTCCATAGCCCAGGTAGCTCCTCATCTCTGAGTCTCTTCAGGCATTGCCAGGTGTTCTGGGAAAGGGAGTGAGAGAAGAGGTAGCTGACTCCTTCTCTTCCCTCTTATTTTAGACTTCCAGTAAGGAGGAGATTTACACACAGCTCCTGGGAGACTTTTATTGCTAGTGGTTAGTTGTACTGCATGAATATATTTTCTTTTCTGAGTGCCTTTCATATCTAGCTATAGATCTATCTGTAGATATGCATTTCACCACCTTTAAATCTGCATTTTGTGAATCAATTATAATTCTGCTCTCAGAATGAGTGATAAAATGTGACTCTGTTGGTGTCTAGAAGGTTAGATGGATAAAAATCCATGTTAGTGATCATTAACTCAGACTAGATCATCTGAACTGGTGTCAGATCCAGCTGACATGATGTAGCTACTACATGCATGGTTCTGGAAGCTTGAATTTGGGTCTCTGGTTCTCCCATTCTTTCTTTTTCATATATGCTGCCTTGACTCCATAGGTATTCATTTCCCATCTCATAGTTTGGAGTTTTGGTTCCTTTTTTAGTTGGCAAATTGCTATCAGAGTTATTGTTTCCTGCAGGTCCAGTAATTTGATACTAGAGTAGTCAATGAGCACTTGCTAGTCATAACATGCTTGTTGTGATCATTTGGTATTTGTACTGTGTGAATGATCACTGAAGTCTTATGGTCCTTTCATCTTCTTATGACAAGTAAAAGACATCCATAAGTAACCAGATTTCTGATCATTCCATTACTGATACACATTTCCAGTGTGGTATTTTAGCTTCAACAAGAATTCATTGTTTTCCAAAAGAGTTGAACCTACTTAGATGCTCTTGTAGCCACAAGACTGGCCTCTGAGTTTCTCCTGCTGAGAATGACTTCTAATCACAGTTATGGATTTCTTTTTGACTTGAAACCCTGGAAAACATCTCAACAGTTAACTCACCTCAGTCAATTCAATGCAATAAACAGTAATTGCTGCAAACAGCTAAGTATTATGAAGCACAAAGAACAGGGGGAGAAAAATGATGCACAGTCTATTAAAATTATTGAAAGTAAATGTTCATCTTTGCCTAGAAATAACTTTCCCTTTTCTAACTTCTTCTCATCACTTTGTCCCAGTGGAAACCCTCCTTTTATTTACAGTCCACTGAGAAGATCCAGATGTATGATGCAGAGAGGGGAGTGGGAGAAGGCAGAAGCCTGTGCATGTGCATAAAAAAGGAAGGGACTTCAAAAGGTGTAGCTCTGCTTTCCAAAGTGCCTATCTAAAATGACAAGTTCTTCCCCAGCTTTGCTGCCTGTGTGCATTCAGAGTTACAGCTGCTGACCTGAGTGACAGAAATAGCTTTGCTGATCTTTAAACTTCCTAACCCCTGATGAGCAATAGAGAGCAGAGGCTGAGCCACTTCCCAATCCTCCCAGTTTATCACGGGGAGGCTACCACTACAGCTGGTCACATCTGTGCACACCCCCAGATGGCAATGGTGGTGCTCAGGGGTCACTGAAGGTGAACTCTGATGGCAGTAGGGCTGCTCCAAGACAAGGAGAAGATCATCTGTGTCTCAGGCTCCTTGGTATCAGCAATTATGTGCAGGAAGGAATAAACCCAGCCTGACCTTCATCTTTTAACTTGAGTTTGCCAGGCTGAGAGTTGAAAGCAAATTTGCTCTCTCTCTCTTCCTGGTTTGTTTGTTTTTTATGTCAAATGAGCAGATTTGCTATAAAGATCCTCAAACTCTACTCCTATACACCCCTCACTCCCTGCCCAATGCAGTCCCTTTTTTTCCTTTCCCATACAGAAGCTTCCAGTGCTTCAGGGTAAATGTAGATGCTGAAAAGAGCCATGGGTGAGGGGTGAGTTTGGGCACAACAGAGCTTTCACATAAAACCATCTGAAAAGCAGAAACAGAAGTATTACTCATCTCTCTGGGTTTTTTTTTTATTTCATTGCTGCCAAACTTGTTTCTCCTTCAAGATCTCTTTTTGTTTTGTTTTTTTTTTTTCCTCCTCCTTGGTAATCCTATTAGAGAAAGGCATAGAAGGAAATGGTCATGTAAGGACACAGATACTGTCTGATAGAAAATGTTCAACAGATACAGGGTTTATCTATCTATCTGTGGCTCTATGTAAACAATATAAACCAGAGAGCTAAGCCCAGCTAATTGTGTCCTCATGGGGGGATTTTGAGCTAGCCTAGAACTAGAAGACTTAGGTCTCTTCATGTTTTCTATATAAAGAGTTGATTGTCCTTGCTCAATGAAGTAGCTCATTGCTACCTTATGGGCCTCCTCCTTAGTGTAATTTAAGACATCTGGTGGTTGCCCTAGATTGTATTAAAGGACCATGGAGCACCTCTCATCATCATCATTCTGATCCATGAGTCATTCTTTCTTCAGTGCTCCTAGGGAGTAGAGGGCTTGCTGTGCTCTCATATACAAGGTAGATCCAACAAATGATTTTATCCTTTAAAACTGGGTGAGATTTGAAATGAAACTGCTTTTCTGCCCTTTTCCCTCAGGAGCCAGGAGATGAGGGGGTGGGTTTTGTACTTGCAACCAGCCTTCCCAATCTCAGCCTCCCATATGGCTAATATTGCTGCTTGTGGTGGCATTGGCTACAGCCTCAGCTCAAACAGGCTTCATTGACTCAGCTACCAAATTGTTCTGTGACACTGGCTTTCTCTTCTTGGTTGTTTCTTCTTTATTGCTGAACCATTCATACTTAACCTCTTCTATTTTGTGAGCTGGAAACTTTCAGAAGGTTGGCCAAAAGTTTATCAGCAGCTTTTAACTTTTTGGTAGGCTTTGTGTCTCTCCCTAGTATCAGTGCCTACAGGAGCAGATTGGCCATGGATGTCTTTAGGAGACAAGCCACAAGGAACTATGACTAACTTACATGGCAGCTGCTTCTTCATGACTCCTTCTGAAGCAGGATTTTTCTTTCCTTAACAGATGAACACTATTTCTTGTGGAAGAAGCAGATAGGCAGGGTATCTGAATGGCACAAAAGATGAGCATAAGCATGCTATCACTGGTAAGTCTATAGGGGTAAGCTGTTTTAACCACCAGATTGCTGTCAAACAGGTCAGCTTGCATGGACAGTTAAATAGCTAATGTTATCAGCATTTTGGTCTGGAAAAAAAAACCCCTCTGGGTGTCATTTGTAATCTGAAACAAAAACACCTCCACAGCTGAGCAAAGAGGTCATTTAAAAACAAGGAATCACAGTAAGAACAACAGATCTTCAGTCCCTTTGCCATATTCTACTGTACAGCCTCCTTCAGGCCACTTGAATTCCTGAAACCACTGCTTTCTTGGCTTGCTGTGATTGAGCTGAATGCAATTGATGCAGGACATGAAGTTCTGCCCACTCAGGTTTGGGTATCTAAAATGCCCTGTGGTTAAAGCAGCCAGAGCAGACTCACCTTGCAGTCACAGAGAGGAAAAAGGTGGTTTTCAGTTTACACATATCTGACCTACTTTAGGTGCCTGCTTTGGGATGAGAGAAATAGTGCCCCAGACTTTCTTCTCTGTTTTGCCTAGATGCCATTTGACTGAAAGGGAGACAAGGCTAACTAGTTAGTCTATAGCTATGCAGATGAGTCCCTCTTCTTTTTATTCTAAATAGCATAATTAGTTGATGCTTGTTAGATGCTTTCAACCTTAAAGTGCTGTGTATGGACTGTTCTGCTCCTCCCCTAGGAGGATGCATGCAAAATATCTATGGCTTTAACAATGATTTGTTTGGAAGGAACAATTAAGAGAAAACCATTTGGGGTGTCCAATGCTCTGCAAGAAGCTGAGTTAAAGAACTTATAGAAAATGTTGTATATGCAATCTCCATATATGCATCTTCAACAGCTTATTACAGTTTTTCCATACCATGAGCTCTAGGCTTTCTGCCAGAGCACTCTTTGGGTATGTTTAGTATGCAGCACCTGGAAATACTTCCCAGATCAAGTTGTGTATCCTGAGCCCACCCTCCTTCTGAGGGGTCAGATCTGAATGTATCCACTCCTCCTTTCCACAGCTCCTTCTTTACTGGGGGAGGAACACCAGCCAGATGAAGTGGGAAGAAGTCAGGGACAGTTTGTCCAGGGAAGGACTGGGACCCAGGCAAGTTGCAGTGGTGCCTGTCTCAGTTTAGATAAATGCCATGTGGCAAATGTGGTATTTAAGGAGTGTAGCACATCTCAGTGCAGCAGATCAACTTTTGCTCTTTACTTACTGATCCTACAGTGTTAACTTCCAATAACAGAAACTGAATTGAAGCTGCCTCCTATTTTGCTGACAATAAGTCATGGGGAGATTTCTTCACTAAATGTCCTGCATTTAATGCCAAACTTCTTGATTCTGGCATCTAAAGAAGCAATAAAGCTCCTTTGATCTCATTACCCCTTTAGCATCCTTTCTAGTATGGAGTGGATGCCACAATTGCTTTCATTTATTGACCCATTCAGGCATCCCTTCCTTTGCTGTTTGAATGCACACATGACATTCTGTCACACAGGACAGCAAAGCCCATTTCAACAGCCACATTTTCCCCTGTCCTCTCCTGAGAGTGTAGCTCACAGGTTCTGCTGTTCCTTTCCATTTTGTGCCTGACCAAGTGGTGGGAAATGCTCCCCACTTGTTCTCCTCTGTTCAAGACATGGTAGCAGTGACAAGCCAGAGTCACTAGAAGCAGCAGGAGGAGAGCAGGCTCCCCTGGGATCAGCCTGGATGTGCCCCCAGGCACTGGGAGCCTTTCTCTTTCCTTTACATGGAACTGTCCTAGTCTTTGAGGCAATCAAGTACCTGATGTCTCCCTTAATCACTTGCATGGGAGATAATTGTGGTTGGAGGGAATGGTTTGCAATTGTTCTCAGCTGGCAAGAAGACAATATTCAGAGGGAACCTCACAGAAGGTTTCATGGGCAACAGAAGTGCTCCAGATAGACTCTTGTGATGTGCTGGAATCTAGACTCACTTTGCCATTTAGATGTAGGATTCAAAATCCACATCTTATTTTCTTGGCATCCCTTCAACTTCCTCCTTTTCTCTGCAGTCTTTCTGAATTAATTGAAGCTCTGGGGCCAATCTTTAAAGCTCTCTACAAAGACTCTGTTGTTTTTGTCCACTGAGGCCTGGGATGCCTAAAAGATGATCACTTAAGCTACCTTTTTTATTTTATTGGTCAGTCCTGTAACTCAGCTGCTGCTGCATGCAAAACTACTTGCTAAGCTGTAGGAGGCATCCAGTAAACTACTGGATGCTGAAGCACTTTTCCTAGAGCAAGTCTCCTTGCACAAGAAGCAGAAGGCAACTCATTACTTTTAAATGATACAGCACCTTATTGTCCAGTGTTACACACCAGATCTCTGAGCACCACAATTATTCAGCCAAGGGCTACTAAAAAGAATTGTGTCTATTCTCTTTGTGGCAGAATGTGCAAGTAACAAACTCTTCTGCCAGGTAACCACTGTGTAACCTTACTCTATCTTTGTGCAATATTTACCTCTCTATTTCTTATATATTCATATTCTAATCCTCTGCCTTCTGCTTGCTTTATTTATTTAGTATTGGAGGGCTTTTATTTTTCCCTGATGGATATTCCTAGGGCTGGAAAATCAGCCTTTAAAAATGGGTTTGCCACAGAGGGATCATGAATTCCTTCTTTCCAGTAGTCACCTTCATGACCTGCCAGGCTTCAGATAAAGCTACTTCTGGAGTGAGAGGCTGGTGAGATGCCAAGCAGGGAGCACTATGAGGGGAGATCTGTGAAGGGGTGGGAAAGCAGAGGCTGATTCCAGACTTGGGCATTGATGGCTGCTTCATCAGGAACTGCAACTGCTCTTTTCTTGAACCTAGTTTCAAGAACCTTCAGTGGTTTTTGGGTTTGAATGGGAGCCTTGTGGAGTGTGGTTCATTCAGGCTGTGTCCTCTATTCTCCTCAGTTTGTCTAGGCTATTCTTTGAGGTCAATTTAAAACCATCTCAGCACATTTTCATGGGATAACTGCTTCCAGAATCTACTTTAGCCACCTTCCTCCAGCCCCAGCTGTACTTGCAGGGACATTTCCAGCACAATAATTGATGCTTTGTTGTCAACAATCGATCTCTATGTAAATGAAGCAATTAGACAACCGTGATTTGCTGGGCCCTTGTCACTCTGCTGTATTCTCAGAGCTGTCTTCTCTTGGTGATTTTTATCTGTGCTTGTTCTTCATCCTAATGCTATTTTCTGTTACTATATCCAACTGTTCAAATGATGAAGTGAAGCAATCACAGATATAACCCTTTTAAGGCAGTGCTGGCTGGTGGGGTTTTTTTTTAACCACAGGGAAGTGTCCAGATGAAGGCATGTTGTTTAATGTAATTATGAGGCAGATAGCTGCTCCATAATGTGTTAATGTCTCCCCCTTATTAAATGCTGCCTTTAATTAAATGAACTCTTTACCTAAGAGAAGCAAATTGGATTTGTGATTCAGATATTGTCAATAAAATCATTCTGACTAGTGAGATCAGATGTTAATCATTAGAACAAATGGAGAGTTAGAACTTCAAGGCCATTAGTTGTCAACTAATGGACAATCTGAAGTCCAAGGTTTACCAAGAGATTAATTCACAAATTAACAATTTCCCTGACAATTGTGCCACTGTGGGTTTTGTTATCATTATTAGTAGTGCTGCTGGGAAGTACAGTGTAGGAGGAAATCATCAGCTAGGGCAATTCATTGCTAATAATACCAAAAACTGGGGTTCAGATGGTTAAATCCACCCACAATTTTATCTAAAATAAATGCAAACATATAGGAAAACTTGTGCTTCTTTACTGAACTAAACCCAGCTCTTCTGTGTTTCCTACATGTGTATCAGCCAAAGTCAGACTTGAACTGGGGGAGAGAACAATATGAGGTTGGATATTAGGGTGGATGGGGCTGTGGGCAACCTGCTCTAGTGGGAGGTGTCCCTGGCAGGCAGGGGGGTTGGAACTAGATGATCTTTAAGGTCCCTTCCAACTCTGACAATTCTAGGATTCTAAGATTACTAGGCAGGAGCTTGGTGGTTTCTGAGATGTGATCATTGTTTTGGGGACCTAGCTTGAAATGGGTTAAAGAGGCTCCACTTCCAACAGGGTGTGTAAGGCATTGAAAAACAGGCCTGACAGCTGCAGATTGGCCTTCAAAGTTTCTTCTGGAAGACTTTCTTCCATATATTTTTAATCTATTGGAGCTGGCCTCTAGAATCATTGGCATGATACAGATAAGATAAAAATAAAAAGCAGCAAATTTACCTTGTTCTTTAGGTTAAATGTGGCATGAGCTGCTGATGGAAGTTGTAGGATTTCTTAAGCTTCCATTTTAGCTTATTAGCTTAGATGTCTGTGTTTCTGGCTATCCCTTTTCAGAGTTGCTCCTGTCCCAGCTACTGACCCAATAAACTCAACCATGGAGCTGCCAACCACAGAGCTCTGGTTACCACTCATCCTGCCAGACTTCATTAGTCTTCTTGTACATTTGTCTAGGAAAACACCTACCTAGCTGTTCTGATTTACTGCAGAAAGATGAATAGCTTCATTTGAAGTCTCTAATCATTTCATGAGCTGTGTTCAGAACAGATGACAAGCTTCTTTGTTTTGGCCTTTTGTTTTTAAGGGCTCCTGCCTGACTTCAGGACAGACACTAGGATGGACTTTCTGTACCACAGACTAGACACAGGTGGACTTCTTATGTTAAGAAGCACTTCACAGAAACTTTGGGACATTGTTTAGTTTCCTTGCAGTACAGCAGTACATCACAGAGAATATCCAGAAGGGATTTCTTTCAGCATCAGAGGTCATGGTTTGATTTCTGACCACTTGGTCAGGTGTCTTCTTCTGCAGGGCACATTTGCAGAAGCTAGATGGGTAGGTGAATGTGAGGAAGCAAATCTACCCAAAATGCTAGCAAAACTTGGTTTTGTTAGCAAGCAGCCATTTAAATTTGTTTCATTTCCAATCTAAAGACTCCCTGGCATAGTCCAAGAAATTTAAAGTAGAAAAAAAATCAAGTAGAAAAGGTTGCATCTAGAAAGGTTTCACTTCCTCCAACATGATGGCTTCAAATGTCACCCATGAGATGGAAATCTTTGAGGTTTGGTTTCTGTTTGGGCAGCTGGAGTTTTGTTGGTAATTCAGGCTTCAGCATCCTGCTCATATTCTACTCCAATCTGTTTCAGCCTGGATTTCTTTCCCTGTCTGCCCAGTTTAAAGAGCAGTTGTTAAAGGGCTTCTCAGTGCCTTTCTACAGCAGCTGATACACTCTCCCATTGATACACTTGGATTGACCTTTGGAAGCCATCAATCACAGTAAGAAACAGCAACAAGGAAAATACATTCATAAAACTAATGCTTTTATGCTAATTGATTCCAGACAGCACAACAGCTCCTGCTGTGAATGGGAAGCAAGCAGCCCACTGGCAAAGAGGAGTTTTAGAGCAGGAAGCATGGGACAAAAGCAGGCAAGTTGGAACTGATTCTGTGATTTCTTTTCTACCTTCCAAGTTTTCCACCAGTGACACAGACTTGTAGAACTGCACTGATTTGTATACAGCATGGTTCTCCCTCTCATAAAGCTGAGATGTCTACAACATCTCTGTGCTGTTCAAAAGCCTTGAAAAAGTCATGGTGGCAGCTGAGGATGCTCAGGGGCTAGCTTGTGGATTGTGATTAGTTGTGGTTGTGGTTAGCTTAGGGATGCTTCTGGACTAGCTTGTGTTGGGACATCTCCATGCCACTCATACTACTGTGCTTATTCCCCACTTTATCTCCTTGAGGATACCAAGTGACCATCCCCTGGGTTGCTGGAGAGCAAAGCCAAGCATTTCCAGCCTCACACTGCTGTGCTAGGAAATTTGTGCAAGAGAGGGTAGTGGTGATACTGCAGGAAGAGATTAGAACAAGGTTGAGAAGCAGTAAATCTGTCCCAGTATCTGCTGTTGATCATATTTATGGTGCAGAACCAGTCTTGCAACTCTTCCAAGGGCAAGCCAGACTTGTCTAGAGGGAGCCACTTTGTTGACAAAGAAGCCAGAAAGCAATTTCAGTGCAAGGAGACACCCTGTGCCTGTTTCTGCAGGCCTGATGCTCTCAAATACATGATGGAGTAGCTGACCAGGTGCTATGATGCTAACAAGTCAGCCCTGTCCTTACCATCATCTCCATCACCTTCTCTTGCATCTGACACTCTATTCCAGGTAAATGCCAGCAAGTCAATTCAGGGGAAGGAATGTTTGCCAGAGTACTGCAAAGAAAGGTGGAAAGTTCATCCTTCTGTTCAGGTGTCCTAATTGTTGCTGGGGTTTTTAGTTCTAAGTTTTGAAGTCCTTGCAATAAGGATGAAGAATGGCCCCTTTTGGCCAGGGAAACCACCTCTTTAGGTGATACTAAGACAGGCAATGTGCTAGGTGCTGTATGTTTTTATAAAGCCTATAGAAAGCCCTTTGGAAAAAGGTTTATTCCAAACCTAACAGCATCTTACATAGAAAGTATATTCAGGGAAAATACCTGGAAAACTCAGAAATTGAGACAAATAAACTGTTTGTTTTAAATCAGTGGCTTCATTTGTGGTATTGTCATGATCAGGGTTCAGAGCCAGCCAGATCTGTCTGGAATGTGCTGTTTGTGGTATTTTCTTGTTTATATTTTACCAGATTTATGTTTTTTTTTTTCCCCTTCATGTCTCTTCCTTTTTGAGTTTCAATTAATCACTCCATTCCCAAGGGAAGATGAGAACTGTTTTGTTTCCTAGGGAACACCACCAAGGATCCCAGCCCAGTTCTTAGATCCCACTCCAAATTAGTTTTGCTGTTAGTTTACAGGTAGAAAAGGGCAGCTTCTGAACTGCTGGTAGATTTGTTGTTTCTTAACTTTGTTTTCAGCTAAAACTTTACCTGCTGCAGTTGAGAGCAGGATTGAATCATGCAGTGGTACAATTGGGTTTCAAGGGGCCATCTACATTTTTGGCCTCCACATCCTCTGGAAAGGAGAAGGCATTTCTCCAGTTCAGAAATCCAGTATGAAGTCTTTACTGTGTCTTACTTAACTCTTCCTTTCCTGTGACTGGACAGAGGGAACACTCCTCAGTTGGCTTCATCAGCAATCACAGCTGCAGAAGTACCCTGTTATCCTGATGGATGTTGAAGGATGGACTCCATGGTTTAGATTGAAACCCAAGTACTGTATCATTGAATCATTATGGCTTGGAGAAGACCTCTGAGATCATCAAGTCCAACCATCCACTCAACACCACCTTGCTGACCACTGAACCATGTCCCCAGGCAACCACATCTCCATGGCTTTTTGAACACTTCCAGGGATGGCGACTCCACCACTGCCCTGGGCAGCCTGGGCCAGTGCTTGATAACCCTCTTGGGGAAGAAATGCTTCCTAATATCCAGTCAGATCCTCCCCTGCTGCAACCTGAAGCTATTTCCTCTAGTCCTATCTCCTGTTACTTGGGAGAAGAGCCTGAGCCTCAGCTCACTACAACCTCCCATGCCTGAAGATGTATCTGATTGCTATTTGTCCCTGGAAGTTTCCTCACTCTAGTCTGAGTTACTACCTTGTCATTTGTCTCCAGATCCTTGTTCCTGTACAATTCAGGCCATGTTTAAGCTTCATCCAACCTGTAGATGGAGAAAACAGCTTGAAGACAGGAGGTAGCACTGCAGGTAATGGTCTTCTGGGGATAAAGGTAAGAGCAGCCTGAAGTAGTGCAACTCACAGTGTGTTGCTGTGCTGCTTGGTCACATTGGTTTACTCTCCTTGCCTTCATCTGAGAAGCATGAGTGTGCTACAGTAACAGTAGCTGTCTCCTGTGGTGGAGATGAACCTTCAGATAGTGCCTTTCACCTTGCAAAAACATGGGATCAGCTTTTAAAGGCATTTAAGCATGCCAAGGTTTGGCCAGGCAGAGATGAGATTTTAAAAATTCATAGGTTACCTCATTTAGATATTTAGAAGCTTTTGAGAACTCCACTTATGGTCTGCTTGGCCCAATTGCACCTTAACCTGTCCTGCCCTACAGGACCTGACTTCATTGTTTGCAAATATTTGGTTTTTCAACTGCTAATTGTTTTTTAACTCTCATTTGTAAGTTACCCAGAAGCATGGCCCTTTTTAACAACAGCAAAAGTACTAAAATGATTTAAAATAGGTTGCTGAGCAGTTTTGTGGGCACTTTTGAGTTAGGAGTTGCCATTTGTTAGCTGTTTGTAGTAAATATGTAGTTGACTCTTTGATGTAGGGTTGGTGTTTGGCTTCCTAAATCACAAGTGCTGCATTGTTGTACTGGGATAGAGGATGCAACTTTATAAATGACTCCTATTTCTTTCTGTAATGAATTTTCATCATGGAATCATCCATTTTGTTTATTTTGTTTAAAAGGACATCAGTAGGTGAGGTTGAAATGAGCTGCTTGGGATCAGTTGCCCAGGCAGCAATTTAATCATTCAACTACTAGTAAAAACTCATTAGCAAAGGCATAGAGACCAAATGATTTTCAACATTTGTGCTAAACACTTTACATGCTATGGTTTATGACTCCCTTGATCAGTTCTCTACAAACATTAACTAATTAGTTGCTGGAGACTGCTGAGAAACCAGTAAGCCTGGTGTTGGTCAACCAGCTTTCCAGTGGGAGCCACCTGGACGAAGACACACAGAGTCCCACACTGAGGTGACCAGAAGAACAGGTTGAAGCTGTGGGTGGTAACTAATGTCATCCCTACCCAGGTCAGGCTGTTTTGCTGCTGGTAGATCTCTGATAACACAGAGTCATGTGGAAATGGTCTGGAACAAGTCTTCACATAGAATCCTAGAACTGTTGGAAGGGACCTTAAAGATCATCTAGTTCCAACCCCTCTGCCTGGCAGGGACACCTTCCACTAGATCAGGTTGCCCACAGCCCATTTTCTTCTCTGTGTTTTAACCCATTTTCTTTGTGTTTTAACTTCCCATGTTTTTTGGAGACTAGTCAGGAGCCAGCAATTGTCATCCTTGAAAACTCAAGGTTTCTATTATATTAAAAATAGCCTGTGAAGGGATCAGAAAGCAGCATAACCTCCTTTTACATTGCACGTAGAGGAGATAAATCATTGGGTGCCTCCATTTATAAGTACCCATTATATTCCAGCTTCATTGCCAGGGTCTATTTACACATTTCCCACAAAGAAATTAAAATAGAAGAACATATTGTTCCCCAGACTTGTTGATTGACTTCCTGATTTATGAGCTTGGTTTCTGAGACTAAACCAGAGCCTTTCCCATTGCACCACGGCAAGCCATGAACATAATGGAACAGAAACACCACATGGCTAAGCCATGCATGCTTTCTGTTCAAGCAACATCAGGCTGACCTTGAAATATTCAAATCTCCAACCAACCACACAGGAAATAGTTGCTCTCCACCAACCCAGACAGAGAAGAAAACTGGTGTTCCAAAAGAACTGTCCTTTTATAATGCTTTCAGCACTAACAAATTAATTTAAACAGACTAGAGCATTGACAACATGGATGTTGGCATTGAATGTTTTGAATTTAGATCCAAGGGGGAAATAATCTTCAGGTCCTACTCTGATTTCACACATGTTGGAGGAAACAGTAGATACCCTTTGCCTACAGCACGAACATCATTCCAGCTGATGTCTTTTTGGGTTTTTTCTTACATTTTTTTTCCTTTCTTCTCCCCTCCCCCCTTTTTTTCTCTGTACTTCTACTGTATAGGTTTTCCTGCAGGTAATGCCTATTTATTTTTAGCCCAGCTAATGGTGTGCTTGCTTACAACATAACAGCCCTGCCTTCTGAATAAGGGGAATGAGTCACATTCATTAAAATGAATCTTGATCCATTTGGCTACTCATCCAAAACAGAGGTGTATAATGTGGGGGAATTAGAGGACACAGAATTCATTAATCCATGAGGTGGCAGTGATGCCAAGCAGAGACAGGCATAAATTGCTCATATGTGTCTTGGTGACAAAGTGATTGTTTTCAGGGAAAAGCAAAGCAGCCTGGAATTTGGGAACATTTAACTCTTGGGAGGGGGATGTTCCACAGGTCAAAAAGAGAACTAGATGGTGAGGATCGAGCTGCTAGAGATATTTGAGAAGACCATTCATGGGACACCTTAGTAGTTTTCAGTTCACTTTGAATTTTGGTAATCCTTCAGGCTGTTTTGATTCAGTAATTTCTTTCCTTTGGAAGGATTTTTGCCTGGCAAAAATTTGTCCTAGTGCACAGACTGAGAACAAAATCCGTTCTGTGAGTCGCAGCAAGAGGCGACATCAGCTTTATGCTACGTGGTGATTTGGAGTGTGTGTGGGCTGTGTCTAAGGCAGCCCCTTCTGTTTAAAATAATGGTGTGGCCAATACAAATAGCTGCTGATGTTGAAATTTGGGGAAAGCAGAGGAAGGGACAGAAGAGAGCAAGTTCTCTGAGTAACTTTTATCTAAGACAAACACAGCTCTTGATGCAAGGGTTTCTTTTAGGATCAGCCACCCACTGACTTCAAGAGGAGCTTGCAGTGTGCAAAGGGAGATGAAAGTGGTCCAGCTCTTTGAAATTGGGATGCTTTCCATCATGCCAGTCCTTCAAGGTTGTGTTAGTGTGGGAGAGGGTCATCTCCACGCACTGGTGGTTGCATGACATCTACTGAAACAGAACATTTGCCTCAGTTAACTCTTATGCCAAACACATGGTATTTTACAAAGACAACTTGCCTGGGTAGCCCTCTCACGTCTTCCAGTAGCTATGACAATATGTTCAGTGTTGATTTATTTTAATAGAGACAAAATAATACATAATCACTAATAATTTGCATGTAAGTAGCATGTTTTATGCAGTGTCTGACAGGCATATTACTGATTTGAATTGACTGGGTTTCCCAAGTTGTTTTTGAGACATTGGCAACAGTGGAGGCTTGAAATTAGAGAACTAAATTTGTACTGAGGGCTCAGAAAGGGTGTTCCTGTAATCCAAAATTCTCAGTCCTTGTAGTTTCCAATACCTACAGTGTTCTACAAATCATACAGCAAGTAAATGATACAGAAATAAAAGGGGTGAGAGGGAAAAGCCTTCATGCTCAGATCCTAGTCTTTCACATACATATCCACCAAGCAAATACCATGTGCCGTAACAACTCTAACTCAAGAGCAGATGCTACACAGATCCCAACAGTTTCCCTCTGGAATTCACTGCTGCCATCTCAGACCTGCATTGAGACCTAAACCATTCAAGTACTTTGTGGGAGAAGTTTTCCAGCTTGAGATTTTGGGATGTAGTAGGAATTTCAGGTATCTCCGTTAGATCTTTGTGTCCCAAGGCACCTGCAGACACAGCCTTGATGGATGGTTACGCAGTAAAATGATTTCCGCTGTGGACAAAAACCACCTTTGCTCTTCTGTATTTCCCACCACTATAGAGAAATACAAAGCTGAGGAAGAACAGGCTGAGTCTGAGCTGTGCACCAGCATGGTGGCACTGGTGGTGAGCTCTGAGGAGTGGAAGTCACTCTTTCACTGAACTCAGCTCTTTCAGGTTTCCTATTGCTGCCTAAGACTTTTACTCAGCTTCTCATGACCCAGCCAGGGTGCTTCTGTCCTAACCAACACCTAGGTAGTGACCTATAACTCAACACCTTCAGAGTCTCCTTTACCCTGAAGGACCATTGTTCTTATTATTTTACATTATGTAATAACACCAAGACACTGCTGTAATGGATCCCCCAAAACACATGCACTGTAATAATGATTCCCCTTTTATTATGTCTCTCCAGGATGCTTAAACTAATAATCTCTGGAAAGCTTTCCCTGCACCAGATGCAGCTAGCAAATGGTTGTATTGTTATTCCCCACACCACCAGCATCTAATCCATGAAGCCAGGAAAGACTGTCCAGAGAAGAAGCAAATCAGCATTGATCACTGAGGGACTAATTTCCAACAGAGTGGATAAATCCCTGCTATCTCTCCTAATGTTCTTCCTGGCTCAAGGCACTCTGACAAACCACTGGCCTCCCTCCAACCTGCTGTGAAAGGAAGTCAGAATCACAGTGAGATGATTCAAGGGAATAGTCTCATCCATTGCACCCAGACTGCTTAATTGTATTGAAAAGCCCAACACCAGCTCCCACTGCCAAATCTGTCTTGCTGAGATATACACGAGCTGAAGTTGAGGCTGATTATGTGTCAAGGACAATAGCAAAACTCTTGCAACTGAGACTGGGAAATATCAGGAGCTGGCTTGGGGGTGGAGTTAGTTCCATCTTCCCTCTCCTGATGTGCTCACCCCAAGAGCAGGTCCCTTCTTTGTGCTGGTGTTAGCCCCTGTGGCAGATGTGATGCCTATCCCTGGAAGTGTTTAAAGCCAGGCTGGATGGGGCCCTGGGCAACCTGCTCTAGTGGGAGGTGTCCTTGCCAGGTATGAACATCATTTTGAAACTAAAATTGAGGTGAACTTTGAGTGTATTGGAAAGCAGAAAGTCCTCTGAACAGTGGGGTTTAACTGCAAGACTGGTGTTTTAGTGAAGCTGAAAGAGATCTAGACGCTTAGGAACAGAACAGAAACCATAGTCACACTAGCAAGAATTAAACTCTAGGGTCATCAGGCCTCAAGATGTGAGTCCCTGCTAGAAGGCTTTCCCATTCCTAACTATCTTACCAAAACCACTACAGAATAGAATGTAATATAATCTACTGTAATGTAATATATAGTATAATAGCATTAATATAGTATCATATATACTATAATCTACTGCAATACATAATATAGTATAATAGCATTAATATAAAATACAATCTACTGTAGTGTAATATATAATAGTATAATAGAATAGAATTAATAGAACAGAATATAATAATAATTAGATGAGATGACATGCATAAAAACATAAGGAAAGAGGAATATGCATCCTATAGAAGCCACACCACTCTTTGAATCTTTCGGAGTGAGAAAATGCCATTTACATTATGATAGTCTGAGTTTTCCTATCCTAAGCATGGGAAAAACCACACAGACCAGAAAAACAAAGAGGCCCAAAGCTTTTTAAGTTGCTCTGGCACATGTTTAAGGACTATGGTCAGCCTTTCAACACTGGAATCAAGGCCTGTCAAACAGAATCTCAGAACCTGCCTCCTGGGAGTTCAGAGCTTCAACCAAGCTAAGTGAGGCACTTAGAGAGGAGCCTCCTTAAGAGAAAGGTTTGCCTCAGAGGCACCACAGGCTCTCAAGCCAGTGACTCCCATTATGCCCAAAAACATAGAATCCCAGAATCATTCTGGTTGGAAAAGACCTTGATGATCATCAAGTTCAACCATCCACCTAACACTACCCTGCTCACCACTAAACCACATCCCCAAGCACCACATCTACATGCTTTTTGGACACCACTTCTCTGGACAGCATGTTCCAGCAGTTGATTAACCCTCTTGGTGAAGAAATTTTTCCTAATATCCATTTGGAACCTCCCCTGGTGCAACTTGGAGCCATTGGATGTGTTTTCCTCCTACCACAGGCACAGTGACATTGCTGAAAGTATTTGCTGATGCTCATTTTTCCCTGCCTAGTTGCTGTGGACCAGTAGGTCTGGTTTCTAATTTACAGTTGTTGCTCTTTCAGACTCAGAATTAGCAAGGGATAATTGGGGAAATGTGTTGAATTGGCCCTATTATGTCACATCTATTATGACTGGTCTATTATGACTGACTTTACACTTCTGTTTTCCCTGGGATGCTCCAAAAGGACTCTGCTGATCCTCTGACACCCAGTGATGGATTTTAGCCATCCTGGACAGCAAGGCTGCTGCTGTCTATTTGCAGCTACCCTTCTTAAAACAATAGCCCATGCCTTGGGTTCATGTACAAACAGGATGGCATGACAGCAAGAGGCCAGAGGGACAGCCTGCTCCCTCGAAGTTTATTGGGGGTGGTAAACACCAGAGAGGGAGAGAAGCTATTTCAGCTAGAGAACAATGTTGGCACAAGAACAAATGGGTCTGTATTGGCCATGAACAAATGTAAGCTGGAAATGAGAAGAATATTTCTAACCCTCAGCACAGTGAGGTTTGGGAACAGCCTTCCCATTGGGGGCAAGAAACCTAACTGGGTTGAAGATGGAGCTTGATAAATTTATGACCAGGATTATATGTTGTGGTTGCCGAAGCCAGCAGGGGACTGGGCACAGTGACGCAGGATGCCTTTTCCAAGCCTGTGTTCTTCACAGCAAACCCAACCCTTAGTCTTTCACAGCTGCATTTTTCAAGGCCTTCTCTTCCAGCCAAAGGCTGCACTTCTGTTCACAACCACACTGAAGAAATTCAGGCTCAAACATCCACTCAACCTGGCAGTTTTCTTGCACCAGAGCCTGGTGCTGTGTTGTGACCCTGCTGAAACCCATTCTGGGAGGGAAATCTAGCCTTAATTTTTTTTAGTTAGTTTATATTTGATATTTATATGTTTAAATCTTTTTTATTTATGTTGGTTTTTTCCAACAGGAAAATGGCAGAGCCTTAATCCTTCCAGTGCTCACTGATGCAACAACCGCCACCCAAATTTGGCACAATGTCTCATTTCTCATCAAGAAAAAGCCTGAAACTGGAATAATAAGGAAATTCCCAATCAGGATGAAGGTGCCTTGGCCAAACTGTTTTGGGTGTTCCAAAAAGCTTATCACAGTCTATGTACCTGCAGGATGTAATAAACATAATGGCTCATGCTCGTGAACTCAAATTGTTGTCTAGTAACGTTCAAGACTTCTCTGGTCACCAACCAAAATTGAAAAGCAACATTTAACATTAGGATTTCTGTCTAACAAACATAAGACAAGGTCAGCATAACCCTTTGGCAGTAGGAAACAGTGGTGATATCATTCCAACAGCTATTATTTTGTTTCAGGAAATGCAGGTATCACATTGTTTTCGTGCTAGGTCACGGGCTAGGGAGAGCAAAGACATTTCCTTCATCCTATCAGACTTCCTCCAAATTATGGCTATGTTCAACAGAGTCAAAGCCACATCACCTGAGTGTCAGGAATTGTGTGACAACACATTCCTACAAACACTTGAGCTCTTGGATACTTCACAAAGAAGGAAAATGATAGCTCCTCAGAGGAACTTCCAATTCGATGTTGGCTATTGCCTAAACAAACTACTTACCAACTCCAGAAGGGTCACTTCAGCCTCTTCAGGGGAGACCTGTTCTTCTGCACCCTTGCAGCATGTGTAGTGGGTTTCAGGTGTATTTTTCTTCCCAAGATACTTGCTTACCTCAGCATCTTGCTCTGGTGGAGAATGGGAAAACATTTTCAATGATAGCAGAGGTCTTTCTGGTGACTTCCCCTGTGGGTAATGTAGTGCAGCAAAACCATGACACCTATGGCACCTTATTAACCACCTGAGAAATGTTAGATGTTTTGCACATTATTGGGATCCATCATCTTGTCACTGAGCTGAGTTTGAGGTCTTTGCTTAGCTGGTATTTTGGATCTCTGTTTTGGAATGTCTATAAAAGCTTCATCAAGACTTTGGGAGGTGTTGGTTACTTCTGTGTCTGCCAGTTGTGCCATTCCTGAACTAAGGATAATGATATTTACCTCCTGTCTCAAGTACTTTGAGGTGCAGCAAAGGAAAAGCAGCAAACAACAGAGATTGTGATTAGTTGTTCCTTGATGTTAGAAATACAACTGGTTGGTTCAGAGCTGCATTAACTTCAATCTGGAGTTCAATGAAAATTAAATCAAGAAGGCAGGTAAACATTTTACAAAGACTCCCTTCTGCAAGTCTATGCTCACTCTTTACCCAGATGAATTCCAGATGCTTCTCCAAAAGAGCTACATTGTGCTTGATCTCACAGAACCTTGTGTTCAAAAGGCAAAGGGGAAAAAAAAACCCAAACCAACTCATGTCTTCCAAGTGCTAAGGGCCAAACAAGGAAAGATATTTTGTTGGCTATGGATCAATTCCAAAGGAAGTGTCTCCAAAAGGAATGGACTGCACCAGACCTCTGACCCATTTTTGTCTGGAAGACCAGTCATAGGCAGCAGTGATGATAGCCAGAGAACCTTCACACATCACAAATGAGTTTGTGCCTTAGAGAATAATTCACCAAAGGATCATCCACTTAGGAATGCAGATTTCACAGGAGGAATGACTGCAAGCTGCTAGATAGATAACATTGCAGTATAAGCAGGAGTTGTGTATGACTAACATTGGAGACCTTCTGGTGGCCTGGTGGTATCTTTGGGGGCCTACAAGAAAGCTGGGGAGGGACTGTTTAGGAGGTCAGGTAGTGATAGGACTAGGGGGAATGGATGCAAACTAGAGGAGGGGAGATTTAGATTGGATATCAGGAGGAAGTTCTTCCCTGTGAGGGTGGGGAGACACTGGCACAGGTTGCCCAGAGAGGCTGTGGAAGCTCCATCCCTGGAAGCTTTTAGGGCCAGGCTGGCTGGGGTTGTGGGCAACCTGCTCTAGTGGAAGGTGTCCCTGGCAGGCAGGGGGGTTGGAAGTAGATGATCTTTAAGGTCCCTTCCAACTCTGACCTATTCTATTCTAGCTGTGATTCTATTCTAATACAATATCCATGCTCAAGTGCAAAGTATTCTCTCATGGATGTTTGGAAACAATCATTTCAAAACCCTTAGCACTAATAGAAAAAAAACCCCAAACTTTCTGGTGCTGCATCTCATTTTCTTGCTGCAAGGTGAGTTCTTCCATCTGTGCATTTCCAAACACTTTCTCTAAGAACTCAGTTTTACTGTTATTAGATGTACAGTTGGTTGGGCTCCTGTTTGCAGGCTGCCTACAGGTATGGTGTCCATTGGTAAGTAAGATACTCAGAGGCCACAAAAGTGTCAGAAATTCTATGATGAGAATAACACTACAAGTTCCAATAAGATAATGTGGTCCTACCAGCTGGCACTGGTGCCTTCATCAGCTTTTGCACTGCTCCAACCAAACACACTGATGCAGTGGGAATATGGGATTTACCATAGTTACTTAAAGCAGGATGTGCATCCATCTAAGAACAAGGGACATGGGAAGTCCTGTTCCTTGCATGCTGGCTGTTGGCTTTGTAGAGAAACCTCTGTTGCATCTTTAAAGCCAATTAATTTCTCCACAGTTTAGGATTGCATCCTGGTGGAAGGAAAAGGTGAAGGCAGTGTAACAGGCAGAACTATCTGGACAAGCTCTATCAGCTTTTGGAATTTGTATGACATTGGAAAGCAGTTGGCAGCCTGCAGCTTCTGCCTTTAAGTGCTGCTTTATGCCACCTATGACTCTCAGAAAGTACTAAACTGGTTTAATAAGGTGAATTTGGGTTTATAACAAAAGTTGGTTTAATATTTTTCTTTATTCATCAACATCCTGTATTTATTAGTAAGGACACTGCCTGGTGACAGATCTCAGCTGCAGCTTTCTGGAGGTGATACTGTTGCTTGTTTTCAAAGCAGCAAGTGAACAGACAAGAGAACAAATGCTTTCCCTGCCCTTTGAACTCTGTTACCCTCCCCAAGTTTCACAGTGGCATCATTTCTATCTGTGTAGCTGCTAAGCAGAAGCAACACGCTTTTTAATACAGCTTAACAGTTGTCACTTGGCTGCTAATTTGCATTCTCAAGGGTTGGACTTGCAGCCATCATCATGGAGCTAGCCCTTTACAATCTTAGGGCACTGATGTGATTTGAAGTATTTAACCTCTTGGATCAAGGCAACTGAAGCTCTGAATTTAAAACAGGAGAAAAAGCAGCTTTGCTAAGATTAAGCAGAATAGGGGTACAGGCTAGGAAAGTATTTGTATTAAGCTGGTTGCCTCCCATTAAAGAGGCACCCTGGGAATGGCTTTCTCAGCTGGAAGTGTTCTTATGTCTATGTAGCACACATCCCCAGGGAGAAATGCTACATAGGATTTACTTCTAGTTTTGCAGTTAGATTTGCTCAACATATATTGGGAAGCTGCTCCCAGCCTGAGAGCCAGAGAAGAGCAGGGAAATGCTGCTGACTGAAGCAGAGCAGCAAGAGAGCAAGGTCCCACCCTGGGGTCACTTGTCACTGCCTCTGGCTACATGGTATCCTACACTGTTCACATAGCTGAGACAAATCAAGTGTCTCCTTCCCCAAATGCATCTCAGTTTCAGAGGATTGTTGTGGTTAGAAATAATTTTGATGACTCTTCTATTTGGGATCATAGAAGCATGGAATCAGAGACTGATCTGGGTTGGAAGGGACCTTAAAGGTCATCTAGTTCCAACCCCCCTCTGCCATGGGCAGGGATCCCACCCACTAGACCAAGCTGCCCAAGGCCACATCCAATCTGGTTTTGAACACAGCCAGGGATGGGGCAGCCACAACCTCTCTGGGTAACCTGTGCCAGAGTCTCACCACCCTCTGAGTAAAGAATTTCTTCCTAAGATCTACTCTAACTCTCCCCTCTTTCAGCTTACAACCATTCCACCTTGTCCTATCTCTATCTGCCCATGTAAAAACCTCTCCCTCTATTCCATAAACTCCTTTTAATTACTGCAAGGCTGCACATAGGTCTCCCTGGAGCCTTCTCTTCTCCAGGCTGATCAACCCCCAGCTCTCTCAGCCTGTCCTCATAGGGGAGACAATTCAGCCCTCAATATAAAACACTATGGTTGAGAAGAGCACAGAGGATGCCTTTACACATCCAACAACCATACCATACCATATGGTATGGTATATGGTATGGTATATGGTATATGGCCACCATACCAACCACCACACATTGGCAGCAGATAAAAGGTTAGGTGCCTTTGTTTCTTTGTTCTACAGTGGTGGATTTGAAAGGCATTGGAGTGGCATCCTGACAGAGCCCCACAAATAGCTGGAACCTTGGCAGAAGAGTGTCAGCTGGCATTAGACTTTATCACCAGGCTAAACCCAGCCCTGAGGGATTCACCTCACCTGGCCCTGCAGTGCCTGTTCTCTAAGGTGCTGTCAGCCCTCCCAAGCAGTTTGGGCATTTTGTTCTATGGGAGAGAGAGTGACAGATCCTGGGCCAGATGACCTTGGGGGTAGCTACACCTCCTATGGACCACAATGGCAGGGAAGGTCATACTGGGGCTGTGTGTTCAAACCAGAAAATGAAAGGGGGGGGTTGGAACTAGATGATCTTTAAGGTCCCTTCCAACTTGGGCCATTCTAGGATTACAGGAGTGGGAGGGGAACAGCCACAGGGCTCTCTCTTTTCATCAAGAAGCCACTTAGAACAGGGGGGGGAAAAAAAAGACTGAATAAATCTTTCCTCAGCAGTGGGATTTCCCCACATAATACAGATGTTTGAAAGTCACCCTGAGAAAACCAGAGAGCTGCAGGGCACAGCTGTTCCTGAGAGAGAGATCTTTCCCTTTGATGAAGTTTACTGCTCAGGAAGAGTGTTTTCCCTGGGAGGCAACTTCTCCAGCCTCCCTGTCTGGCCCCTGCCTCTTGGCAGGGGTGGAAGTGGCAAGTTCTGCATGTTACTAATTATTTCCTGAGTGAAGTACAGCTACAGGTACTGTGAGGGTGGGGAGACACTGGAACAGGTTGCCCAGAGAGGCTGTGGAAGCTCCATAGCTGGAGGCTTTGAAGGCCAGGCTGGCTGGGGCTGTGGACAACCTGCTCTAGTGGGAGATGTCCCTGGCAGGCAGGGGAGTTGGAACTAAATGATCATTAAGGTCCCTTCCAGCTCTGGCAACTCTAGGATTCTACCTAGTGTACAATTTCCTAGGTACTAATCCTGCAACCTCTCCTGTGGTTTGCTTAAAGCACTGGCTGGAGGTAAAGTGGTTTTGGTTTGGTTAGAGGAACCTGAGGGCTATCTCAACACCACCTTCAGCTGCTTTTACAACTTGTAACCTAAAAGGTTGGAATGTTTCCTGAATTTTTCCCTTGCTGGCCTCACACAAAAGGATGTCCAAATGCTAACTTCATGACCTCTTGGCAGATGTTGTTAACATCCAAAGAACAGACAGCACACACTGTAGTGCTGGGATCAATGTCTACTTTCTCTTCAGTTAACAACTATCAGACAGGCTATTGACTAGCCATGAGACTAGTCCTGTCAGTCAGAATTGATCTTGTCAGGACTTCAGAAGCTGGACCCACACTCTCAACAATTCTAGTCATGTCCTGCTGCCAGGGAAAGCAAGCTACCTCTGTGATTAGTTACACTCACATAATGGAGTGCCTAATTGCTAGTCCCAGCCCTCCTTTGCACCTCTGAGGGCTTGTTTTGACTCAGAATGCCTCAGAAATTATTTTCCCTGCAAGATCATCAAGGAGAGCAAGAGAGAGAGAGGGAAAAGACACAGCTAAGGTGACATAACTGCTTCCTCTGCAGACTGAGCACTAACAGAGCTGCACACTCACAGGTAGGAGTTACATTTTCTCAGAAGGGTCCCCAGTGTCAACAAAGGGAGAGGAACAGTGATTATTTCTGACCTTCAATATTCTAAAATCAAGGAAGTTAATAAAGTAGCTGACAAGATGGTAAAAGCCTCTTAGCCTTTCTGATGGCTCACCAAGGAGCTGCTGCAATGCCTATTGACAGACATCCTGTAAAAATCCACAATCATCAAATAAGTGCAGAGCAAGTTGAGAATCCACAAACCTGAAATCAGCAGAAAAGACCTCTTGACTTCAGTGGAAGGCAAACCTGGCCATTAAACACCAGCTTGCCACAATCAGAATATAAAACCTAATCATGATATCACAAGGCCTTTTCCATGTTATTGCTCCTGTATTTCTGTCTCCTTCACTGACCCAAGAAGCGGAGAACAGAATAATTCCTATTCCTGCTTGATTGTGGAGTTGATGTCAAGTTTTCAGACTGGGCCTGATGACATAATTATCAATCATAGCATTTGTATTCTCTAGCCCAGTGTCTCTCTGGGGCATTCCTCTGCTCTCTGACAGAGGTATCACATCTCCAGCATGGCAGGAGTCTACAACTGCAAAGTGCTGACTGAAGGGATGGAAGCAGTAACAGACAGGAGGAGGAACCCCTCCACCTGCACCCTACTGCAGAATCCATTGGTAAGAGATGGTTGGTGTGACAGAGAGAAGCCAAGTGAAACCTTTTACTGCATCTAAATAGCTCCCTAGTTTCTTTTTGGGGAGAGACCCACAGGAACTGCAAGATTTTTTCAGCAGATGATGGTTAACTGCCTATTGACTTCATTTTTGGGGGGGTTGCAACAGAGTGGAGATGATAGGTCTCTCAGGAGAGAGAGGAGTCACTGTGGAACAAGCACAAAGCTTTGGAAAGCAACCTTTGGAGACTGCACCTTAGTGTCTTGGCTTGGGAAAAGGTGAGAGCTGCAGCCCAGGAAGCAATGGGGACAGGCTGAGGACTCTCAGATGAACATCTCCAGAGGCTGGTGGGATGGTGAACAGATGGTGAACTCCCCCTGGACTTGTAGCTGCTATGAAGGATGGCAGCTTCATGGTCCTCTCAAGGACCAGGCAACTCTGCTTGCAGCAGCCGGGAAGGGCTCTCCACATGGCTTTCTTAGCTTGCAGCTAGTGCTTCTGGCTACCAAACCTGGGCCTATGGTGCAAGTTTCACTGGGAGCCTTGCAGCCTAACTGCTTTCAAACTATTTCTTCTCAGGGATTTGATTATGCAGCAGTCCCAGGACTATGCCCAAAGTTTCTCAGAGGCTTAGGCAGCAACAAAAGCGTCCCCATAAGCTTCCCTCAGAAGACTATGAAATGTCCCTGCCTGGCATGGAGAGGAGAAAGCTCTCCTGCTGCAATTCTGAGAAAAGGGACAGCTAGTAAAACACACTAAAAGATTTTTGACCTGAAAAGGAAGAAGGAGAGAGAAACATGGACATATTCTGCTACCAGATGATCACCAAAAGCTAGACCTTTTTCCAGACCCTAACACACAGGAAATTCTCATGCAACCTAACTGCTGTTTTGTCAATACCATCAGCAGCTTACAGGAGCAGACAGGCCTGTAACAAAGCACAGGGATTTCAGGCATGCCCTGGGAAGGAGGCAAAAGATCCCTTTCTGTGGGATGCCTACTCTGAAGGAGAAGGAAGAAGCCAGGCCAGAACATGCCCCTCCAGAGGAACACCAATGGCATTGCAAACCCACAGGAAATATGCATTTCCATGTTCTTCTACAGCCTCAAGCCAAGAGAATCAGGTCTTGGTGTATTGTTATTTTACACTGGTATGTTGTGTGAAAGCTAGTCCAAGGGAAAAAAAAACAAGGATATCAAGTTATTTTGGAAATTATTTGTGGGTCATTGCTGTTGTTGGTATTTCTAACAGGTTCACAAAGCTGCTCAGAGAGTAGCTGCCTCTTGCCTCATATCACAACCAGGACTATAATTTGCCACTGATGATTGCTTATCTTTCCACATTTCATAGGCACATCAGCAGTAGAAACACACAGCTTACACCCCAGAGATAAGGAGAATGTTCCCACCCCAAATGACATGGTTGTCAATGTGTGACAGTAACAGAAGGGTTCTGGTGTGTGACTTCCACTGCTCTTGCTATTATTCATGCTGAGAGCATGCCATTGCCTTGTGTCAGGCAGGATTTTCATCTTTCACTTCAGCTCCTGAGCAAGGCAACCATCTGAAGTACCAAGGAAATTCTGGATGTAGCTTACTCCATCCACCCTTTCAGTTGGCAATGGAAGAGGAGGAGATGGTTTCCCAAAATACATATGAATCTCTTATTTTTTGCTGTAGTTTCTGAACATCCTAATGGGATCTAAATGCAATCACACAAGGAAAGATTATTTTCAGCCTTTCAGACCTGAGCCTATTTTAATACCTCAAAACAATATTTTCCACAATATTGAAAGCTGCTGCCTCTTCCCAGACAAAACTAGATTAAAGTAAACACAAATTGGTTTTAAATTTGGAAGAAAGCTCTCTCATTCCCATCAGCTTGCAGGTGAAAGGATGAAGCCACTTGAAGAGTGTTATCAGGGATAGCAGCTATTCACTTACTAACTCTGTGTTTATATTGAGGTGGAAAGACAGACAGGCAGACATATACATGTTTGTGCATTTATTTTGGTGTAGCTGTAATGTTCTAAACCTATGGAGGGAGGGTAGATCAGGCTGAATTGAGAACTGAATCCAGGACTGAATTGAGAACTGAATCCAGGACTGAAGGTAATTATGCCATTACATTCACATGCAGAGCACAAACCTGCTTCTATCTGGAGTAGCTGCATGCTGAGAGTTGTGGTACCTCAGCTAGTCTCCTCTTGTTAAATCTGTTGGGGGGACAAGTCATCTTGTCAACCATACTTTGCACTTTCCTCAGGTAAACAGCTGTGTTGGAGGCTTTTATGTGCCACTGCTCTGCCTTGGGTTGTCATTCTCCTTCTGACAAGAGCACATTTTAGAGCCATGCCTAGTGTCCTCCACCCATGTGCACAGAAGGCTGTTCAAGAGAGAGCAGAAAGGAATAAGGTCACTTATATGAGATAGGTAATTAGAAACTAAATATATATTACAGAATCAATCAGCTTGTAAATCTAGTAATTCCCTAGCAGAAAGAGGTGTCCTGTCCCCACTCCCCTTCACCAAGTGGTTCTGTTATACTAACAAAACACATTACAAAGGTGTCCAGAGGGGCTGTGCATATGTCCTGCATCTCTAGCTGTAAGTTCTCTTTGGAAATGTTAGGAGAGTCTCCACCTAAGAAGTCATCTCCAAAACAAGTCACTAGTAAGAGCCCTTGGCAGTTACTCTTCAAGTCACAATTTAAACTTGCAAAGGTTGTGTGCTGGTTTGGGTGGAACAGAGTTCATTTTCTCCACAGTAGCTACTCTGGGCTGTGGTTTGGATTTGTGCTGGAAAGAGTGTTGATAACACAGGGATGTTTTCCTCACTGCTGAGCAGTGCTTACACAGGGTCATGGCCTTGTCTGTTCCTCACCCACCAGTCAGTATGCAGGAGGTGCAGAAGGAGTTGAGAGGGGACAGAGCTGGGAGAGCTGAGCCCCACTGACCCAAGGGGTATTCCAGACCATATGATGTCATGCTCAGCATATAAACTAGGAGGAAGAAGAAGGAAGGGGAGGATGTTTGGAGTGATGGTGTTTGTATTCCCAGCTCACCTTACAGTAGATGGAGCCCTGGGCTCCTGGAGATGGCTGAGCACCTGCCTTCCAAGGGAAGTGATGAATGAATTCCTTCTTTTGCCTTCCTTGTGTCTGTGGCTTTTTCTTTGCCTCTTAAACTGTCTTTATCTCAACCCCTTGGATTTCTCACTTTTACCCTTCTGAATCCCTCCCCCATCCCACCAGGGGGGCAGAGAGAGAGAGTGTCTGTATGAGGCTGAGCTGCTGGCTGGGGTTAAACCACAACAGATTGGTAAATTCATGCACTCAGTAGTGTGCTTCCATCCTACATGGAAGCCAATTGTCAATAGGGATTTGCCATTGATGATCAGAAATAGACCATCTGGGACTGTTCTTTGTCACTGCATTTTCTGCCTTTCAGATGTTCTGGTTTTCTTTCATTTGCTCCTGTTGTTTCACCTCATCTTCTACTTGTCCAGCCAGGGAGACAATCAGTCTCACACATGATCCTGTATCCTTGCAGCCCTATTGCAGCAGTCTGCTCTTTTACCCATGCTCAGTCATACTGAATCAGTCACTCAGTCATCTCACATCACCTTCAGGTGGGCAGCCAGACATATTTCCTTCCAGACTTCCTCCCAGTCACATCTCCTGACCTGCTCACTTGCACTCATTTGTTACTGCTAACCCCTGAGCAGTAGCATCAGCTCAAAAGAAGATGGAGTCACAGAATTGCTTCCCCAAACTCCCTTGTACAGTCATATTTCTCAGTCATTCATTAACTACAGGTTGCTTTATGTGTTTCTCCCTTTGAAGGAAACAAAGGGATTGTATTTTGTGGCTGCCTCCTTTGCTTGTAGCTTGAGCATGTTGATGAGGGCACAGGATTTGTCCTTCAGTAGCTGTGGCTAGATCTGCATTAGCTTCCTAGGCAGCATGACTGGGACCAGACCTGAAGATGCCATGGAATATGATTCTATGGAATCACAGAATCATTTGGATTGGAAAAAGACCTTTCAGATCATTCAGCCCAACTGTTAACCTAACACTGTCAAGTCACCACTAAACCATGTCCCTCAGCACCACATCTACACAGTTTTTGAACCTCTCCAGGGATGGTGACTCCACCACTTCCCTGGGCAGCCTGGCCCAATGCCAAACCACTCTTCCAGGGAAGAATTGTTTTCCTCATATCCAACCTGAACTTCCCCTGGCACAACTTGAGGCCATTTCCTCTTATCCTATTGCAAGTCACCTGGGAGAAGAAACCAAACCCTCAGCCCCCTTTCAGGTAGTTGTAGAGGACAAGAAGGTCTCCCCTGAGCCTTGACACTTTCTGAACCACCAAAGCCCATCTGACATTCCCTGAAGTTAACCACTTCTTCCTATGCTTCTCTCTGTAAATTTCTCAATAATCATCCATGGGATTAGCCCAGCAGAATATGATTATTGTTATTGTTATTATCTAGTGAACAGCAGCAGAGAGAGAACAGTGCATGTGTAGTTCTGTGAAGTAGGTAGAGATTTAGGGCAGATGACTGCCACCTATTTCTGTTCTTTGTGCAAACAAGGTCTGTGTTTTATGAGTGATCCCATGGAGACTATTTGAAAACAGGAATTCATTCATTCATTCCCTCCCCTCTGCACCAGCAGTGGCAGCTACACTGGAAGCCCAGCAGCAATTCTCTTTGCAAAGCTCTGCCACTACCTATTCTCAGCAGCCCTCTAATGAGTGCACATTTCTCTTTTGCACAGGAACTCTGATATTGCAAATCAACTGCAAATATAAAACTTTGATTATGGTAGCAGAGATATCATCATATTAGTAGTAGCAGCTGCTGATACATGGCAACTGATGGAGCAAGAGAGCTGCTGCCATTTTTCTCTGCCTTGTACTTTGCTCATCTATCTTGTCTGGGTAAATGCTGTGATCACATCCATTTGCCATCTCTTGGCAACCTTCATTTCTCTTCTACAACCAGGACTGGTATCCTGTGACTTCATTTTGTCCACTGCACGTCCTGTTTTTGAGCTAGCTGTCTTACTTAGTTGCAATTAGATCTCCATACATCACTGATGAATCATTTTCTAGATGGATGTTTGTTATAAACCCATCCATTGATCTTCCTGACTTGTCCTGAAATATTTAACACCTTCTATATTTCTCTGGGCTAAAAACCCCACCATTCTGTAGACATCTTTTATTTCTGCTCTATACATCATTGTTAGCAGGATGTATTTTCTACATACTTGGAGAGAGAGATGAGCTGATTCTTCAGAAACTTAGAGTTTATGAGACACTGCAGCCTAGCTTTGTTCTCTGAGCCCCCTTCTCTCAGGACCTGTGCTCTGAACACCTCTATCTATCCTTGGTCTTGCTGGAACTTCTAGAGAAGCCAGCATGTCCAGTGAGATCTGTCTGTGGTCTCTGCATTTGCTTCATTCACAGACTTCAACTTCCTTGCAGAAGTTCCCTTACCACAAACACAACTCTCCCCTCATCTCCTCCTTGGATATAAATGTAGTGGGAGCTGTAAATATCAGGTGTCTGACCACTGCCATGCTTCTGGACCACTCATGGTAAGCTTCTCTCAGGCAGGTTCTGATCAATGCAGGTGCAGTTCTTTCTCCCAAGCTCATGTTTCCATTTACCCTAGGTTGAATGTTCCTCCCTTCCTCTGCTGCCATTACTGGGACAATTCCTACTGGATATGGTGTCAGGAACATTCTGACCCCAAACCAAGATACATCAAATGTGAATGGTATGAAAACAAAGTCAGGGGAACACATCCAGGGTACAGGCAGAGGAGTTGCAGTTAAACAGTAAGTTATTGGCCAGTGAGGGTAAAACTGACCCTGGCCTCTTCATTAAACAGAGAAATAAACTGCAAGGACTCTTGCTGTATTCTGCCACCACTTGCAGTGGTAATGTAAGGTGTGGGCACCTTTTGTGCAGCTCATCTCCCCAGAGGAGCTGGAAGGGGAAGGCTGAATGAAGGACATTGCATACAGCCCTTCTTCTCACCAGGGCACACACGAGGAGAGCTGTCATTGTGGTAGCAAATCTGAAGATGGGCTATTGATAATGCCTGAGCAGCAAGGTCAATTCTCTACTCCTTTAATTCCCATCCTCCAAATTCTCTTCCCCTGCAAAGAGACTATGGGCTTGTGACAGCCACCTGGTTTCAAGGGTATCACTGAATCCTTTAGCAGTTCACTTTAAAGGTTTCCTTCAAGCTGGGGCCATGATTTATGCAGCTGCAGCTCAGGCTTTCCCCCCCCACCCTTTTGCAAGGAAGTTTCCTATTTGTTTTTCAAGTATTTTCATGGAAGAAATACTCAAGACTATTCCTGAAGTGTGGCCTAACAGGGAAGAATAAAGTCAGGATGACTTCAACACTGGAGGAGTGATTTGCCATCTACCACTAAGCAAATAATATGTCTCTTCAGTAGCACTGACTGCTCCTCTGCACTTGGAGGGGCAGAAACTCCAGGCTGGTTACTGTCAGCTTCTCCTCTTTCTTCTCCTCTTTATCCTGCAGAAGCCAAACTCCCTACCTTAATTATGAAAATGGTAGTTCTCTACATTTTACAATAGCTTGGGTTCAGTGGTATAAAAGAGAAGTGAAATCTCTCCTGTGTGAGCCCTTGTGCAGCACTGCAGTCTAGGTTGGGATGCTCTGGACAGCAATAGCAGTGCTAGCAGTTGGGATTGATGTACCCCAGAGCAACAGAATAGAGACATTCACACCTGGAAGACAACCTGGATGATGAGAAGGAATGATTAACTGCAAGTTTCTCTCAACTCCAAAATCATGGAGTGAATATCCAGGACAGAATTTGAACTACCTTGTTCTTAAACTGTTGTTGATTTAGGGAAAAGAACAGAATTTGGCCTCCTGTGTATTATTGTCTCCTGGGTTGGATACTGCTCAGGGCAGCAACTTGCTATTCTTTTTTGCTCTGTAAAATCCCAAGCATGCACCTGGGTCTTGTCATAAATAATAAAGACCAGTCCTAAAATGAGAGCAATAGAACTATTTTCAAACAAGGAGTTTTTATGCCTTGCAGAGCACTGCCTTGCATATGTTTCTCAAGGTATTCTTTGTGAATTTAATTGCTTCTGATAATTACATTGCAGGAAAAGGAAACAGTATTTATCTGGCTACTGGGTAAATGTAAGCTAACATAATAAACAGTCTTCCTCCTGTGAATGTATCTTTGTACAGCATCTTCCTTAACAGTGTATATGCAGTCACTGTTCTTCTCTCCTGAAATAAATTAACATTGAATAACTGCAGTGCAAGGTCAAAAACCAATTAAAGAGAAACTCCAGCTATGTGTTTAAAAAGCTGAAGTGATATTTCACACCACAAGACACTTAGGTGGTAGGTCAAAAGGGGTCAATCAGCAAACAGCTTTCTCTGCAAGCCTGAGTCCAATTTGCCTTTCTGATAGGAGAGTCCCAAACATCTGCTTCTGCTCAGGGGCAAAACTGTGGAGGTTTGGGGGAAACTGCAAGAGTTATTAGCACCTAGCACTTGCTTGGCTCCCAGTAAGTCTTCCAGCACCTGGAAAATAGGTGTGTTAAATAATGGAGAGCTATATTGTGTGCCCCTGAATAAACACGGCTAGCTCTTTCAGAGGGCTGAAATGTCTCAAGCCAAACACTGTGTTACACCATCTTTGGGGTTTTCTCAGTAGTTCTTGCCTCTTAACAAGGCAATGGCTCCATTTCTCTCTCTCTTCTTTCCCAACCAAAAAGATGGGATTTTTCCAATCTCATCACCATGGAAGACCTCTGCTGAAAGGCAAAGCACCCAACATGCTGTTTGATGCCAAGGATGATGGTGATGGTCATGCTGCAGTGTGGTGAAGGTGGAACTAAGGCAGCTGTGCTGAATTCTGCAGTACCACCAGAAAAGGAACTACAGCAAGATGCAGCTCCATGGGACAAGTGAACCAGGGTGAAACTCCATGGTTGGAAGGTTTTCTGGACCAAAGCAGTCTGGCAACAGCCAGTTTGGGTATTTATGCACTGGTTTCCGATGGGATAAAAGGGGATGAAAGCTTCTCATGCAGCCTCTGGGGCAGAAGCAGAACATTTCTCCAGCTGCCTTAGTGGTAGTGGTGACAGTCTGGTAGATGCTGCAGAATACCAGCACAAGGAGTTTAAATAGTACTGGGTTTGATGAGAAGCATTAGAAAAAACAAAGCTTTGAGTCATCATTTAAATGCTAGGAAGCATTTTAACTTCTTCCACATCATGTCTTCTCACTTTTACCATTGTATCTCTAAAGTTCAAAAGTAGAGGAGGACATGGTCCTGCCTTTCAAATGATGCAATGGCCAAAGCATTGGACAAAGAGCTCAGAGATCCTTGCTGTATGCTGGTGACCTCAGCTAGGTGCCTAGTGAGATGGTTACAGCTTGATTCAGAACACAGATAAATGTTCCAGATACCCAAATAGAGCTCAGAGGCCTCTCCTGAATCAGGAAGCCCAGCCTACTGCCTTGGGTAACCATGCTCTCTAGAATACCAGCTCCATCTCAAAGCTGGAACAACTTCTGAGCCTGACCCAGGAAAGCTGCTCCAGTGCTTGGAAAAACTTATCCTGGTTTTTACACCATATTTCCTGGGGGATCCTTTGCCTTAAACAGTGTTTCTCCAACTTATAGCCAGAAAGTTATTCCTACTGCCTATTACTGATCCTAATTGTCCATTCTAGGTGGGCAGCACAGTTTTCTTTTGAAGCCTCTTGTTACTCATTTTGTTTATCACTCTGGGCAGGGAGGTAAAAACAAAATAAAACAAAAAAACCCCAAACAAACAAAAAATCCCCTAACAACTACAGCAAAAAATAATGAGGGAAGAGCTGAATTCTGTGCTATGATTTAAAAAAATAAAGGAGTGCTGCTTTGCTCCTCCCCTGCCTGTAGCCCCAACTGGAGTTGCTCTTCTGTTCTCCTCCTCTTTATCACTTCATTTGTTTATTTAGTGGCCAAGAACATAGGCTTAAAACATGAAACTTGCATCAGTCACTAGGGGTTTCATTCCTTGTTTCCTGCCAAAGGAAGAGGACAAGGTAAGTGTGTGACTGTAAGATTCCCACACTGAGCTGCTCAAGTAATTAGGTTAGTTATTGAAATATTAATGGCTAGGCTGTTATGGGGTTACTTGTTTTCAGGCTTCTTGTTCTTACTTCCCCTTTCTTTGTTAAATATGAATCCTTTTTCCTTACTCTTCTTTATTCCTCCTACCTCTCAATTCCCTTTAGTTTGCTGCAAAACAATGCCTTCACCACCCTTAATTTGCCCCTTTCTCTTTTTCCTTTCCTTTCTTTAATTATTTCACTATTTTCTTGTCTTTTTAGCTGGCCAGCAGGAGAAAAAGCAGATGGAGTGGTGAACAGGAAGAGCAACAACATCCCCCTGTGAAAGCTGCTCATGAAGAAACCTCACTCCACTCAATTTTAGAATGGGAAGGAGCCACAAAGCACCAAATTCATTGCTTCTGCTGTCACTCAGCTACCACATGTTTTATAGGCAATAGTGTCAAAATATTGCTGTTTTCTCCTTGTTCTTCAATACCCCCCAAAAAATAACTGTGTTAACTATTTTTCCAAGGGTTTGCACTGAGCTGCTGTTCAATAACAGAGAATTTCACTGCTTATCATATGATCAGTTCTCTAAACTGCACCTTACATTCACAAGGACTGAGTAACATTAACAAACTTCTCTAATAATAGAATAATAATAGAAATGGTCTTCTGTGTTGCTACATTTTGACTGTGAATACCTAATTGCTGTCTTTAATGCCTCCTAAATGAAGCACAAGGTAGAGGCACAAGCTCATACCCATTGTGTGACTGTAGAAGTGTCTGGGCTTGGCAGATGAATTGGATCCCAGTGCCAAGGATGCTCCCTCAAAGCCCAGCAGGTCTCACTGGGTTTGCTCTGTTAAAAATGAGAAGATCCTAATCCCTCTGGAGAGGTCCCAGTGTCAGTGGTGTGTTGCAAAAGGCATCTAATGGCCCTGGTGGGTGTTGCAGGGTGTCAAACAGGATGATTTTCTGCCTGTGATAACACCATTGAGTAAAGCAGAGCAGAAGGAAGCAGATGCTGCCTCTCCTCTCTCTCCTGTTCTCCTTAGAGGATATGTTTTTTGTGCACCAGACCACAGAATCTCAGAATGGTTAGAGTTTTAAGGGATCTTTAGAGGTCATCTACTCCAAGCCCTCTGCAGTCAGCAGGGACATCTGCAGCTAGATCAGCTTGCTCAGAGCCCCAAACAACCTGACCTAGAATGGTTCCAGGGATAGGGTTTCCACCAACCTGTTCCAGTGCTTCACCACCCTCCTGGTGATAAATTTCCTTCTTACATCCATTCTGAATCTCCCTCCTTTAGATTAAGCCCATTTATCCCTCGAGGGTTAATGAGAGGGGAGTACAAGGAGACCTTTTTTTTACATGAATAATCAACCAAATAATAGCCTTACAGAGGTAAAGTGACACAAGAATGAAGCCACTTAAAGAACCACCCCAAAAAATAAACACCCCATTGCAAACTGACATCAATTTCCCAGGCAACATGGATGAACATTAGCCTTCTGCAACACACTCCTGTGTGTCAAATGGGTTTCTACTGTACTTTGGCTTTCAAAGTCCCTGTTTCCTAGTACAAAGCCCCAGCAGGCATGCACTTGGCTAGCTAGTGAAGAACTCTGCCCCAGTTTTCCAGAATGCATTCATGAAGGGATTTGTAACAACCAGTGGTTACTGCAGCAGAAAGGCTGAAATGTACTGTGGCACTTTGGGAACCAAGACAAAAGTTCCATGGCTGGGGCTCTTACAGGCTAATGATGTGCTCTAAACAGTGGCAGATTGCTAGCAATGTATAATCCATACTCAAAGCAACCATTCATTAAGACTTATAATTCCTTTTCTACATACACTGCTCTCCAGGCTTAAAGCTATAGATTTCTTGGTGACTCAACCTCACTCTGCTAACTACCTGCACCCTGCAGGGCTCAATTTACCCAGAGGTTTGAGAGAGAGTCCCCAGCACACATACCTCTCAGCTTCCCAAATCTCTCTGTCCTGCAGAACAGCCGTTGTCTGAGTAGCTGGGATGAGACTAGGAAGGTCAAAGGGCTCCTTGGCATACCAACAAAATGCAAAGCCTGGGGCAGCAGCAAACAAGCCTGAAGAGAGAGGAGAGCAGCAAACTGCAGTCAACAGGAGGTGCAGGGCGGGGCTAGGGCACTCTTAAGTGCTAAGCAAGGATAATTAGGTCATTAACCACAGCTGAACTTAGTTTAAGGTGAAGAACAGCACCTCCTCAGCCAAGAAAACTTGGCTTATCAGAATTGCTGTCCTCCCCAACCTTTCTTTCTCTCTTCCTTGCTTCCTTCTTTGTCTTTTTCTGACAGTTTTCTTTGTTTCCAGCAGTTTGCAAGCCTCTCTTCCTTACTTTCAAGCTCCCCTTTTTTTTTTATTCTTGGATTTTCCCCTATCTTTCTGCAGCTCTCTCTATTACACAAAGGTGTGGCCTCAAGCTGTGTAAGAAACAGTGTGGAAAAAAGATGGAAAAAACCTTTATCATACAGAAGATTTGTTTCTAAATCGATATGGGAAGGTAAATAGAGAATCACAGAATTGCCAGAGTTGGAAGAGACCTTAAAGATCATCTAGTTCCAACCCCCCTGCCTGCCAGGGACACCTCCCACTACAGCAGGCTGCCCACAGCCCCAGCCAGCCTGGCCTTCAAAGCTTCCAGGGATGGATGAGGCTTCCACAGCCTCTCAGGGCAACCTGTTCCAGTGTCTCCCCACCCTCAAAGGGAAGAACTTCCTCCTAATATCCAATCTAAATCTCCCCTCCTCTAGTTTGCATCCATTCCCCCTAGTCCTATCCCTACCTGACCTCCTAAACAGTCCCTCCCCAGCTTTCCTGCAGCCCCCTTCAGATCCTGGAAGGCACCAGAAGGTCTCCTGGGAGCCTTCTCTTCTGCAGCCTGAACAACCCCAACTCTCTCAGGCTGTCCTCTAGGAGAGGTGCTCCAGTCCTCTGACCATTCTTAAGGGACAAGTCTTAGGAGCTTTCTTAAGAGGCAATCTCAAGTTAGCCCTTTCATACCCTGGAGAGTTTGAAACACCTCACATGCAGTGTTTGCTTCCACTACCTCTGTGTTGTTTCTGCAGAGCCTGTGTGCAGACCTTATTTTTGATGGCAGGATGATAACCTGGCATTCATGTGTTGGGATAATACCATGTATGATGTGCTCAACTCTGAGACATAGAATTTATGAAGCAGAAATATGGGCAATGGGGAGGGTTTGGGGGGAACTGGGGGAGAGGTTCTGTCCAAGAGACTTAGCTGGGCCTCTTAATACTGCTGTAATGTCAAAAAAAATCCTAATAATAGCAAAAAGGAACTGGCTGGGAAAGTATTATTATCCTTTTTTTTCACTGCAGGCCAAGGAAGTTATTAATTTGATTTGCAGTCAAATCTCAAGGAGAGCTGGATGGTTGCCTGGATCCAGAAGCAAACACCAAACACAAATAGTGAGGGACATAGCACCCAGGAAACTTGGAGGCCCAGCTGTGTGCACACCCTGTGGGGACTTCAGGCCACAGCAGCAGAGAGGTTTAAAAGTCACCTAGCACAGGTTCTTCTCTGCCCTGAGTCACTGAGTCTTCTGTGTTTTTGTATCCCTTGTGATCATCAATTAACTTCAAGGTGATAACAGTGAAGGGTGAAGTCCCTCTCCAAGGCTTAGCAAGGAGTGGTACAACAGAGGGAAATGCTTCTGGACAAAGACAGTTTGATGTCATTTTAGATGATGTTTTTCCCAATGATTTGCTCCATGTTTGCTTGTTCACCTGTTGTTGTTCTTCTTCTTCCCTTGGTGGATCTGAACTCTGCTGACTGAATCCAACATTTCCCCTCTCCAATGGTACAATGAACCCCCCCAAACTGAACTGAAACTCAACAAAGCCAGCAAAACCCTCCAACTGGATTTTCCTTCCCTAAAATGACTCCTTACCTTTTATAACTCCTACACAAAGAGCTGTGATATTGTAAATATGATAAACCCCTCTATGTGAGCTGAATGCATTGATTAGGAGCAAAACAGTCATGTGGGCTGAACTAGCTTGGCTTATTAAGGATTCAGTAGCTAATTGGGTGCACAGTGGGATGAAAAAAAAGAAGGAATATAAATACAAAGAGAAATATATGTTTGTTTGTGGAACAGTTGATGGGCTGCTGGCCAGGGCAGGCTGCAAATGACTGCAGGAGTTTTGGATACAGGAGAACCTATTACCTCTGGCTGGCATGGACCAAAATTGAAAGGAAGACACCCACAGACTGCATGCAGTGCCTGGAACAATATAGCTGTGGTTCAAGGCTCTCTCTTTTATGGCCTGATTACCAATGCAATAGAATTAACTGCACCATATACTTGCACAGCTCATTTAATCCAATGATTTCCAAGAACTTTACCAAGCCTAATTAAGTAATGAAAGATATTTGACCTGGGAGCAAAACTTGCAGATGGACCTCCCAGCTTCCTACCCTCCTCTCCTGCCTTTGTTAGATGCATCTCTGTTCACTGGATTGTGAATAGCAGAGCTTGGAGGCAAAGGTAATTAATAATAAAGATTTGTTTGTGTGAGGCAAAAAAAAAAGGGGGAGGAGCAGGTGCATTTGGGTGGGAGTCTGGAAGGCAGAAGGGGGCAAGCCAGAATAAAGAATCAGGTAAGCCAAAAAGGAAAGCTAGAGGCAGAAAAGGAGCAGAAGGAGTTCATGTTAGTAAAGAAGGTTGGGAAGAGTTGCACATCAGGGTGGGGTTTGTAGTATTCTTTGTCCCCAGCAGCTGAGAAGAATTCCTGTCCTCTTTAACAGTAAACATGGTTGGTCTTTCTTCATAGAATCATAGAGTTGCCAAAGTTGGAAGGTACCTTAAAGATCAACTAGTTCCAACCCCCTGCCTGCCAGGGACACCTCCCACTACAGCAGGTTGCCCACAGCCCCAGCCAGCCTGGCCTTAAACACTTCCAGGGATGGAGCTTCCACAGCCTCTCAGGGCAACCTGTTCCAGTGTCTCCCCACCCTAACAGTGAAGAACTTCCTCCTAAGATCCAATTTCTTCTTTCTAAATAAGAGTTTGGACATAACTCCAACTAGTCCTCACCAGCCAACGCAAAGCAAAAATCTACAGCTTCAGGGAGAACAAGGAAAATCCTCAAGTCCTCTCCCTCCTGTTCATCTCAACAACTTTTTCAGCACAAGGAAAGGGCCATAGGGAGTGCCCAGAGAGAAAGGGAGAGATTAATTAGCTCCCAGCAGATCTGCAGTTCCCCAAAGCCTTCTGCTGAAAAGAAGTGCCCAGTCATTCTCCCAGCCTGAGCAGCAGGAAAAGGGAGTAACTTCACACCTTCCCCATCTTAGACAAAAATGAATAAAGCAGAAGTGAGCTGGCCTCTTAATAAATGAGGAGGGAATTGAAAAGGAGCACAATAGTGGCTGAGAAAAGTGTGGTCTGTTTGAAAAAGAAGTGGTCAGTTTTCAGCAGAGAAAAGAAAATCCTAGAGCTGTGGATGGTGTGGGTTTTATGCAGGAGCAATAATTGTTATTGCTGCAGAACAGCTGACAAAAAAACCTGTCCAAAACTCAGAGCAGTTGCTAATTGACTGATCTGATGAGACTGGCCACAAGTCAGTGGTGTCTCTGTGTCACTGCCAAATCCACCAAAAATAAGGACAGGAGCATTTGGCTAAGATGAATGTTCCAGGCTGCCTGGTTTCTTCAGCAAACTGTTGCAGTGAAGTCAAGCAAAGCCTGAGCAGCATAAATCTGTCTCTAATAGAGTTAAAAATATAGCATACATATCAGGATAAAAGTAGGAGATGACTTCATAACATGTCTCAAGAAATCTGGGAACAAATGTAGAGTGGTCAGCAGAGCTGCAGGCAGCAGGGACACTCCTGCATCTGGAAGGAGCTGGACTCTCTCCCAAGGTCTCCCAAGAGAAGGTGCCACCTGCAGCAGGAAGAGGAGAAGCATCTCCAGAGATGGACAGGGATGAGTAATGAGGGCATGGAAGGATTCCATTCATCCTAACCACAGTACCAATATCTCTCAGCTCTTTTTTTGACTGAGCCATTGAAAATACAACAGCAATTGTGTTTGTTCCAGCTGGTACTTTGGTTGCTCACTATCTTTCACAGTAGAAGGTCCTCCATAAAGTCCACAAATCCATTTTTCCCCACACCACTTTGCAGTAAGTGAACATTAATTCAAGGTAAATTACAAAGGAGCTTCCATAGAACTCCATATTCCATCTCCATGAGTATCCAGGGAGCAGCCTTGATTAATATCATTCTCACAATGAATAGCAGAGGAATTAATGTCATTTGCTGCTAACTAGGACAAAGAAGCATTGAAGTTTTACTTTGGGAAGACATCTTCCTCATTTCCCTGTAGAAAGTCTCTCCAGCTTGCAGGTAGAAAGTGTGGAAGTGATGGTCAGGAGTAGAGAGGTTGGATTTTCACCTGTTATTAGGCTCTGCTTTGGCTTTAAAGCCCTGCTGTGAACACATCTTAGATCTATCTACCTTTTCTTTCCTGTCATTTGAAATACATATTACAATTCTATTGCATTTATTTACAGGGAATTTGAGGAAAGCTTCTCCAACACACTTGAGAAGAGTGACAACTCCTTTCCCTGTTAGGAAATAATTAGAAAACCTACAAAACTTTAAAATAACATACAATCCTGAAGCCATAAATAACAAATAACCATTCAAAACATATCCTGTCACCAACCAGCAGAAGCACAGCCCAATAAAATGCACAGGAGAAACTCCAGCTGAACTTTGGGAGACACACCTTGACTACCAGGTTTATCCAGCTCACTTTCCCAAGCAGATGTGTTTCAAAGTTTCAGGCTGTACTTGGAAAAAAAACCACTAGAAAATCTGCTGTAAGAAGCTACTCTGTCTTTGCAGGGAGAAATGGAGACAGAGCAAATGTATTTTGGTCTGGTTTACTGATTTACCTGTGCCCAGCTTCTCCAACAGCATCAACAGCCTCCAGAACCAGCCTGTTCCATGCTCAGACTTGTTGAGGTTCCTGCTGTGGTTACTCCACTGCCTAAGGCAGGCAGATGCAGGATCTCCATTTACCAAGGCTTCAACAGCCTACCTGTGCCAGGATTTTAGGACAGAACTCAGAATTAGATAGCTCAGTGATGTGAAATGCTCCATGCACAGCAACAGACTGTGCAACATTTGAGTCTCCTTCAGATTTTCCTTTTGTGACAATGGGTTCTGAAGAAAAGAATGGGCTTTTACTGAAGCAAAGAGTCTTCACTAGTGTTTGTAGAGAAGGCTTCTCCTCTGGTAAAGCCCTTGTGCTGTATTTAGGCAGCAAATGGGGTGCTAATGGCTTTTTAGGGACGTTTCCTTAGCAGATGGGCAGTACTGTTCATAAAACTGAACAACTAAGCACATAACTAAGGAGCTATCTAGAAACAGCCCCCTAAAGCTGAGAGTATAGGGATTATCTTCCCAAAGCAGGGCTAGGAAACAAGCTAACAATTCCAAATGTAACACCTCTGATCTCCTGCCACCTCCTCCTTGTGGCCTGCTATTTATAGTGGCTATTGGACAGCAGATAGCTGTTGAGCAGTTTGATGGCACAGTTTATATTCCCAGTGAGGCAGCTAGCCTTCTGAAAGGGAATACATGTAAACTCTGCTGCCTGTCTCCCACCATGCATACCTTCATTATCTCCCACCTTCACCAGAAAGCACACACCCTGAGATCACTGTCACCCTGGTAATTACTGAGACACAGCAGGCTCTCCACAACCTGCACAAGTTTGCTAGTTACCATGAGAAATATTGCCCCCAGGAAGTGCATGATTCAAACCCAGTTTGTACATGGTGAATGCCTTACCCAGAACCATGCATAATTCAAGCAATTCATGAACCATAGGAGCCTCACTTGTTCCTCCTGAGACAACCAACAAATGGCATGGTATGAATAATAGAACACCACATATATTTGTATAGCACATTGAATTATCTACTGTAGCTCTGCAACTCATGGCAGCTACTGGAAACTAGCAGGCACTGAAGAAGCAGAATATTTACCTAGTGGGCTTTACAATTCTGAAGCTGCTTGTCCTGAGAGCTCTTTGTTGCCTTGACCATCAAGTGCTACCTAATGCTAAGTGTTTGGTTTACAGCTTGCAGCTTGGGCTGAGGCCAGTGCTTGGTTTCTTTGCCACTGGACTATTTTACCTTTGCAGCTGTGGGTGCAAATACAACTCACCTGGCATTGTTTGGATGTGGTCATCAGCATTTAATTGTGCAGCTAGCAAAGTTAGTGGGGAGGAATGTGGAGTTGGTCAGGTCTTCTAGCTGGACTACAGTAAGGCTCTGGTCTAGTGCACATCAGTGTGCTATGGGTTTGACCACCTGGATTGTCCCAGCACCAGGCTGTGCTGCCATTCACTGAGCCCTGGACAGGCTGAGAACTGGGGGAGAGGAACCTCATGAAGCTCAACAAGTGCAAGTGCAGGGTTCTGCACCTGAGAAGGAATAACCAGCACAGGTTAGGGCTTGACCTGCTGGAAAGGTTGTCTTCATACTTTCTTTGGGAAGCAATGCTTCAAACTGGGCCTGAATTTCATCAGTGAGGTATAAAGTGGAAAGATTACTTTGTAGTCTGTATATATTGAACTTCTATTTATGTGTTTCAGCATGAAGCTTGTTTTATTCCAACTGTAACTACTGGTTATTTTCCACATCTTGAGTCTGCAATCCATTAGGTTCTTTTTTGTAGAGTTACTGCTTACCCCATCAGGACTCCTGGACCTGTGTGCAGGTGATTATGCCTATTTAAGTGGAATACTTATCCCTCATCTCTGCTGAAATGCTGCTGATTGTATTTCAGACCATTTATGTGGTTTGACAAGAACTCTTTGATGCCTAATCCTATCCTCTGTGAAGATTGTACTCTCCTTTGTGTTGCCTGGATATATTTTGTTAATATGAGCAGAAAATGACAATATTCTTCACTCTCAGATGCAGGGCAAGCCTGCACAGACCCTGACTCTCCTGACAAACCATGGACAACTTCTTGTTGACTCAAGTCTTCCAGTTGTTGCTTTTTCTATTTTATGAGCACAAAGGTTGCTCCTGTGGAGAAGGCAGCTTCCAGGGTTGGGGCCAAGGGAAATCCTGACAGCAGATACTCATTTCTTGGTCAAGATTTGGTCTTTGTAAAAATCATTCTGCTTAGCATTCATGTTTCCACCACCCTCTAGTTACCTCCTTTCTCATTATCTAACATTTCATTTCCATATTTACTACTTCATTTTAAGAGGGGGGAAAAAAATCATTTTAAGGGACTTCTGTAAATAAAGACTTCAGGATAATTTTCTTGAGACTTTTGTTCTTTCTCTTAGAAAATGCAGAAGCAAACTGAGAGCTACCACTGTATAGTTGATTTCATCTGATCCTGCTTTTAAATGTTAGTTTGAGAGTTGCATCTTTCTCTGCTTTATTTTGGATAAGCTAATTAACTTTAAAAATAGCCTCCATAAGATGCAAAACATGAGAGGAAAGATGGTGGAAGCCAAAAGGTTGACTACAGCAAGAGTTGCTTCGAATTCAATTAAACCTCAGCAGAGAAGAAACTCTGTGGAGTGCAGGACAGTCACATTTCCAAGGGTGTGCCTTGCTGTGCAGGCTCTTGAAGTGTGATCTGCTTTTGGCTTGCTTTTCTGTGACAGTGGATTTAATAACAGTGGTCCCTTACTGAGAAGCCCTTCTGCCTGGTCTGTCACTGGAGAAATGTTGGCTCTGTAAGCAGGCATCTTTGTCAATCCAACACTTCAATTTCATTAAGGGAATGAAGAACAGTTAGTCATAGGGCTGCAGATGAAGATATTTTATGCTGTTATTAAAGCACCTCAAAACTAAGCCACTCTGTATTTGTTGCTCCTCCACTTTCTAGCTACCTATTAAAACCTTAAGGACTCATACAATGAGAAAGCTGCCTTGCAAAAGCAATTATTTCAAATCCTAGAAAGGACTCTCAAGGGCAGATCAGGAATTTCACAACAATATGGATTAATGTGATTTTTTTTTTATCCTTTTCTTTTTTTTTTTTTCACTTTGGTATGCTAAAAATAGCTGGGCCCTGCTGTTTGACAAGAGTTTTATGGGCAATATGCATTTTTCATTTATGAACAGTCACCATTAAGTGGCTTTATATTTAAAACATTACCTAATGGAGCTGGATGGAGTCAAGAGCTGGATGGAGCTGAGGTACTTCAGAGCTACTTGGTTTCCAAAGCAGCAGTCCAATTTCAATGTGTACATGCTTTCAGTGACCTGGCATATTAGAGGTTCTGAATTAAACTTAGGTTAAATGTGCAATTTTCTCTTTCTTGCTTTTTTTTTTGCCTCCCTACTGCAATTAGGCAACATATGAAGCAGATAGAGGCAGCCCCTGAACACTCTGGGTCTGAAGAACCCTGTAGACATGCTGAAGGATTCATTTTCTCTCTCCTTACCATTATACAAATAATTGTAGGATTAAAAATCTAAAGAATCTCTAATAACCTCTAAAGGTCTTACATCTTGGTCTTTTAGACTTCCTCTAGACACAGCAGAATAAAAGCAATGCTTGAATGAAGGCAGATTCCTTATCTGAAGGAGTTCTGCATGCTGTATCCAGCACAGCCCTTCATGCATCTGCAGCATACAATCATGTTTGCCACTAGAGCCACAAGATGCACAGCTCCCAGCAGGAGTGCAAG
>VWZX01003198.1:1731-65561 GCA_013399015.1 Galbula dea
TTGCCCTCAACCTCTACCTTTTCAACCAGACCCTCCTTGTTAGTGAGTACCAGGTCCAGCAGCACTCCCCTCCTAGTGGGCTCATCCACCATTTGCATCAGGAAGTTATCATCAATGCATTGGAGGAACCTTCTGGACTGTGAACAGCCGGCTAAGTAGGCCTTCCAGCAAATAGCTGGGTAGTTAAAATCCCCCATAAGAACCAGGGCCTGTGATTGTGAGGCCACTGTCAGCAGCCTGGAGAAAGCCTCATCTGCTTCCTCATCCTGATCAGGTAGCCTACAATAAACACCCACAACAGTATCACTGATACTAGCCTGGCCCTTAATGTGCACCCATAAACTCTCAACTCGCTCCTCATTCACCCCTGGACAGAACTCAATACATTCAAGCTGCTCTCTCACCTGAAGAGCAACTCCCCCTCCACACCTTGTAGATCTGTCTTTCCTAAAAAGGACATTGCCACCCATGACCACATTCCAGTCATGAGAGCTGTCCCACCATGTCTCTGGAATTGCCACCAGATCATAACCCCTTGACCTCACATGGATTTCTAACTCCTCTTTTTTATTCCCCATGCTGCATACATTGGTATCTCGGCATTTGAGGGAGCGAGCTGAGCATGTCATTTCTACCCTAGGGGGGGTGGGAGGCCTTCCGGTCTGTATTAGTAGTAGCACTAGAATACTGCCCCACTGGTGCAGACCTGGCAACAACTCCATCCCTCTATCCCCCTTCAAATATAGTTTAAAGCTTTATGGAAGAGCCCTACTAGTTCTTGTCCTGGAATGCATTTCCCCTGGAAGATAAGCCTTTCCCACCTACTACGATCTGGCCTGGGACCTTGTAATACCAGCCATTATCAATGAACCTACAGCCCAGCCTGTAGCACCAGTCTCGGAGCCAGGTATTTATGGACTGAGTTCTTCTACTCCTTTCCATATCATGGTCAGGTACTGGAAGTAGGGAAGAGAAAATAACTTGGGCCCCAGACCCTTTTAACAACTGTCCCAAGGCCTTGAAATCTCTCTTCATTCCCCTCAGACTACAGGATGCAGCTTCCTCTCCACCTGTCTGAAAGATCAGTAGTGGATAGAAGTCTGATGACTGCACCATGTTGGGAAGTTCCCTAGTAATATCCCTTATTTGGGCTCCAGGAAGGCTGCAGACCTCCCTGCAATGAGGGTCAACCCTGCATATTGGACCCTCTGTTCCCTTTAGAAGCAAGTCTCCAACAACCACAACTCTTCTCTTCTTCTTTGTAGAAGAGGTTGTGGTATGTCCTGATGTACAACAATCGCACTGGCCAGCATGGATCACAAGAAAGAGCTGCCACCTCTACCAAACACACAGTAGTCAACTGTAGGACCCATAGTAGTCACCCCACTCCTTCAAGTTTAACTACTAGAAAAGCACTATTTCTTTCTTAGAAAGGAAACAATGCTTCGCTGACTCCTCGTCACAGCTACTGCAGTGGTAAAAGCATTTACCTTAAAAAAGGTACTGGTCATGCTTTAGAAAACATACTCCAATTATTAAACCTGTTTTAAGGGATCATACAGAGAAAAGTTGTAGATTGCATCCGCAAGGGTGAGGAATAATGGGTTGAAGCTGAAACAGCCTTTCATCTGGGTTCAGTATAGGATTAATCACATTGTCCAACTGAAGATAATTACACAACCTCACTAAAAAGGATGTCTTTTTTTGTAGTTGATACTGTCAGTCAGTCTTATCAAGTGACCTACAGCATGCTATAAGCTAGAATTTTACAATGTTAAAGAGTTATTACAGTGATGTCAGCACAGTAGGAACAAAAAAAGATATATTTCATTTTGTTCAGGTAGGTATCAAGTGAAGGGCAAAAAAGTATTACGAGGCAGTTATTATGCAGTCAATTAAAATGTGAAATTAATAGAGCAATGCATTTCACACTAAGGAAAAAAAAGCTGAGACAAGTTCATCTCTTGCACAAAGACTTTAAAAGACTTGAAAAGAAGCAACTTCCAATTTACGGTGGATTATATGGTTCCATGTGATTACATTCACCTGGTACTTACCAATGCCATCAGGTAAGATTTGAAGCAAATTCTGAGAAACAAGCAAGTCTGTTAAAGAAGTCAGACCACTAATTTCTTCAGGAAGGCATTCCAATTTATTTTCAGAAACATCCAGACAAAGCAGGTTTTTCAGGTTTCCTACTTCCTGTGATACAAGACAAAAAATGTAAGTCATGCTCAAACATGTAACAAATTAATTTGAAAAATGTACCATCGCAGTGAAATTCCAGAAGGAAAAACAATTCTCTGTATGACTTCTAAATTAGTCATTTTTCATGACTTCTAAATGCAGAAAAAAGTATACAATTACATTTTCCATATGATAAACCAACCAAGTGTTTCCACCACAGTTTCTTATTCTAACTATTCATACTAGCTTCAGTAGTCAGACAAGGTGTGTTGAGCACACCCAGGCAAGCACCAGCCAAAACTGGAGTTTTCCTCAGGTAAAGACTGTAAAGTTGTTTTTTTCAGAACTAAAGATTACCAACCTCCACATAATTAAAGTCTGCCCCTCCCAATTAACCATAGGCAAATCAGCATTAGTTTCTCCTGGTGGATACAGCAACACGCTATGACATCTAGGGATTTCATATCTTCACATCTCCCAGCTGCAGCAAATGTAGAAATAGGAATTTGGAATGCTGCTTTAGCAAGCATATTTGAACTGCCAAGTTATACTGCCATCATCTGCAACTATTAAAGATTAGTTTTTTTACAATGGTAATCCACCAATTAGTTTAAAAGCCTGACAGAGAAATACCTTTGTACCTAATTAGCCATCAGAGCACCCTCCCATTCCCTAGCTACATGGACATCCCTATATAGGCTTTAGAATAGTTCTCATTTTCAGTCATTCAAATCATCTTTCGGAGAACAGAACTGGGGCAGAAGTGCTCCTTACTTTTACAGGAAATTTTGATACAGTGACAGCCTTGATCCTAACTCACAAGATCAGTCCTTTTATTTTTGGAAACGTTCACCTCTCAAGAGGATCCTTCATCTTACAAGTTCATCTTTTGGACATTAGATAAAATACACAATAATGGCCAGCTTCAATAAAAAACAGTTGCTGAAGTCACACCTGACCTTCTACGAATGATTATCAGTGTTTAACTACATCTACTTAAAAAATTATTAGGCCAAGCCAACAACAGTCAAAAAAGCCCACTAAACTGTAACTGAAGTCCCAGTTACACTGTTGACAATGAGATAAATACAGCAAATAATAGCAAACTGCACAAGGAACAGGAGAAAACAGGTTTTGACTTGTTTCTAAAGGGAAAAGAAACCATTCCACACGTTAGAGAGTTCTTAAGAAAGGGAATTTAGAGTGCTGCAAGCTTTAAATGCTAAGGCCTCTCATCCCTGATGTCAGATGGGGGCTTTGCCTGCATAAACCAAAATTTCTATTTGTGGCAACAGTTCTATTATTGTACTTCTCACAAACACTGTATTTGAATGGAAGATGATGACTGAAAAAGAAGATTAATTTTCAAAACTGTCAAAACTGCAATTTAGATAGACACAAAAGGCAAAGGTTAGCTCAACCAACTAGTGGCTCCCTGATCATTGGACTGTAAACAGAGGATGTGTCATCCTCGAAACTGAACATTGTGTCTATTAGAAAACAACCCATTTGTTAAAATGTTTAAAAGAAACTGTCTGACAACATTCAATATCATGTACAATCCCTTTTGCAGAGCAAGTTAGGAAAACTCTTACACATCCAAAATCAAACTTAGGCAAAGTGAACTGAGAAAACAATTCTACTTTAGACCACCTCCACCTTGGTATGAACAAAAAGGATTCCTTTAAAAAGCATCTTCAAAACAGTATCAGTAGGGCTTATCTTTACCTGAGGTATTTCAGCTAATTGGTTTCCATCCAACCAGAGATCTTTAAGATTGAAAAGTGCACCAATTGTTTCTGGCTGTAACATAAAACGTAATAATGTTAAGCACCATAGGAGCTTCAAGTAAAAACCAAACTGCCACCCTGTAATTACAGCCTGAGTAAACCAATTCTTATTCCAAGCATTAATTAGAGGTAGCGTGGTTAAAAGCAGCAAGAGTGACTGTAAGCATTTGGAAACTCCATCATACAATTAATTGTTATAGCTTAACATGCTATTACACTTTACATGACATGCACTAACAAACACTTAATCTACTGCAAATCTAACACTTGAGTCAGATAAAGGGAGATGACAAATATCTTTTGGTACCTCTATCTGCCACAATGTCAGACACTGCAACCCTCAACAGTCTGCCTCAGCCCTTTCCCAAAGACTCATGCTCCTACCCTGGAAATAACTGACCCTGTATCAGTGGTCAGTCTATCCAGCTCCCTACAGAAGCCTGTGCTCATTGCAACTGCAAGTGCCCAGAGTTTGTGCCCTTCCACTCCTTTTTCTTTCTATAGAAAAAGCCTGTGCATTGTTTTCATTCTCTAGAGATCAGCTGCAGTTTTTTGGGTAAAGTAATATCGTACTGAACAAGACTAAGCAGATATGGGAAGCACTGACTGACTGCCAGAATTCAACTATACATATAAAAAGATTCCCCCTCCATACATTTTTCTCTTCAATTTTGGACCTCCTATGACCTTTTTAATCTAAACAATGCATAAAACAAGACCAACATGCACTTTCTGTGATGTGTTCTCTTACCAAGTGATAAAGTTCATTGTTTCCTAAATCAAGTTGTTCTAGCCGCTGCAGCTGGGCAAGTGATCTATGAGATAAGTCAGAACAAAACCACATCAGACTAAACCAACAGAAACCCCACGTATTTGAATGAGTTCATTTTACTGAAATTCTTCTTTCAAATTACAATGTATTTTAGACAGAGTTATCTTACTAGGCATAGCCTGTTTACCTTACTGAAATCCAGAATACTATATACAGTATAACTGTACACCCTTGAAATTTAAAACTTAGTATAGCCAGTCAAATCATTATTCTTTATAGTTTAGTATAGTTGGTTAGATTTATTTTTAGGGGGGAATTCACAGTTATACCACTGATAAAAATTCCCTATAGTGATCACATGTAACAGTGCAAGACAAGACTCAATAAATCCATAATTTCATCCACCATTTCTCTTCTCAACACAATCTATCCATTTCTGAAGTATTTCAGGTTGGATATGAGGATGCAAACAGAGGAAATCCCAGAAGTATGTAAAAAGTTATCTGAGCACAAACAGACACAGAGGGCCAGCCTTCTACTTCAAAAGCAGTCTGTTGTAGAGCTCTTGCCTACCTCCACCAAATCCACAAGAGCACAAAAGCCAGCAAGACTCGTCAGCTACATTACTGACAGTCAGAATTTCCCAGGAGCAATAACATTTTTAACATTTGTGATAGCTTCATTATGACACCACAGAGCAAAACCTTGCTAGCAACTCGTTATTTTCTGACCACTGTTACTTAAAGTGCCTCATGGCTCAAAGATATAAACAGCCACGACTATGGTACTGGGTAGATTGACAGGAATAAAGGACCCCAAAGTGACTGGAGAAGAGATTCTGAGTAAAATAGGTTGTATCTATTACAGTATCTATTAGATTAATAGGAGGCACCAAAACTCGTGCAAGAAGCAGCCAGGTAGAGAAGGAAGGAAACTCCTTCAGCAGAGGAAGAAAAGGCTTCTTTCAGCCTTTTGGATCCCCAAAATACAATATATCCAATTAATCTTCCAGAAGACTACAGACTCCTCTGCCACAATACAGACAGCAGAGAGACATCTAGACATGTTTTTTCCCCAAAAAATTACTGTGGGTGGAGTCAGACTTCAGGCATCAGCAGGCCTTGTTTGTCAACAAGGCTTTGATCTTCAGTTTTTCAAACTTCTGGTTACTTAGCCCTGAACACAAAGGCTTATTTAATGCTATGAAGGTGTAGAATGGTCATCTATGAGATTCATTTACCCTAGTTTCACAGTCACAAAATTTCAGCATGAGAGTAAGCCAAACCACCACTCTCACTGCTGGTGTGCTCATCCAATGTGTGCAAGAAGAGATGTTTTTTGCTGCTGTATTTTATACAGAATATTTTTATAAAGCAAAACTAAACAACTGAGACTACAGGTTGCTGTTACTAACCAAGTACAACTAAAAGTTATGGATGTAAGTAGGTGTTGCTAAAACAAAGCTCTATGTCACACACTGTCAATCAGCACTCAGTATTTTTTCTACCTGTCATTCAGCTTCATGTTAGCAGACTTTAACAATAAGAACATTTTCAGTTAATATAATCAAACACATGAAATTTCACTTACTCAGGTAAATACGTCAGCAAATTTTCTCTAAGTTCCAGTGAAGCCAGGTTATAAAGACTAAAAAAAAAGGCAAACAAACAAACAAAAACAAACCCACATTTTAATGCAATCTTACTTTTTATATTCCACACTTTCAAAAGAAAGGTGTGTGTTTATACAGTTTAAAACAAAATCACTGTGAACTGATTTTTGTGTTGTTTTATTTCAACCAGACCATCATGTGAAAGGCAGCATACAAAGACTGGAAGCTTTTATTTGTTTCTCTGTGATACTTCAATACATTAAAGCCAGAAAGTAAACAGACAGAACAGAAATTTCCATTTGTAAAAAGCTCAGTAGTTTAGCATTACCAAACAGAGTTATATATATTAATTGTACTTACTTACTGAACTTTCAGAATCTGGCACGGGCTACCAAAGTTACAGAGCATTGGGTAAACCCAGTTCTAACAACGGCATGCTCATTACTGTAAGTGACATTATGCTTCCAAGCAGCTCACTTACTCCATATTCCAGGTTTATACTAGCATCACCATAGCAACATTCAGATTTTTCAAGGGTTTATTTATGACTAAATGGAACACAAGGAGTCAGACATTATCCCAACACTGTAATCTGCTCTAATCCTCCTGCGTCACAGGGAAAAATAAAAATCAGATATTGTGGCTGCAAATACGTAGTTTCTTACAGCAGAATATATTCTGTTCTGGTGTGCAGTGAAGGGGGACAGTGTGCTAGCCTGAAATAAAATCTAGATTGTAAAAAACATCTACACCCAAAATGCTTTTGTTTTTTGTTTGTATCTTGGGGGGGAGGGAGAAGAGAGACGAAAAAATAAAGAAAAAAGCCCATGTACTCAGACCACATAAAAATGAAATACCTGTTTTCACTTCACACAATAACAACATACTGAATTACAGGATCATTAGCTAGCCCCAGTAAAAAATCATCTGATAATCTGAATAAAGAAACCTTCATACTGATCTACTGAGCTATTAAAGGGGAAAAAAGATTTTTTTCATGGCTTCATTTCAGATGGTGTCTGAAAAACACATCCTTATTTCAAGCACCTATTTCATACTGTATTCAGGAAACAGTGAACAAAATCTCACAGTAGCTTTGATTACAGTCTTAGCAGTCCTCTCCGGCTTTTAATGTAAGCACTTTTACCCAAGGGGGTTCTGTTTTCCTCCAGATAAATAAATAAATACAGTTCAAACACAACATATAGGTGAAGATATTTTAGAAGAAGCCTATTACAATTCCAATTAAAAGTTAAGTGAGAGTAACTCAGCTACTGCCACTCAAAATCAGTTGACAGAAACCAGGTAACAAGGAAGTCATCATTCTAACAACACGAGAAAACTCTCACATAAAAATTTTCAAACTATAAAACACAAGTCAAGATGAGACACAATATCCAGTATTCTCATGGAAATCAAACCCTTGGAGGGAGAGAGGGAAGAGGTGATCAAGAACCATTGCTCTCCCAGAGGAATGTGGGTCTGCTTTTACTCACATTGCCACCTACAGAGTGCCATTATATTTTTGTTTACAGGTTTTCTAGAAACCTATTCCAACAGTCCCTTGAATTTTGCATTTTCTTTTAAAGTTTGCATTATGCGAGACATACGATTCACTAGTATCAAGAGAACATAAAAAGGATGTGCACACTGCCAAGCTGCCTTGTAATCTTGTGCATAAAGATCATTTTGTTTCTACTTATCTCCCTCCCCATCACGTCGAAGAGTCGATGAGTAAAATGGTGCAATTTCTCTTTTGAAATCAGACACCACTTTGGTTGTAGTTAAGCAGAAATCTTTGTCAGCCAAACCACATTCAACAGCAAGAACTTGGGAAATACCATCCTAACCACCCTCACTGTCTCATTAATCTAGGGCAGGCCAGTGAATCAGCTCAGGAAATTGATCCTGCTTTAAAATAATACAGTAATAAAGAGTAACACACTTGTCTAATCCAACATAGAATAAATCCCCTTAAGCACCTGAGTCAGTACAACCGCCAAGAAAGTGCAAGGCAGGCATCTGTACTGGCCAAGTCAGAAATGCTATGAGGACTGTGTCCAGTTCTGGGCCCCTCAGTTGAAGAAGGATAGGGAACTGCTGGAAAGAGTCCAGCACAGAGCCAAAAAGATGATGAAGGGGCTGGAACAACTTCCTTATGAGGAAAGGCTGAGGGAGCTGGGTCTCCTTAGCTTGGAGAAGAGGAGACTAAGGGGTGACCTCATCTAAGCTTCTGAAAATGTGAAGGGTGCGTGTCAGGAGGATGGGGTCAGGCTCCTCTCAGTGAAGCCCAGTGACAAGACAAGGGGCAATGGCTGTAAGCTGAAGTATACGAGATTCCATGTGAATACACGTAGAAATTTTTTCACAGTGAGGGCAACCCCCAAAGTCAAAGAAGACAATGGCAGGGGAGGGAAGATAGAACCGCCCGTGGTAAGTGAAGATCAGGTTCACGACCATCTGAAAAACCTGAAACTTCACAAGTCCATGGGGCCCGATGGGATACATCCATGGGTACTGAGAGAATTGGCGGATGAGGTTACTAAGCCACTCTCTACTGTATTCCTAAAGTAATGGCAGTCCAGTGAAGTCCACACTGACTGGAAAAGGGGAAACATAACCCCCATTTTTAAAAAGGGAAAGAAGGATGATACAGCAAACTATAGGACAGTCAGTCTCACCTCTGTGCCAGGTGTGATCATGGAGCAGATCCTCCTGGGGGAACTGCTGAGGCAGAAGAACTATGAAGAGGTGATTTGTTATAATCAACAGAGTTTCACCAAAGGTAAATCATGCCTGAATGAATCTGGTGGCCTCCTATGAAGAGGCCACAACATCAACAGACAGGAGAAGAACAACCGGCATCATTTACCTAGACCTGAGCAAAGCCTTCAACATTGTCCCGCATGACATCCTGGTCCCCAAGATAGTGGAATATGGGTTTGATGGATGGACCACTTGCTGGATAAGGAATTGGCTCGACAGCCACGCACAAAGAGTGGCTGTCAATGGATCCATGTCCAAGTGGAGGCCAGGGACAAGTGGAGTCCCTCAAGGATGACTACTGGGACCAGTCTTGTTCAACATCTCTGTCAGCAACATGGACAGTGCTCCCTCAGCAAGTTTGCCGATGACACCAAGCTGTGCGATATGGTTGACATGCTGGAGGGGAGGAATGCCATTCAGAGGGACCTGGACAGGCTGGAGAGGTGAGCCCATGCCAACCTCATGAAGTCCAACAAGACCAAGTGCAAGGTCCTACACCTGGGTCGGGGCAATCACAAGCACCGATACAGGCTGGGCGGTGATTGGCTTGAGAGCAGCCCTGAGGACAGGGACTTGGGGGTGTCGGTGGACAAGAAAATCAACATGAGCCACGAGCATGCGCTTGCAGCCCAGAAGGCCAACCGTATCCTGGGCTGCACCAAGGGGAGCATGGCAGGCAGGTCGAGGGAGGTGATTCTCCCCCTCTACTCTGCTCTTGTGGGACCCCACCTGGAATATTGAGTCCATTTCTGGAGCCCCTGTTACAAGAGGGATATGGGGGTGCTGGAGCGAGACCAGAGAAGGGCCACAAGAATGATCAGAGGACTGGAGCACAGCTCCTATGAGGACAGACTGAGAGAGTTGGGATTGTTCAGTCTGCAGAGGAGAAGGCTCTGAGGAGACCTTATTGTGGCCTTCCAGGATCTGAAAGGGGCCTACAAGAAAGCTGGTGAGGGACTTTTTAGGAGGTCAGATAATGACAGAACCAGGGGAAATGGTTGTAAGCTAGAGGAGGGAATATTTAGATTAGACATTAGGAAGAAGTTCTTCACCATGAGGGTCGTTAGACAGTGGAACAGGTTGCCCAGAGACGTTGTGGAAGCCCCATACCTGGAAGATTCTAAGAGAAGGATGGATGGGGCTCTGGGCAGCCTGATCTAGTGGATGGTGTCCCTGCCAGGAAGGGGGGTTGGAACAAGATGATCTTTAAGGTTCCTTCCAACTCTGGCAGTTCTATGATTCTGTGACGGAGCACTGGCACAGACTGCCCAGAGAGGCTGTGGTGTCTCCTTCTATGGAGGTATTCAAAACCTGTCTGTGTGACCTGGTCTAGGGAATCCTGCTATGGCAGGGGGGTTGGACTAGATGAGCTTCCAAGGTCCCTTCCAACTCCTAACTTATTCTGTGACTCACTAGGTAGCTGTGCCCTTGTGGATACTGGACAACAGCTGTCTTTGCTTCCAACCATGTACTATGCGCATTTTGGAGACAGACTGTGGCCGATCACAGTCCCAGACTAGGTTTCCTTCTTAAAAGAGTCAGCAACCTGTGGGATTACGTTTTCATCTCAAACGTCACAGCTTTCTGGAGGAGGAATGTTGTATTCTGTAGCTATTCTTACACATAGTATGTGCTGCACCACAGCACTTGCTCTCCATCTCAACTAGTCATCACTCCTCCCCTAAAAAACAGAAAATGTGCAACCAAAATGCCATCTATATTCTAAAAAAGGAGGAAAACAAAAAACACACACCAAAAAAACCCCCAAAAAACCAAGAAAACCAACCAACCAAACAAAAAACCCCAACCCGTACCACCTAAGTACTTTTGACTGCATTGTAAGAAGCTATTTTACAGAAGCTTGTAAAAAGTATTAATATTGTAATAATTCTCACCACAAAAGCTACCACACACAAATGAACACTGAGAATGTATGTGAAATTACTGAGCACAAACAAAACCAGGCAGAGGATGCTGTAACTGAAATAACTACATTTTCAGTCTCTGCATTCCAGATGATTTCTGGTCTAAGGGTGGACACAAGTTGAATTTAACGGTAAAACATGTCATTTTCATGTCACTGTAGTCATAACGTGGCTAAAAATGTCTTTTTCAGTACAAACCAGATACATTTATTCAGTGCTGTACCTAAAGTAACTGTAGATGTTTTTATCCATCATGTGAGCTAGAAGAATGAAAAGAACAATGTAAAATCAATAGCTGAGAATAAAACTAGCAGCAACAAAGTAGTCCACAAATGCTGGAAGTGTCTTTCCTAAGCATTCCTATAAGGATTTGGTAGAGAAATTCACAATCCAATGTGGTCTACAGAGCGGGAACACTGCAAATAGTCCTTCATGTCAACTGCATTGGTCTCCTCCAAAATAAAGGTGGGACTAGAACCAGCTACTCAGATTGGAACCAAAGCATGATATTTTTCTTCTGAAAAAATTTTTTATTTCCATTAATTACAAAGAGATTATCAGTAGCAACATGCCCTACAAAACAACCATTTCAAAAGCAGATGACTCTCTGGACAATGGCAATTTTATCCAAGATCACTAGGGAACGTGTCTTTCTCTGTTTCTTTTCTTTTTTTTTTAACTGCAGTTGATTTTAGTTTACCTACTACATTAAATTGCCATTGTCCAGAGAGTCATTCACAGGAGAACCTGCATGGCCCCCATATATATATGCAGAGCAAAAGAAGGTCCTACACAATAAGGATGGCTAAGTTGAGAACACAGTACAGATTCTGAATCTGGTCTGCTATTACCTTTTCTTATGCAGCAATAGTGATGGTGACAAAACACAATCCAAAGATGCAGCATAAAGAAATGACATATGAAGACAACATTCTGTCTACTTCCACCAGTTCCCAAGGACTTCAGTTCGCTGTGCCAGCATCTGAAGTTTACTGTTACTGTGATAACACCTGCCCCTGCATCTCTACACAGCACATACACTCTGAAGCATTCATCATGACACGAGACTGGTAAGGAAGGGAGTTTAAACTATGCAGCTCATTCTCTTTTATGTGCAGAAATGGAACATGTTGGTTCTTCTGTCTACCAAAGGTCTTCCAAGAGATGAGAAGGTAATTGTGGTAACCTGACAACAGCATACAAAATGGATGAAACCATATTTAAATATATTACAAATCATCTCCACTGTCCAAATAAAACTACCAGTAACACACATGACCCTGTTGCAGGACACACCAGTTAGGTGAGAGTCACTCATCTGTCAGGATACTATTCCTATTGAACCCCATGAACTGACATGAGCCAGAAATTACAGGAAGTATTAATTTCCTAAACAAGGGCACTTATCCATTTCAAAGAAAACTATCTACACACACATTAGGTCCTACAGTTCTACCTCAGAATATAAGGAATGCTGTAAAAACAACTGCAAAGCAAGGTAACTAGATTTACTTTAATCAACTATTGCTGTGTCTCACCAGTACTGTTAAAGACCCATTCTTCCAGAAATCATCTTTGAAAGCATTCCCCTTCCTCCTCCTTGGAGGCAAAGTAACTTGAAGTAATTTGCATCTAACTTAAACACTATACTCTCCTCAAGTTTAGGCATACAATATGCAAGGAAAAGTCACCTGAGGCTTTCCTTAGCAGACGGCTTCTGGAGTGTGACAAGCAGGACAGTGTTCTAGTAAGAACAGTTCCAGTAAGAAAATCTGAAAGTAAGGATTATGTTCCCAATGTTTGCTATTTTGTATAGAGCTGGGAAAGGTGGACACAAATTACAGAAGGGAAAGATTCCTTCCTTAAAAGACCTATTTTAAATAGGCACAAAAGAAAGTACATAATTTTGTCATCCTAGACTTAAACGGCAAAGACATTGAAAGGCAGAGGAAAAACATTTCCATAGTCAATTGAACTCTGTTGTCAATATCATTAATTGCCTTGGTAATGATCTTCCACAGGTGTGTCAAGGGCTGGGCCAGCCACTAATCCAAGAGACAGATGCTCTCTATTATTCCCATTTCCCCTTACGGGGAGAAAGGGAATAAGGGAAAAAGACTTGTCAGTTGGAAAAGAAAACTAAAACTACTTTAATGAAAATAATAACAATAAAATGATCCTTCAGCTTAATACTGAATATATGATATATGGAATGGAACATTTAGTTGGTCAGTTTAGGGTCACCTGTCCTGTCCACTCCTCCCTGCAGGTGCAGCATTTTACTAGACACTCTCTGTCTGCAAAAACATGCAGTTCAGAATGTGCAGTCACTTAGCTTTAGCTAAAAATTAAATCTCTGCACAGAATTAGTTCTGTTCTAACTCAAACCAAAGTTTTACAGTTTATGGCCAAGTAATTCTCTAAATATGTAACAGAGGTGGTCGAAGTTGATAACTATGTTTTCTACCTAAGCTTGGGTTTCAAGTTGATGAGACCAGTTCTACTCTTTCTCCCTCACACACAGCAACAAGTCTGGCCCAACATATGGGAACGTATAGGAACACTGAAGTCCCTATGACTTTCAAAAGGCATCATTAACTTAACATTGTCCAATTTGCTTACCAAGATTACTGAAACAGGCTGGAAAAGCTAAGCCAACTCACTATTACAACAAGATTTCACTTTCAAAATATTTTCCATTCCACTCATGCAACATCAATCTTCAACAACTCAAAAAATGAAATTAGTTTATTTCAAAAAAACCTGCTACATGTATGTTAAATATATCTTTCTTGTGTAACATGCAAGATCCAATGCCTCGTATTTGAAGGTATTTAAAGGCAAGATGGCAATTCATTCACTATTAAATTTTTAAATGGTGTTCCTGAAATAAACTTTTGAGTTCCTTAGCATTCAGTTTAGCCATTTACCAAATGGCTGTGATTAACTCTGAATGCTCTACCTTCTCAAATTCTGTAAATATTACTTGTCATGCTAAATTCGGATAAGCTAGAGTGAGAGCTTTTAATACTATTTACTATTTAGCCTAGCCAGACTACCTATGTACTTGAGAGAAAAACTTCCTCAATCACTTTTGTTGACTGCACTTTAACCAGGTACTGTTATGCTAAACCTTAGGACAGAATAATATTGTCTTGTTTCACACAATTTTAAGAGCATTTTCCATTCTGTGTGATGCTACCAGATGTGCAATCTACAGTTGAGGCATTTTAGCATACACTAAGAAAAACACAATCAGGGACTGGCCCAGGAAGCATGCCATTTTGATCTGTTTCTGGATCACTTGCACATCATCCTTGCCTTTGAAGGGCTCCTTTTCTCCAGGTACTCCTATTCAAACAAACATTAAAGATTCTGAGTTCAGAAGTTGATAAAAACTTCCAAAACTCTACAATTAAACACAATGTGCATGTGTGTATGTGTGTATATATATAAACTTAACATGCTCAGTGACTTTGTCTCTCTAACATCAAACTTATTTGTGGTTCCATAACACTTGAAAAGCATGCCTCTAACAAATCTTTGCAAAATGATGCTCCTAAGTGCTGTAACATTCGCTCTATTCTTTTAATTACCTTCACTGTCATAACGAAATGCCTATTTCAGCATTCTAGCTGCAGACATTAAAAGGAAAATTTCTCTGCTTACCTGGTAATTCCCTTTCAGTAGTAAGGTCCACAGATCCATTCAGCCTGCTTGCAGCTTGGGGGTAAACCAGACTCATCAGTCAACAGCATCAGAAGAATATGCTTCCCATCTGAAGAAATTCACCCACCCCACACCAAAAGTTTCTAAAGCTAAAATAAAGCTATTCTACTTTCTTGAATCGCAGACTGTGCAGTTCTCTAAGAAAAAAAAAAAAGGGGGGGGGTTGGGAGGCTGTGAATGATAAGGGTACTAGAAATCATGATATTACTATGGACTTTTATTGAATCCTCAGGATTTAGAGATCATGTTCAAGTAGGAAGCCTCCTGTACATTTTAGAGTGAGGGGAAAATAGTAATAAAGATTGTGTATAAAAAAATGAGAGGTTTTTTTATTTGCCATGCTAGAGTTCAGACGGGGAACTTCCTAAACACTCTACCTGCAAGGCAGTAATAATCTCATACTTTAAAACTTGGCATCCAAAAAGAAAGGAAGTAATCTTTACCTTTAATAGATAGAGACAAGACTACTGAAAAAATGGTGAAAGCTAAAACACTGGATGAGTTACATGTTGAGAGTGTTGATGAGCAGCAGATCTTAAATCATAATCCAAAGCACAGCAGTGAAGCTCTGCATGTTGCTTCAGCCATTAGAGAAGTTTTTTGATTTTGTTGTTCCCACAGAGTGGCAGATAACTGTATTTTTAAGCACATGCTGAAAGGACTGAAATTTTGGCTAGAATTTAGGGCAAATTCCTTGCGAAGCGGCCATCTGAAAGTCCGATGCTAGATTAAACATCAAGTCACACATAAAAGGCTTTCCAAAAAAGGTGCCTGACTTCATTGAAGCCTAGGAGCCACAAATAAATAAATAAACATACAAAACTGACACAATCTTCTCTTTCAGGACATTAAGTCCAGATCTCTAAGTTCCCAAATCTTTGTTGGGAAAAAGCCAACATTACAGTGGCCTGCTGGTGGTGGGGAAATAACCCTGAAGCCAACACTACAGAATGACCACATATGGACAAAGTGCTGGGACTAGACAGACATTAGATTTTTCATACAGCTGTAATGTATGCCCAAGGACACCTTACAGACAAACACCCTGACTTACCCAAAGACCCTTACATACAAATACTGTCATTTTTGAATTTCAAGAAAAAGTTATACCCTGTTTTGGGTGTTCCACAAATAAGAAAGTATTGAAGAAAAATCCTGGAAGCAAGTGGAAATACCTAAATGTTACCCACATTGGGAGCAACAGGTTATGCTTGGTTTTCAGGCAGCTCTGAAAGGCACACATGGTACTGCAGAATAAGGAAATCAGTTCTGTTCTCATTAGACTGAGAAATGCTGTAAAAGACACTCCCCCTCACAGCTTAAATCGTGTAACTTGTTTCTCCAAATGGTCCAACTAGCCAACAGGACAACTCCAAGCTGCACCCACCTAATTATTACCTAAAACATCTCATGTGCTTAGCATTCACTGTTCTACTGCAGGATGACATCCACACCATGAGTTAAAAGACCACAAATGAGAGAAACAAAAAATAGCACTGGTGACACTAAAACATCTAGTCTGTTATCACATCCTAAAGCAGTGTGTCACACATTTTTCTAGTACACCTTAAAAAAATACACGAGTGTCAAAGAGCAATGCTTCATCTAACACAGGAAAATTTTCAGTGGATATGTATATAGAGATATATATAGATAGATATATATATATAGATAGATAGATATATATATATGAGCACTAGGTAAGCAGATTGAAGTGCTCACACCACTGAAAAAAAGCTGACATATATTGACCACAGTTATGCACAAGCAAAAGGAAAGACAAAAGGTTTATGGGAGGCATTGCCCTTGCCTATGTTCTTCAAACATTCAGCTGACTCTTAACAATACTCCTTTTGGCAACATAAAGAAAAAGAAAAATATAAAAGGTCTATGCAGAAGAATTCTTAATGGCACAGTAACTACATACGTACCAATGGCTTGAACAAGCCCAGACACTGGCCTTGGACAGTGAGGCTGAATGACAGCATTCATCTTATACAACAGACTATGTGAAAAATAGACTGGATATCTGAATTAATGAGGAAGACACCTTTCCACCAATGGTTCACCACAAGGCAATTCAAATCCATTATCTGCCACTACAAAGAACTTCCTAATTAACCTTCCAAGTATTGCTGTTTGGAAAATATTTGCCATTACTTCTGTTGTTTTCCACATTTAAGACAGCAGGGCAAATTTTCAAAGCCACAAGATTTTAAGAAGTTAAAAAAAAAAAAACAAAAACCAAACACCAAGTACATACTGATCACTGTGCAACATGAAGATGAATTAAGAGATTTCACTAGCTGTATTAAGCAGTTTCCCAGACAAGAGTATAAGATTGTAAGAATTTAGGATGCATTTTCCTAAGTTTCCACATACTCTAGCGGCCAAAAGACCAGCGAGCACAGGGACTTCAAGTTTTTTCCCAAAACAAGCCCAACTGTAGCAGAACAAATCACCACTATTTATTTGTTTGCCTACTATCTGACAGATCTCATACAGAGCACACAGGTCCAGTCTATTCCACCAAACAACACCATGCATTATTACCCAAAGCACACAGGAACTCCAGTAAGGCATTTGCAAACATACTCAAACACATCTAAGAGCTTTTCTTGATCTCTTCAGCTAGAAAAACACAATTAGAACTACTTTCTTCCTAATTCCCAGCATTTTTCAGGTCCCAGCAAGTGCAAAGAGAAACGAACAGAAAATGGAATGAAAGGCACACATAGGCAACCTCTGGAGAACCCACAGAGTTATTTGACTGCTTTTACCAAACACAAAGTGGCCAGCTGCACCATCAAATTCACCTTCTATAAACAATGAAAATTTTGAGAACTTGAAAAAGGAAAGGCACACTTGTTGGTAGCCAGGCAGAAAAAAATAAATCCATTACAGATCTTATGCTAAAAATTTGGTAAAACTCACTCTGAGGTAAGTGACCCATAAGGACTTTATGTTGCAGTTTTAATTTGCTACAAACCATACCTCCCAATAATTTCCAACTGGAACCAGACAGAATCCCTTTCTCTCTATTATCAAGCTATTTCCCAACAGACTTCAGGAACACTTCCATTTTCAGTGGACCCGCCATGAGTTTCCCTTGTGTTACATTAATATTCTTCTGAGGTGAAAAGCATGCATCTTTATCTTGGGATTACCAACAATTTCCCATAGGTGCCGTATTCCCACTTATGGTGAATATCTGATGAGCCAGACAATAGGCCCTGTGTTGGGCTATTGTGGGCTGCAGGAGCCAGGCTCCTACAGAGAGGAGGCTGGACAAGGCCAAGGTCAGTTTCTCACAAGAAGTTAGGCAGCCTGAGAGAGAAGATGGGAGTCAGCTAACCAGGAGCTTTGCAGCTGGTACACAGTGGCCCACAGTCTTGGCATGCCACCCTCCACAGCTTACAGTATCAGTCTTACCACATTCACGTCTTTGTAGTGTACTGTTTCTATCCCCATTTACGGTAGCTGTTTCTACCTAGTAAGTGTTGCTTCTTAATTGGTCAGTATAATTTGTATATGTGTCACTTGCTAATTTGTCAGTACACTTTGTGTATGAAGGTGTTAGTTACTAATTGGTCAGTGCCCTTTTTGTATGAAGGTAATTGGTCATTATCCTTTCTCTAAAAGTATAAATTCTAACTTATGGAATAATAAAACGATTCTGATTGCCATCAGCAAACAGGGTCCGAGCCCAGTACGCCACAGCCCCACACATTAGTCTCTGCTTTTCTAAGCATAAGCACAGCAGAAATTTCTACTAATGAGATTAAAGTGGTTTTGTAAAAATACAATATTCATATTCTAGATAGCTAACCTTGAAGCACTTAACATATCAAAGCAGGCCTGCAGGCTTGAATAAAAGTCTAAACCTCCAGCAGAATTCACCAAGACCACCAGGGCAAGCATACAGCTCTTCGTGAAGCAAGGGAGTACCCTTGGTTTTTAGCTTTAATATCAGGAATCAGATACAAGCTTTTGAGAGAAGTCTACTACTCGCAACAGCTCACAATAGGGTTGAAATAAAACCAAAACATTCCCCCAGACTTAGGATCAATAATAGACAAGTTTTTACCCTTAATCTGGCACAACTATTGACACACTGCCTAGTATGCCCATTTTAACCAAAGCTGTTTCTAGTCATTTTTTCCAAAACAGAGGCTACCACCACCCAAGCTAGCAAATGACAGGCAGGACAAGCAGAGCCATCAAAGCAACCTTCCTCTAGCTGTGGTCTGCAAAACAGCAGTCCACCTCATGCTTTGGGAATAGTTTCAGCTTGTCATGTTTCATGTATTCATCTTCAGAATCAGGCAGGATCCCAAAACTTTAGCCTGTGTTTCAACTGCAAAGTCTGAACAAGTCTGTTATTAGCTGCCAGTGCTGCGAGAAGTTGTGAGAGAAGTTTTACGAACTTTTACAGAAATGGAAGAAGGTCACAAAAGCCCCAGCCCATGCAAATTTTAGGTAAGCCTTTGCCACAGCCACAGGACGCATGTTAGCTGTACCTGTTAGTGCTTGTGGAAGGTTTCAAAAGATATTTTCCACTCCTGTTGCTGCTGTAGTGGTGCCAGCTGACACCCTTCATACCCATGGGAAGTGGCTAAAGCAACGCCAGTCTGAACTTGACTACATTGCAGCAGCTCTTAACAATAAGATCTCTTCTGGAGGACTCCTCCATTTAGGAACAGTTGGGTTTTACTGTTAGGGATTATGCCGACTCCCAAAAGAATCCATGTTAGGAATACTCCATTTCATGAAAGGATATCCAGGATTAATAGGTCTCTGCTGATACTCATGACTCAACATCTCAGTTACTGTAGCTTTTTGAAGAATGACGGAAGTGGTTCAGTACATGGCAACTGAGAATAATATGGGCAAGGTAAACAAAAAGGGTTTAAAAACACAAACAAACAAGCAACATACACAAAAAAAATACAACACAACAACAGACAAAAAAAAGGAGAGAAGAGAACCTAGCAAAAGTAACAAACGATAACTTTTCTGATTTAGAGCACAAACAATTTCTGCAAAGACTATTTCTGAAGCTGGAATAGCAAAAGACTCTTCAGCCTGGAAAAATAGCACCTGGAGATACAGTAGGAAACTACAAAGGTATTGATGGAAGATCAAGTGCATAGAGATTGCTGACTTCTTCAATATTAGGGATCATAGGCACGGTAGGTAGAGCCAGGCTTAAAAAAAAAAACCAATAACTAATCAATACAATGGGTAATAAACCTGTGCAGCTATTTGCCAGAGAAGAATACTAAAGATGTCTACATAAGCTAAAGGAGAAACTGGACAAGTATGTGGAAGAGAGGTTTGTAATGGGCTACCAAGACAAACTAAAATCCAAAGCTAAGGAAATCATCTGAACCAGAAATAGACTGGGGATGGAAAGAGGAGTAATCAAACACATGCTTTTCTTAAACCCCACTAGGCATCTACTTACTGCAACTGTGAAAGGAAGCCAGGCTAGATGAGCCTTTGATTTGAACCAGCACAGCCATTCTCACATATTCAAGTGAGCCGACATGGAATTACTTTTCTCCTTCAAATTGGAAGATATACACTTCTCTCCACTAACACGAGACAGATTTCCCTTCTGCAAGTGTGGATGTTCATTTCAGTCAAAATGGGACAGATAAAAAAAAGTTGTGTCTCCACTTTGGAACCCATCCTTGCTACCCTACTCTATTTTCCAGAGTTAACAAATATCTTAAAAGCTTATCAAATTTCATCTTAAGAGCTAGTCTGTGAGTTTTCATCTCCACAGCTCCCACTGGAGCATTTTGTGGAGGACCAAACTGCTCCTATAGTCAGGAACCTTCTAATTTCCATACTGATCAAAGCCAGTTTTTACTCAACTGTTCTTGTGCCACGAATTGCCTGATTTTGAGCTAAGCGGCAAGCCAACTGCCATGTTCACAGTGATGGATCAATGGTCTACTACAATGAAGGAAACCAAAAGGTCAGATCTGCACCACAAAACACCTATTTCATTTTGTACCTAGAATTACAAGTTACTCCAAATAGCAGAGAACAAATACACATAGCACATGCTTCAATTTCTGCATTAGCCTCCACACACCAAATGAAAACGCAAAGGGATTTTTCTTAAACAGATTCCTCAGACGGGAATGAATCTATCAAATAAGCACTGACTTGTAAAGAACATTATAGGTATATTACATACAATTATGCAAGTCATTCTGAAGTATGCATAACAATAAAGAGAAAATAAATTAAGACAGTTACGAAGTACAAAAAACTTACTTCCCAATGTTTTCAGGTAGTGCTTGAAGAGAGATATCATTTACTGAAAGACACCGTAGATTTTGTAATTCAGGAAAGCTTTCAGGCAACCTGTGGAGAAATTAATTCAAATCAAAAACTTCTAGTAGAAGTATTCACATTCATGTAATACAAACTGGAAATGAGAACACATAGGGGAAAACAAGAGCCAAATACACACAGAGGGAGGCATGCCCAGCCTCCAGCATGACTCTCAGAAAATTCTAAGCATCATAGTTAAACAAAAACAACAACAAAAAAACCCACAAAAAACCAACACCACTAACCACAACTTAGAGACTTTAAAGATTCTTTTGTGTCAAAAAACAGGTAATAACTGCCTCCTAGCCCCTCTATTCCCTGCCCCCATCTGCAACTTTAAAAAGCTGTAAGGCTTAAGAACATCTTAAGCGTTTTAACAACTATTAAAAAAAAAAAAACACCTTATTTTCCTGTATCACCTAGATGGTAAAATAATTAAACTAATTGTTTGCATTTAGGCTTCAGTTACATACATGCTTACAGCATGGCTACTTCATATTTGACACTGGGCTGCTCTTCAATTGCTGCCTTTTGAACAGTCAGTCTCCTGTTCACTATGAAGACAATGTTCCACTGTTACAGCATTCCACATTTACTGGTTCACAACACAACAGCTTGTAATCTCTCCTTTCTTGCACTAAAAAACACAGCCATACGCAAAACATTCTCAAAGCTCCCAAAGACTTTAGATCCATCACCCAGTCAGTCTTCTGCAAGGCTCGGTTTCCCCTCCCCTCACACAGACAGATTCCTGTACTACTTGCTGGCTGCTAGGTTGCACCAAGCAGCTCAGTTTGCAGTTGTGCTGCAGATAGAGTGGGGTTAAAACGGCCAATGAACCAGAAGAGCAGAAGCCCCTGGCCCAGACACCCAATTTCTGCTCTACCTCCAGAGCACAGAAGCTAAGCTCAAGCTGTAGCATTTGTTTTGGTTCATCTATCCTCACCAACTCAAGGCCATGGTATGACCTGCAGGAAATAGCCAAAAGGAGACACACACCTACAGGTAAATACAACTGTGTGTGGAGGGCAAGGGGAGGCTTTTCAGGTGCTCAACTCCATACTGCATTGTTTGTTATCTTCTGGACCTTATTAACAGAATATGGTCAGTACCTCCAAAATGTGAGGTCCACTATAACTGTTCATTACCATTTATATTCTAACTAAAGTTTAAGACTAGAGTTTAATGATTGGTCAGCCTTTTGGTCAGCCCTGAAGCAGACAGATAGTTGATCATTGCAGGTTCCTTCCAACTAGAACTCTTCTGTTCTATCTATAGCATATAGTGGACTTCCCGTCTAATCTACACTATATGCACCTGCTTTTATTAATATAAACCAGAAATCATCTGAAAACAAATGGAAAAATGGTCTGCCAGACACTTCTAATGCTGTAGGTTCATCAATAATTAAGTTTGACAATGAGGCAACAACATGCTGTATTAGTGGCAGGATATTGATTGGGAAGATCTCTGACCAGCTTTTAAGCTTAGAGGACATATGGAGAAGAATCAATGGCTAAAAAAAATTCCAGAATATCAAACAAAAAAGGAAATCCCTAGACTTTCCCACTATACCTGGGCAAATTAGGGCCAAAACCTACACACTGTTACATAGGTAAAACTGAAATTCTGGATTTCATCACAGAAAATACCTGGCAACCATGTGTATACAGCTTCTGGTATCTGTGTTTTCTTACTCAGTAAATGGCTCAGAGTGATGTTTTGCAGGACACACATACACTTCAGAGCCACTTTATCAAGAATTGTTAAAATTCCCTTAAACTGTCAAAGTTATGACATCAACCTCATCCCCATTAAAAAGCCTTTCAACTTTCCACTCAGCTGTAGCTGTGCATTATAACCACTGCTTAAGGAAACACTACTTGGGCCCCATGTCTTATTTAGCACACAAAATAGAGAAGGATAATGGGCACACCACTACAGACAATTTTGATTGTCAGCTCTGAGCTTTATGTACTGCATGCGCACTGATGCCTGGGAAAAAGCTGTTTGGTGACCCTCACCACTAAACATCAGTTTAGCCTCAGCTTGCTTTACCAGATTTTTGGGGTACTAGTATCTTCACTATATAAATAGGCTACAGAAGCACAAGATGCTCAGACATATGACTCTCCAGAGAACTTAGGACACACTACGGGTGATAGTCAAAGAGCAATTCTGAGGAATCACAGCTGCACACGTGGGAGAAGCCAACTCGCAAAACCACTGCAGCAGCTTAAGACATTACAGACACCATCCTGTTTGTCAGCACTTCTGTGCCCCAGGCAACTAACCATGCAACTGTTCCTTGCCAGTCAGTGCAAAGCAAAGCAGGCTGGCAAGGCTCACTTGCATATGTGACTTGTGACATCACAAAGGAGCTCTGTGGCATGGGATGGTTTAGGAAACAGTTCTCCAATAGGCCTTAACTAGCAGTTCCCTCCTCCTTGCTACCTCCAGCCTCACTTCACTAGATAAATTCCAAATTCTTCAGCAAATGGAACAGAGAAATGTAAACAAAATTCTTCTTCTGTACTAAAAGTTTGTGTAATTCCCAAATCCCAGTTTAATAGAACACAGACCAGGAGCAGCCATAGCAGCCACCAACATACGTAGTACGTTTCTGCCACATGTTACTGCATGTCACTGTGTCCCAGCTAATGGGAGGGTGATGAAACACTAGTCCAAGCTTTAATCATTAGTAAAAGCCATTATCTGCATTGGTTGATTTAAAGCCTATTCCAAACAGTCAGACAGCTGGGCTTGTGCCAATGCATTCATGTTAACCACTGCCTTATCTCTCCCAAATATGAACACAGTTCTTCTATGCATTTAAGAAGAGCAATGAAAATTACTTGAGATAATTAGATTTACATTTTTCCTAGTTGGATAACAAATTCCATCTCCTCCCAGGACAAATGGACATTGCTTTCAAACTGAACTTTTGCTGCAGTCCCTGACAGAGACAGACAATCGGCAAGGCTGCACAGAGATTCTAGATCACAATTTTTAAGGCCTTATTTCAAATCATAGTTGTTTGAGCAAGACTGTAATTCTGGTAAGGAAATAACTTATGAAAAAGGTGAATGTTACCTAGTAAGTGGATTCCCACTGAAATCTGCTACCTGTAGCGCTCTACAAAATGAGATGCTTTCTGGTATTTCAGGAATATCTGCAGAAGAAAAAACAAAAAGGAAAAAAAATGTCAGCAACTGTAATGCATGTACACTGACATTCAGTAACACACTACTGCAAGGAGTTATCTTGGTATCTCTCATGAGATTTCAACATGCAAGACTGCTTCATATCCAAGTACACAACTATTGCAGCAGAGCCATTTTGTGCTTTTTCACATCCCATTTCCCCTTCCAGCTCTATGCTCATCTTCCTGATCCTAGAGTACTCACCCATCATTGGATTGATACTTAACAGCCTCTGCCCATCAAAAAAACCCCACAGCCACCACCAAAAACACAAATATACAAAAAAAACCCTCAACCCAACACACATACAAAAAACCAAAAAAAAAAACCAAAAAAAAACAAAAAAAAACCAACAAAAAACCCCAAACGCACCAAAAAACAGACTATGTGCTAGGACTGTCCTAAAGAACCAATCTATATACTTCTTGTAATTTGATCACTACATACCCACAGTCTTTGCTAGCAGAAAGTATATGGGGAGGGAAAACAAGGAAGACAAGAATGTGAAAGTCACATCGCACACACTCAAGGGAGCAGATCAAGCCTCGCCCACACTAAAGTCAAGTAATCTGAAAATGTTATTCAAATTGACAGGTCCCAAATAAGTGCCAGTTCACTATTTCAGCTTGCCAGAAAGTAACCAGAGATATTTGTATGTGAATACAGCTATTCTTTTCAAGTAACTTCAACATTACATGTTTACCTACTGAAGCTAGGTATGCTATGAGGATAGGTATGGGTCCTCTGTGTAAGTCCTTGTTTACTGTCACCGAGACCAGCAAAAATGAAACAAACATGTTTGGTTCCCTTGATTAACAGCTTAGATTTTTGATTCATTTTGAAAAGAACACAAAAAGAAAAAATGGCAAATCTTTAAGTAAAAATCAGACTTCCTTTTCCAAGTGTTTTCCTACTTTCATTTCTTCTACAGAGCATTACATCTACTCCATCTTGCCTTCCTGCTGTTCTCATCACAAAGAATACTTCAGGAAATGTTTTCAAAGACTTTCCTTATGCAGGTGGCATCAATGAGCTCAGAAGCCATCAGTGATCTAAATTTGTTGAAAACTATTTGGAAATTATGTCAATTCCTCCCTAGCTGAGTAACTCAGAACTGACTACCTACAGATTTCATTCAACTTTTCTCCTCAAAAGGTTTGTGATTGAGGGAGGAGGGGAAGGGGAGGAGAGTACCTGCTCATCAGGTTCATCTCTTGCCAGATAATGTGAGCAAATGCATCTATTTTGACTTATTCCCAGCTCAGAACTGAAAACAGAGTGAGCAAGAACATCTTCCTAACCCACAGGTCACCAGTTGTGAATGATCGACAAAAGGGTGGTAGAGAAGGATCTCCTAGGAACCGTTTTCTGCTTCCCACATGAGTGGAAACAGCTGAAGGGAAAGAGGGAGATAGGCACCCCCAAGTGGGTTTCACTTCATCCCAAGATTTCCTTCCTACTGGAATGGACACAAATCACTCCTGCCACACAAACTCCAGTGCAACACTCACCAGGCATAGCTTTGAAAACAGCTGGGGCAGATGGAGAAATAGTTCCTAATTATTACAAGTATCTCTGGAGCAGTTTAATAATCACTGTATATTCAGAAAATATATTCACTATTACTAAATACCAAAATAATGAGTAAGACAGGTGAACACCCACAGTGTGACAAATCAGACAAACAAGCTGCACTTACACAGTGCCAAACAAAGCCACCTAGGATGAGGTTTGCATGGAGCAGTGTGCACAGCGCAAATAGTTCCCTCAGTACACTTGGTGAGAGAGAATAAACTACTTTTAAATCTACACAAACTCTACAGCCAATCAACAGCAGCAGTTGTCCCATAAAATGGAACAGGTGACTAAGATCCATCAGAAATGTTCTGTATGTTCTTACTGACCCACTCCTTCATAACAGCTTTGATATTTGACAGGAAACAGTTTATGTTTCCCAGAAATTCAGCAGCAATGAGAAATTCAGAGTGAAACATTCAGCAAGACCTTAGAGTTTACAAGAGGCAGGTCACACCAAGTCTCCAAATTAACCTTGTGGCAGTTTGCCTCACAGAAGGACAAGACCACCCATGGGGACTGCAGCTTGGCACAAAGGCCAGAGAGGTGTGAGAGCCGCAGTTTAGAACCCTGTCCAGGGGACATAAGGCTACCAAGCCTTGTGGTTAACCTCTTCACGGGTTTCATCTCAAGCTGGAGTCCAGAACATGTGCCAGTTGCTCAGTCAACCTGCAGATCCTCCACAAAGAACCTCATATGTAGCCACGAAACTATCACAGGAACCACAAGGCTCCCAAGTTTTAATGGAAGTCACTTGAACAACCAGACCATTTCAAAGTGTCATATTCACAACCACCTCTACTGACCTCACTTCAGGAGTCAAAAACTCACACTTTAACTCCTTTCACACGGTAAGGGCAAACAGGTCTGAATATTGCATTTAAGTGAGTGAAATGAAACACACAAGCATCATCAAGATTGCCTGATTAACAACTTAAAAGTGATAAATTACTGCAATATTTAAAGCACTTAAAAGCATTTTCCCATTGCTAATGCTCCAGAAAGTAAAAACACTGATGTCATTGCAGGGACATTGCACTGTCTTGCAAAACAGATGACAAATAAACCAATACTACTTCTTTTTTTCCTTTTTTTAAGCATTCATTCAGAAGCATTCATTTTTGAAAGGGTGTTTTAAGAAACGCAAACAGAACACAGAAAAGGAAACCTTCCCTACAAAGAAATACACAAAATCAAAACAAGATCAAACTCTCATTTACAGACAGCAAAGCTGATGGCTTTTCCCGTTCCATGACTGAGCGCCACTCGTAGAAGACTGAATTCATGCTACAGGGTTATTCACGACAGAGGTCCTACATGCACTCAAGTAGATGTTGTTACTTCTACCTTGCATTACAGCAACAACAATCACTGATGCTGCGCTTGGCTAACCAGCAACAAGTAAAGAACGCGTCATCCACCATCTAGTCTTCCCTGGTAACTACGTGGAAAAGTCCCGAAAGCTTCTGAGGACTCAAAATAACCCATGTCTTTGCAACCAAGACAGTGTCCACAGCTTGAATACATGCATATATGTACACAAATGACCCTTTCATATACTGATTCACTCAGAAAAGTGTGTGTCTTTCTCTCAGATAGAAAACAAACAAACAAAACAAAGCATACAAAAAAAACCAGAACCCACATAAAAATCAAAGTTAACACAGAACTAACTATCCTGATTTGTTTAGAGGAAAAATTATTTAAACACACACAAAAATGCAACATATAAAGCAGACGATAAAATGCAAATCCTGGGCGGCAGAGGTTCTGAAACAAATCATGATACTGTTTTCCTCCACCAACATGTAGTTTTCATTGCTGTACTGCAACTAATTTGTCTTCTACTTCTGTACAATGGATTAATCAGAAAATACCCCCATTGATACTTTGCTACTCATTTTTTTCCTCTACCTAACTGGAAAAAGGACATACAAAAATTCAGTGCAACTCTCTGAACTAAGAAACGTTATACATTTAGTAAGTTCAACAAGGTTGAAATATAATTCATTTTAATTCTAATGCATCTTAAAAAGATTTCTCAGGTAAAGCACAACCAAGTTATGAGCAGATACTTTATTATTACATGTGAAGAGTTCTGTAACATTGCATTCAAAAAAATAAACTCAGAAGAGAAAAGGTAAAGAACACTTCCGTACATAACAAAAAAATATGGAGTGATAATTATAGCAGAAAAGATGATGGTCCATAATACAAGCATTGACATAATCAACTGATATATAACAGAGGATATTAATACATATGAAGTCCTTCTGCCTCTTGATGGATTAAGCAGCTTTCACCATTACAGTTTCTCTACAGACATTAACACATACGTCTGTGCCAACAGCAGCAGTCAGGTTCAATGCTTTTCTTGCCACTGCTAGGTAATCAGTGCAAATCCTACTTAAATATCTAGGATTCTTCTAATGCTGCACACTGATGAATGCTCTTCATTTACATGATGTCCCAGATGTTCTGGCATAAAGACTATAAGGTATTGCTAATAATAAAGCCATAAATCAAGCATAAGCCCTATGACGCATGATGATACAAATACAGTGACAGCAAAAAGAAGTCATGCCAGCAGAAGGGGATGAAAATCAAGCTTGGCAGTCATGTATATAAGAGGGCATATTTCTCACCACCCACCCACTCCATCCAAAATATCTCTACAGGTGTATATTGTTTTAGCTTGCACAAGAATTTGCTAATCATCTAGCAAGTCCTGTACTGGTTATTTAAAAGGTTAAGTATGACATTAGGGAATTCTGTACTGTCTGAAAAAGATAATTACTTGAAAAAATCGTTTTGGTTTGTGCTTATCTTCTTTTTATTAAAGATTTTTACAACAGCTACATCTCTCAATTCCTATTCCCCCACTTTCCTTCTTCTGATGTCTGGCTTTCTCCAAAGGGAGAAAATAATCACACACACATACACACACACACACAATGTTAGGAGTTCGAAGGGACCTCAACAAATCATCTAGTCAAACCCTCCTGCCAGATAATGTTAACAGAATCAGTTGTTTTCCTTAGAAAGAAATCTACTATTTCAGTCATGGTATCAGGTATCAGTGTTTCATCCTAAAATTCAGTTGATGGAGACAAAAAGATCACAAAGAATTTTTAGGAAGAGAAAATAACCCTCAAACACTTTTATTTAAACTGATAAAACCTTTTTTATGGCATATTTTTAGAGAATTTTACATCAAACTTCAAGAACTGACAACACTTTTTTTGTCTATTCAAAGGCTATGTGGCTAGCATCCCTTATGCATTCTGCAAAAGTGAAAATACTTTCCAATACCTAATCAACATCAAGACAGCAATGGCAGGGAAGATCCTAGCCTGTGACAGTTACCAGACCAGAGCAACTCAAACAGCAGGCTCTAGCTCAAAGTCAAAAGTATGTTTACAAGAACTTCGATGAAGACTCAGACATGAGAGATACATCACATTTCTAAGGGAGAGATTACAATGTTCAAGACTCTTTCAGGGAGCAACTACTGGATGCTGTTGTATTTTCCAGCTATGAAGGCAACACAAAGCACCGTGCTTTAGGAGTGCTGGAGCTGGCACACTGCATACACCCAGCCAAGTGTCAACTGAATAGATCTGATCTAAACGGCCATAGTGGAAGGCCCACCATCAGGTATACACAACACAGGCAAAACAGTTTAACTGTTTAATGATTCAGAAATGTATTAAGCAGTTGATTAGTTTACACCTGATGTATATCCAGGAAGCCCATTACAGACTCAAAGACTGTGAATCCATGCAGCATTATCCCTCAGGAGAGAGATAACTAGGAGCAACACAGAAATGATTCTTCCCTCTGCCTCTTCTCATAACATACACTACTATATCACACACACACACAAAAGGTCCACTGAAGCATTAAGCACTGCAGTGCTCATGAGATGCAGGGGCCCAGAGGTTCTCTTCTCACTTCCATGGAGGTTCCTCTGTGCCACCCAAATTCTTGAAGAGATCTCTGAGAAGCCTGCCCTTGGGAAAGCTCTCCAGCCCTGCTCTCCACCTCTTCCACCATCCAAACACAGAAGGAAGAAAACTGCCCACTTAGTCTAGTAACTTTGAAGAAGGAATCTGCGCTGCAAATATTTGTCTTTGCAAAGGGCTCTTCAGCTGGAAAGCCCAGCTGAGTAGGCTGTTGTCTCAGACACCGTTACCGAATTTCTCTACCCTTCCCAAAGCAGTCAAGCTCAGCTCGCAGGGGTTCTGTCTCTGCAGATGAAAGGGACAGAGGAAGGTTAGTCATCCTCTCCCTCCATTTCCACATTCAGATCACGACACACACAACAGTCTGACAAGCTGCTTTACTCCAGAAGGTTTTGCTACTAGCCCTGAAGACTCAAGTAATCAATCTCTTTAGGTAAAGTGCCACAGTTTGTGGCAGAATGTGACAGGAGTCATGTGGTTCTTGCAAAGCCTGCTGATATTAAGTGGCTCTTGTACAGTCTGTAACATTCACTTCTTCATGGACTGAGGCTGAGGACATACAAAATACCAGAGATACAGCTCTTTTAAAACTTGTCTTTACATCTTTAAGGAAAAATTACTAACAGGTTCAGGTTGGGTTCTCTCAACTTACTGTAAAGTTGAAAATGAAAATTCCCTTAACTGCCTTACTGTATAATTAACAAAAATACTAACGAGAGGTACACATGCATCTCATGCCTCCTCCTCATTGCTTCTGGATACATCCCTTTTCAAAGGGAGGAGAGGAGCAGAGCTAAAAAACACACAAAACTGCATTTCATGGATACACAGATACTAGGAAATTTAAGAAACCTGTACAGGGACATAAAACCAAGCTGGTTTTTTTTTAACACATAGCACATAGTAAACCAACGGACTGTCCTTGGCCACAGGAAGAAGCTGTAACAGAGAACCAGGAGCTGTAAATAGGAAACAGAAGGAAAAGAAGGGAGGAGGGAGGAGGAAGGTCAAAGATCAGATCACAAGGCAACAACAGTTCCAGGTGAATTAAGTGGAACAGCCCGAGTTTGGCAAGGAATTTAGGCCTTCTACCTTTTTACTGATACAAGCCAATGAAGAGCTAAACAAGGCTAAGACATTTTTATAAGGATCTTGGACCTCAGGGCTAGCAGGAATTGAATACATTTAGTACGAGAAGCAAGAAAAAAAGAAGTAAAACTAGTATTCTACCTGTGAGGCTCTGGATGACAGAAAATGTATTAAGTGTTTCAACAGTAAATTTAGAGATTTATTCATTGGATTAATTCTTAAGTAAATTCATACATGGCATCTAACCTTCTCAATGCAAAAGAAATAAAACCCCAAGCAAATCTGTGCATACAAGAACTAATAATGCCCATTTGCAGACTGCCATTTTGTGATCTCTAATCTGGATTATCCAGAAAATGAAATGTTTATGTCACTCTCATAAGGACTGTCTGATGTTTAACACTTCAGCTGATACTCAAGCAGACCAAAGGCTTCTGTCTCCAATTTGTCATCCTGCTTTGAAAAAAAAAAACAAAAACCAAACCTGACAAACCCTCACAAAAACCAAAAACTAACCAAAAAAACCCAAACAAACAAAACCCACAACGTAAAAAAACCCAAGAACATTCCAAAACCCAAACAAGAAAATCTTTCAAAATTCCTAACCTTCTCTTGAATTTGCATTAAGCCAGACAGTGTTGCTACATGCCCATGCAAGTACATTGGGAAAGTGGCCTTAAGGAAAAATACTGGCAGACTACACACTGATGGAAAAATACACTTTTCTGTAAAACTCCACTTAAAAATAACATCATCTAAACTTCTCTAATTAGATTTTTTGATCATGAGATTTCACTTATCTTCTCTTTCCCAATCACAAATGGCACTTACTGCTTCTTCCTTCCCCTCCCTGATGAGCTCAGTGACAAGGTCCAGTCTTTTCTCTGTCATCTTTCTTCTCCTGCTGTATATAAAGCTCAGCTCTCCTCTAACTTGCCAACATCAAAGGCATTTTAGTGACACAGATTCACAAATGCCTACTTTTACATCGCTTCCTCAAAGTGAGTAAGAATTTCAACACCTGTGGGATTCTGCAGTGTTCCAGAATCTAAAGGCAATTTGCAGTATCTTTCTTTCCTCCCCACTACTCTGCTTTCAATCCCAAAACTTCGTGTGTAAGACACGAAGGCAATACTGGTTTTAAAGTAACCTCGCGGGAGGAACAGGAGATATACAAAGAAAACACATGACTAGAAATCAGATGTGTCAAAAAACAAAAAAACCCAGCTACCCAACACAACTGCTAGCAAGCAATTACCTAAAAGAATGAAAAATTGTTATCTCTGCATCTGCAATAAGGGAAGTTTGCTTTATCATCAGCACATGAAAAACACAGACAACAAACCACCAAACCAAAACCCTAAAAATAGCCACTGGTGTAACCTAGGCTAAAGCTTAAGATCATCTGCAGTAGAACTCTACCACCATACAAAGCACAGAGGTCTGCAGTGGGAGCTTCCATAGTTTTCAGATGCCCATAACCAGGGTTGCAGTGAGTGCACTCACAGGATGCTTTCTTGTTCCAGGTAAGATGTGTCCACTAAGGAGCTTATGGACAAACAAGAATTGCTCTCCTGCTCCTTACTTGTTTCAGTGCAGCCGGGGCTGCTGACTTACCTATTTTATAGCGAGGACATAAGTGAATTAGGCAGAAGTGCTCTTAAGTCTTCTGATCTGTCCTTTAGCCCTATACCTGGGCTCCACTCTGTCATCTAACAGCTGCTTCCTTTTGTCCTGTGCTCTCTCCTTGGATCTAGTTGTCCGCATTTGCTGCACATCCACAGCATCTCAGCAGAGACCTCCTCCATGAAATCCTAAGTGTTCAAGCCTTTCCCCTGTCAATATTCCTAGTTTGAAAACACTAGTTATCCTGCTTTCAGTAAAAAAGAGGGGAATGGGCAGAAGGGAGGTAATCTTACAGTATGGATGACAGGAATGCCTTTGGGAGCAGATAGCTAAATTAAAAAGAGAAAGCATTATTGTGCATGCAGTGATACAAACAAGTGAGCTGAAGCCCCATAAAGCAAAGATTACACACTACTCCTCACTGGCATGGACTGATGCTCTGCAGGTCAGCCACCACATGCTTACCTGCCCTTCTAAGGAAGCTTTAAATTACATATTGAATAACACACAATACACAATGAATGTGGTGTCCTGAGGATGACTAAGATCTCTTAGTTACATTGTAAAGCAGCTAAAAAGAATAAACACTTCAAATAAAAGGCAATAATAATCAAACTGGCTGCAAGTGAAACTGGAATAGTTGAATACTGTTGCTGATGATTTTTGAAAGTATCCTGACAACTGAAGACAAAACAAAGTAAGTTTCTAAATCTGCAACTATAATCCATTTCGGAATCAAGGAAAAGGTAAAAAACAAAGTTCATGGAGCATTTGGGACACTTGCCTAGTTGCCAAAAACTGAACTCCAAAATCTTGGACACTGCTCAGAAAACCAGCCTTGCATAGCTGCAGCTCTCTCCTTACACTAGTGTTGTGACCATTGAGATGCTTCTGAGGAACAATCTCTATTGTTAGGGTAATCCTGACGTAGTGTACTTCACCTTCATGAAATCCATTAATTTTTCCACATAAATGACAGAATTATTTGCTGTAACATGGCAGCTGCATTAAGAGAGCATTTTGGAATGAGAATATCCTGCTGTCACAAGACTTGTGTCCAGAACAACTGCAATATCAGTACAGTCATAAGCTCACGTTTAACCAGAAACTACAGAAATGGGTAGCAACTAATACATCATGTAGCCAGAATCCATCTTTACAGTAGCTGTGAAACTATACACATAAAACAAACAGTATAATTTTTACTGGATATCAAAGTAAAGAACCATGTTCAACAACTCCATAAGAGACATGGACAGTGGCATCGAGTGCTCCCTCAGGAAGTTTGCCGATGACACCAAGCTGTGCGATACGGTTGACATGCTGGAGTGGAGGAATGCCATTCAGAGGGACCTGGACAGGCTGGAGAGGTGGGCCCATGCCAACCCCATGAAGTTCAACAAGACCAAGTGCAAGGTCCTACATCTGGGTCGGGGCAATCCCAAGCACCGATACAGGCTGGGCGGTGACTGGCTTGAGAGCAGCACTGAAGAAAGAGACTTAGGGGTGTTGGTGGATGAGAAGCTCAACATGAGCTGCCAGTGTGTGCTTGCAGCCCAGAAGGCCAACCGTATCCTAGGCTGCATGAAGTGACGTGGCCAGCAGGTCGAGGGAAGTGATTCTCCCCTCTACTCTGCACTCGTGAGACCCCACCTGAAATATTGCATCCATTTCTGGAGCCCTTGTTACAAGAGGGATATGGGGGTGCTGGAGTGAGTCCAGAGAAGGGCCACGAGAATGATCAGAGGACTGGAGCACCTCTCCTACGAGGACAGACTGGGAGAGTTGGAATTGTTCAGTCTGCAGAGGAGAAGGCTCTGAGGAGACCTTATTGTAACCTTCCAGTATCTGAAGGGGGCCTAGAAGAAGGTTGGTGAGGGACTTTTTAGGAGGTCAGACAGTGATAAAACCAGGGGAAATGGGTGTAAGCAAGAGGAGGGTAGATTTAGGTTGGATATTAGGAAGTTCTTCACTATGAGGGTGACAGAAGTGCATAAGCAAGGGGGTTAATCTTCATCCAAGAAGGTGGCAGACAGCGGAATGGTTCAGAACATGCTCCTGTATCTAGGAAGGGTAGGAAAGACATCCCAGCACCTAACACCCATCTGCCACTGTCCAGTATGAAAACTCAGAGATTTTCTTCTTATGCTAAAAGATATGCATGAAACAAGCTGCTGACAATCTGTCAAAGGCTGAAAAATCTATAGGACATTAAAAAAAATAAAACAAAACACAGGCTTTCACATCACACTCCTTAAGAGAAAGTGTGGGGGAGGAGGGAAGCAATAAATATACTACAATTAAATTAATACCTCAGGGAACTTTTAAGAAGTATGCAATATAATGACAAAAAATGTATCACTGGAATCTGGAGGATTCAATACTTGTCAAAGGCAAACAATATCACCTCTTATTGGAAAAGAGTAATACTGAAAAGGAATGCAGCACATCTAGAAGAACACAGCATATACAATCCCAATTATCAGCATGCATTAAATTAACTACAAAAACTTCATGTATTACCCCTCCTGTCTGGAAGAAGCTACAGAACAAGACAACCCATTAACATTTTCACGAATCTGGGATGGCAGGACCCTAAGCTCTAACAATTCAGCCTCTAGAGTCAGTGCAGAGGAAAAAGGAGAAGGGAGTCACTGGAAGAAACCTCTGTGGCATAAGCAGCATGGGTAGTGGCCTTCTACAGTTCCCAAGGATCTCAAAAAAGCCACATGCATTTTGGGAGACAGGAAAGCTTAATGAAGTGCTAGCCAAGGTGCAAGGAGAGAACTGCAGAAATTTGAGCATGTCTTTCTTCCTCTGGAGACTGCACTTCTTTTCTGAACGGTAGGGTCTTTTGACACCTGTCCTGGATGTCAGAGTGCTGTGGGAAAACAAACAGCACACAGGTGCTATTTGGCTGTGCAGTATCTCTCCTCTATCATGCAGAGCAAAGACTCAATGCAAAGCACAGAAGCAAGCAAGAACACTTCAACAACACCGTGCCCTTGCAGCTATGTGAGCATCCAGGAAAAGATTTACTCAATCTTGGAGAACCTGAGGGAACCAGTTGTAGTTTCAGACACACAGTGGTTGAGGATCTATCTCAGAAGATGGTCAGGAAATGGTCCAAGTCTCAGACATGCTTTGCCAGCAACTCGGAAGCCCAGGAATCCTGTTTAAATCCTACAAGTCTGTTTCCTTTAGCCTCAGAACTAGTACATCAGCTTCTTTAACAACCTAAGACCAAGGAGCAGAGATAAACTGCATTGCCAATTAAACTTCAAAATGTTCTCCATCACTGTGCTGTTTTCCATAGCACGGCTTCCCTACGTTATTCCCATCCTTGATTTATCCATTCAACCTCTGCTCAAATAACAGCCTCACTCAGACTAGAAAAATCACAGTGCTGATGCTTCCCAGAAAATCTGCATGAATGTACAGCCTTGCAGAGGAATAAGAAAAAGCATCAACATGTAAATAATCCAGCAAAGTTTAAGATGATATGACTCACAGTGAGGGTGCCAGAGCACTGAAACAGACTGCCCAGAGAGGTTATAGAGTCTACTTCTCTGGAGATATTCAAAACCTGTCTGGACGCACTTGTGTGTGACCTGGTCTAGGGAATCCTGCTGTGGCAGGGGTTTGGACTAGGTGATCTTTTGAGGACCCTTCCAACTCCTAACATTCTGCGATTCTGTGACTCCTAGCCTCCCCCAAATCCTTCTCATTCTGCATCATTAACAGCTCTTGCCCAACCTTCTCCAGTCTTCTCTCACGTACACCCAAGATCACAGGAGCATCAAGTTTGCATCTGCTAAAGATTTGAGCTTTACTTAGAAGGATTTTTCTACTTCTAGATTCACTTATTAACCAGAAACTTCTTAAAGGATTAATAGTATAGCACTTTTTTAACATATATTAGCCAGTCTTGGGCATTTTAAAACACTTGGGAGTTTAAGAAAGCCACACTTAAGTTTCCCTGTTCACCTTTCCTGAGTGCCTATGAACTGGGGCTACTTACACACTTAAGCATTGCACAGCAATCCAGAGCTACCTCAGAAGAGTGAAGAGGAATGCTGCCCAAAGGGGTAGATTCAACACCTCACCTCTGCACAAAACACAGCTGACCACTGCATCCTTGAAGTACACACAAGTCCTATCACAGGATATACCCAACCTTCTCATGAAGCTTCAAAGATCATACACTGACCAAAGCATTCGAAAGTATGAGAAAGGAAGTCATGTTTAGAAAGTAGGAAAAAGGAAGACATTATCATTTTATTATGAGGGAAACAGAAGGACTTCATTTATTCAAAAGCCTTTTCTCCTTCTCCTGTGATGAGAGGGTTGAAATACAAAAGGGCTACACCTGTACACATGACTTTATATTTGTATTTTTAAGTTTTTGAGAAATCAGAAAGCCCAGAATTTAAAGCAATTAGTGTACTGAACTACACAGCTAAAACAGCAAGAAAAACACAGAACAATTTTCTCATTTCCCAAATTCAGACATCACCATCAAACTTTCCTATTCATGCAGCATACTGCATTTTGAAAAGCTGAGATGCTTTTCTCTGTCTGAAAGGAACAAAAAGAGTTCCTTTTTTTTTTTTTCCTTCTAAGTACTTGGGTAGTTTGGGAGGAAAACACAACCACCAACCAACACAAAACCCCACACAAAATGACGGAGTACAAACCATCAAACAGGAAAAACCTTTGAAGGTTGAGAACCTGACATACTGGAAGGTGGGTTCACACCACAAAGCTAAGAAACGAAAACACTGTATATGTCCAAAATCTTAAATGAGAATTCCCCCTGCAGTATCCCAGACAGTGTGTGTTTTGCCCTTTAATATAAAGAGCTGCGACCAAATAGTAGAAATTAACACCAGTCATCCTCTGCCATGGCCCCCTGCATCACCTCACACAGTGCATTTTTCATTTGAAAAGTGAAGGCATGCAATAACTGTGACATGATTAAGCAGAGGGAAGCAGTATCAGTCACCTTCTGCAACAAATGACAGACAAGAGAAAGTAATGCAATAAAACAGGACACTAACACTGAACTTTGTATACAGGAAAGCAACTGCTCCCTGACACCTGCATTAGTCCAACCCATCACCTGGGAAAACACTTCCCAGTGCAGTAACTTCTAATGACACACACACATCTACCCAACCATAAATGTTCACACCATCTGTTCTTGTTACAGATGAGCTCTCAAGCCAACTTCCATGCCAGACTGACAAGAGTTCACATGGCTCTGATCCCCCAGCTCTTTTGCAGCTACTTATTCATTTGCAAAGAGAATCACTAGGCCAACAACAGTGTTTCCTTTTGTGTATAGTCTACCACAGACAGCATCCAATTCAGCCAAAGTCAGAAGCCAAAATACTGCAACAATCAATGCTCGTGCATTTCTAAAATGCTTTCATCAATATGTTTCATCCACGTCTCAGGGTTTTTTTGAGTCTTCTTCAATTACAAGGTTTTGCAATGTGCATAAAACTATACAGTTCACAGAAATTTTTCAGCTACTGCCTGGAGACTTGTTATGCTTCAACAGTTATATTATCCAATAAGGATGGCATTAAAAGCACCGAAGAAATAAAAGAGAGATGCAAATTTTAAACAGTTACAGGAAGATGAAGTGGCCACTGAGTATTCTTCTGTGGCAAAGGGTCAATGTAAAGTCAATCTGTAAACAAAAAAACAAAAAAGGCTCCTCCTTACACTATTTCTTCTCTTGAATATTCAGTTACATCCTCACTTATTTACAAGGTTGCACAACCTTGGTCTCTCGCAGTCCATCCACCATACCTTAGAGAGCGTTTTGTGCTTATACACTGCATACAAGTATACAAAAATAGCTGACAGTTACTCTAAACTTGGTAGCATGGATTTGCTGTTTCTAGATCACTAGGTCATAAGGCTGCTTAAAGGTGACCCACCAGCCCCTAAAATTCTTGTAGAACTGGTAAGTTCACCAGGCCACCAAAATAAATAAATAAATACCTAGATAAATAAATAAATATTCACTCCATCACAAGTCAGGACAATGTAAGCATCAAATATTACACCTAAACAGTAAACAAACATTACAACTGAACAATAAACACATGCGGTTCCCGGCAACACATTTTAAAAGACAAATTCAGAAAAGGATTATGGGGAAACTATCTCTGCAGGTGATAAGATTCATTCCTCTTCCAGAAGTACAAGTAGAAATACCAGCACTCTGCCTCTTGCGAATCACAAATAAACAGGAGAGCAGAGACAAAGAACTGCTATTGTAACCCATATGAAGCCTTTTTTTGGACAAAAAGGAGCATTTTCTTTCAATTTTTTCTGTCTATTTGTTTCTTTCTGTCTTAAATTGCAGGCATTTCAGACAGCTTGGGGAAAAAAACTGACTCAGAAAAGAAAGGGGAGAACTGGTGATGGGTTATAAGGAGAAGGCCAAAGTTCTCAACAGATTCTTTACTTCATTCTTCAATGGCAAGGGATTCCACCACACCCCCAAAGTCAAAGAAGATAATGGCAGGGGTGGGAAGATAGAACTGCCCGTGGTAAGTGAAGATCAGGTTCACGACCATCTGAAAAACCTGAAACTTCACAAGTCCATGGGGCCCGATGGGATACATCCACGGGTACCGAGAGAATTGGCGGATGAGGTTGCTAAGCCACTCTCTACTGTATTCCTAAAGTAATGGCAGTCCAGTGAAGTCCACACTGACTGGAAAAGGGGAAACATAACCCCCATTTTTAAAAAGGGAAAGAAGGATGATACAGCAAACTATAGGCCAGTCAGTCTCACCTCTGTGCCAGGTGTGATCATGGAGCAGATCCTCCTGGGGTGCTGCTGAGGCAGAAGGTTAATGAAGAGGTAATTGGTTATAATCAACTCAGTTTCACCAAGGGTAAATCGTGCCTGACAAATCTGGTGGCCTTCTCTGAAAAGGTCACAACATCAATAGACAGTGTAAGAGCAACCAACATCATTTACCTGGACCCGAGCAAAGACTTCTACACTGCCCCGCATGACATCCTGGTCTCCAAGATAGTGGAATATGGGTTTGATGGATGGACCACTTGCTGGATAAGGAATTGGCTCGACAGCCACACACAAAGAGTGGCTGTCAATGGATCCATGTCCAAGTGGAGGCCAGTGACAAGCGGAGTCCCTCAAGGAACAGTTCTGGGACCAGTCTTGTTCAACATCTCTGTCAGCAACATGGACAGTGGCATTGAGTTCTCCCTCAGGAAGGTGCCGATGACACCAAGCTGTGCGATACGGTTGACATGCTGGAGGGGAGGAATGCCATTCAGATGGACCTGGACAGGCTGGAGAGGTGGGCCCATGCCAACCTCATGAAGTTCAACAAGACCAAGAGCAAGGTCCTACATCTGGGTCAGGGCAATCCCAAGCACCGATACAGGCTGGGCGGTAATTGGCTGGAGAGCAGCACTGAAGAAAGAGACTTGGGGGTGTTGGTGGACAAGAAAATCAACATGAGAAGCCAGTGTGCGCTTGCAGCCCAGAAGGCCAACCGTATCCTGGGCTGCATCAAGAGAAGCATGGCCAGCAGGTTGAGGGAGGTGATTCTCCTCCTCTACTCTGCTCTCGTGAGACCCCACCTGAAATATTGCATCCATTTCTGGAGCCCCTATTACAAGAGGGATATGGGGGCGCTGGAGTGAGTCCAGAGAAGGGCCATGAGAACGATCAGAGGACTGAAGCACTCTCCTACAAGGATAGACAGAGAGTTGGGGTTATTCAGTGTGCAGAAGAGAAGGCTCTGAGGAGACCTTATTGTGGCCTTCCAGGATCTGAAGGGGGCCTACAAGAAAGCTGGCGAGGGACTTTTTAGGAGGTCAGATAATGACAGAACCAGGGGAAATGCATGTAAACTAGAGGAAGGAATATTTAGATTAGAGATTAGGAAGAAGTTCTTCACCATGAGGGTGGTTAGACAGTGGAACAGGTTGCCCAGAGAGGTTGTGGAAGCCCCATACCTGGAAGCTTTTAAGACAAGGCTTGATGGGGCCCTGGGCAACCTGATCTAGTGGAAGGTGTCCCTGCCAGGCAGGGGGGTTGGAACTAGATGATCTTTAAGGTCCCTTCCAACTCTGACAATTCTATGCTTCTATGACATTGTGACAGACGATTTAACAATATGATGAAAAGCCTTTTTTACACTGGAAAATAAGAAGGCTCTTAGGCAGAACTACAGTCAAGCATTATTTTATTACTGTATTTCCACCACTTTCTTTCCTGTGCTCTTTCCCTTCTCCCCATCTAGAACTACATGCAAAAATTACACTCAAAAGCATTCTGCAGGACAGAGATAGCAACTTCAGAGACAGGAAAACCCTACCAATCCAGTTTTAAGGAACATGTCATAGGACAGTATAGAATCAAATTAACATTGGACTTACCATTTCGAGACAAATCAAGCTCCACCAGCTGCATGAAATTTGCTATTTCTGGAGGGAGCCGCTGGATTTCATTATCACTAAGTCCAAGTTTCCGTAACTTCACAAGTTGGAAGAAAGGCTGAAAAAATTTAAAAAGCCATGTCAGAAAATATTCACATAACTCACATACAGGCATAATAAATGATAAGCAAAAACTGGAAGCGGCTTTAAAATTCTGAGCTACAGTTATTGCTTAAATCAGTCAGGTAGATCTCTTTCAGACCTGCCTGAGAACAAACATCTTTCCATGTAGACCAGAATCTGCGTTTTACCTAAAATAAAAATTTATTTTAAAAAATAAAAAAATCTGTAAAGCTCACTATTAAAGATCACAGCAGACAGACATTAGCAAAATCCAGAGTGCCTACTTCACAGTCATTAATGGGGTGAGGTTACCCTGCAGGATGATTAAAAGCATCCTAATTACAAACCCAGGGCTCATTAGGAAGTTAATGCAGAGGGAGACTTGTAAAGGACAATCCAGAAACCCACAGAGAAGTGCTGACGAGGTCTTCTTCACCAGCAAGCACCATAACCAGCTGGGTTACAGAGCCAGCCACCCTTGGGTAGACTTTCACTCCAGCCTGCGCTCTGCAGCCCAGTTTCAGAAGCACTAATGAAAGTTTGGCAGGAAACACAAAATTCCAGGTCTTCCCACCTTGAGGAGGAACCCATCCCAGTCCTGTCTTTAAGGTGAGGATGGGCATGCAACGTAGACAGGATACTAACTTCCCCTCACTCCAGCTATGGGCTCAGAGGGTCTGGCAGCCCCCAAGACAGAATAAGAACATCCAAGGAGACAGGCCAAGCTGCAAGTCAGGTCAACCCAAGCGCTGGGAGCAGCAGGTAACCTAAAGACAAAATGGTCATTAAAAATCTATTGAGAAGTAGGCATCCCTCAGAATGTTGCAGAGCTCCTACTACAGCTTTTCTCTCTACAAGGTAAACTTCTGAATGATAGTGTCTGCAACTGGTGAGGAGTCGTGAAGAATTAAATCACAGAAACACAGAATGTTAGGAGCTAGAAGGGACCTCAAAAGATCACCTAGTCAAACTCTGCTGCCACATCAGGATTCCCTAGACCAGGTCACACAGAAGCACGTCCAGACGGGTTTTGAATATCTCCAGAGAAGGAGACTCCACAACCTTTCTGGGCAGTCTCTTCCAGTGCTCTGGCACCCTCACCGTGAAAAAATTTTTCCTCGTATTTACATCGAACTTCCTGTGCTTCAACTTGCAGCCACTACCCCTTGTCCTATCACTGGGCATCACTGAGAAGAGCCTGACACCATGCCCCTGACACCCACTCTTCACATACTTAAAAGCATAGATGAGGTCACCCCTTAGTCTCCTCTACTGCAAGCTAAAAAGACAGAGCTCCCTCAGCTTTTCCTCAGAAGGAAGATGTTCCAGCACCTTCATCATCTTTCTGGCTCTGCGCTGGACTCTTTCTAGCAGTTCCTTATCCTACGTACTGTCCTTCTTAAAATGAGGGGCCCAGAACTGGACACAAGATTCCAGATGTGCCCTCACCAGCGTAAAGGGGGAGAAGAACTTCTCTTGACCTACTAACCACATCCCTCCTAATACACCCCAGAATAACATTGGCCTTTTTGGCCATAAGAGCACACTGCTGGCTCATGGTCATCCTTCCATCCACCAGGACACCAAGGTCACCTTCCCCTTCACTGCTCTCCAACAGGTAAGTCCCCAACCTATACTCATACATGGGGCTGGTCTTTCACAGGTGTAAGACACCCTTGTTGTATTCCATTCAATTTCTCCCTGCCCAACTCTCCAGCATTAAGTCTCACTAAATGTGAGCACAACCCTCCAGTGTGTCAGCCACTCAATCAACTTCAGTGTCAGCAGCAAACTTGCTGACAGCGCACTCTGTTCCCTCATCCAGGTCATTAATGAATAGACTGAAAAATACTGGTCCCAGTACTGACCCCTGAGGGACTCCACTAGACATAGGCCTCCAACTAGACTCCATCCCGTTGACCTGACCACGACTCTCTGACTTCTGTCCTTCAACCAGTTCACAATCCACCTCACAACCCAATCAACGAGACCACACTTCCTCAGTTTAGCCGTAAGGATGCTGTGGGAGAAAGTGTCAAATGCTTTCCTGAAATCAAGATAAACCACATCCACTGCTCTACCATGACCTATCCACACCGTTATGTCCTCATAAAAGGCTATCAGGTTGGTCAAACATGACTTCCCCTTGGTAAACCCATGATGACTGCTCCCAATGACCCCCTTATCCTTGATATGCCTAGAGACAGAGTCAAGGATAAAGTGTTCCATCACCTTTCCAGGGATGGAGGTGAGGCTGACCGCTCTAGAGTTACCCAGCTCCTCCTTCTTGCCCTTTTGGAAGACTGGAGTGACTTCTGCCTTCCTCCAATCCCTAGGCACCTCTCCTGTTCCCCGGGACTTACCAAAGATGATGGAGAGTGGACTGGCAATGACTTCTGCCAGCTCCCTCAGCACCCACGGGTACATCCCATCAGGACCGATGGATTTATGCACGCCCACATGACTTAACTGCTCCCTAAGCCAGTCCTCATCAACTAAGGAAAACTTCACCATTATCCTAACTTCATGTGGGGGCTCAGGGTTCTGGGGATCCGGGGTCTGAGGCTCCTGAGGACAGGCTCTAACACTACAGACAAGGATGCCCTCAACCTCTACCTTTTCGACCAGACCCACCTTGTTAGTAAGTATCAGGTCCAGCAGTGCTCCCCTCCTTGTGGGCTCATCCACCATTTGCATCAAGAAGTTATCATCAATGCACTGGAGAAACCTCCTGGACTGGGAATGGCTGGCTGAGTAGGATTTCCAGCAAATAGCTGGGGAGTTAAAATCCCCCATAAGAACCAGGGCCTGTGATTGCGAGGCCACTGTCAGCTGCCTCATCAGCTTCCTCATCCTGATCAGGTAGCCTGTAATAAACACCCACAACAGTATCACCCATGCCAGCCTGCCCCTTAATTTGCACCCACAAACTCTCAACTCTCCCCTCATTCAGCTCTGGACAGAACTCAATACATTCCAGTTGCTCTCTCACGTAAAGAGCAACTCCCCCACCACGCCTTGTAGACCTGTCTTTCCTAAAAAGGACATAGCCATCCATGACCACATTCCAGTCATGAGAGCTGTCCCACCATGTCTCCGTAATTGCCACCAGATCATAACCCCTTGACCGCACATGGATTTCTAACTCCTCCTGTTTATTCCCTATGCTGTGTGCATTGGTATACAGGCATTTCAGGGAGCAAGCTGTGCATGCCAATTCTACCCGAGAAGGATGGGAGGTCTTCAGTTCTCTCCAAAAAATAGAATACTGCCTTACTGGTGCAGACCTGGCAACAACCCCATCCCACTCTGAATCTAGTTTAAAGCCCTATGGATGAGCCCTGATAGTTCTTGTCCTAGAATGCATTTCCCCTCGAAGATAAGCCTTTCCCACCTCCTACCATCTGGCCTGGTGTCTTGTAATACCAGCCATTATCAAAGAAACCAAAGCCCAGCCTGTAGCGCCAGTCTCAGAGTCAGGTATTTATGGACTGAATTCTTGTACTCTGTTCCATATCATGGTCAGGTACTGGAAGTAGGGAAGAGAAAATAACTTTGGCCCCGGACTCTTTTGCCAACCATCCCGGGGCCTTGAAATCTCTCTTCATTCCCCTCAGGCTAAGGGATGCAGCTTCCTCTCCACCTGTCTGGAAAATCACTAAGGAAAAAAAGTCTGTTGACCACACCATGTTGGGAAGTTCCCTCATGATCTCCCTGATTCGGGCTACAGAAAGACTTCCCTGCGATGCGGGTCAACCCTGCATATTGGGCCCTCTGTTCCCTTTAGGAGTGAGTCTCCAACAACCACAACTCTTCTCTTCTTCTTTGTGGAAGAGGCTGTTATATGTCCAGGAAGCCCAGCTGACTGCAGCAAGACCTCTGGTACAGGTTGCCCATCATACAGATCCCCATTAGACTGGCTGTCTTCCAGGGCCTCCTATCAATTTCTCAGAGGCACCTGGGAAGACGAGGCAGGCAAGGAATGCACTTGCTTTCCACCATGGCCATGAACTTTCCTCCTCTCAACCATTTCATTTAGGCCTCTGTCTTCCACCTAATTTACCCTAATTTATACAGCATTGTGTATAAATGACTTTATACACAAGTCATCTTGAACGTATCTGATTGAAATCCTCAAAATTTCAAGAGACTTTTGTGCCCACAGACTAGAGAGGCATTTTTGCCCAGCAGTCAGAACCTGTGCCCACTTGAGCTTTGTGTACATTCCTGTACTGTCATGGGGTTTGCTCCTCTGAGTAACTGGAAGATGCTTGTCAGTTTGGGTTACCTGCTTACATTTAATCATCTGCAATCCTTTCTTGGTGCTAGAGTGTGTGCTCTGACTGTCACTCAATTCTACCTTAGATTTGACAGAAAAAGATGAAATAAGACAGGCATCTTACCAGGACTCAAAGTAAAAGCAGTCCTATGAATCTGTATTATGATACAGGCTTTCTGTCTTTGAGTTTTTAATAGCCATGACACGTGGAAACAAACTTTACAACCCATGAAAGGTTATAAAGCAGGTATGTTTATTACAGTGCTGGAGAGCCAATATCATAAATCAGGTTTTAAGTGCAAGGTTTCACAAAGTTGGCAGTAATCTCTAAGTATACATTGTTGTTCCTTGTCACAGAAAAATAAAGCACAATTGAAATTAATGTGTTTTCCCTCAGAAACATGAGATCTTCTTAGGGAATAAAAAGGATAGACCTTTAAAAAGTTTACAAATGCTCGGTAGTCAAAAAATGCACCAGATGTGAATTAGAAAATTTAAAGGCATTTTTGGAGTAGAATGGCACTCCTTCTCCCTCCAAGTATTAAAGGCCTTTGATAACAGAGTTGAAATTGTAAGAGAAAGATAAAAAACGTTTACAATTTCACATTTCCAGACCCCTAAAAACATGTATTACGATTAAAATAGCCACAAATGTTACTTCATTCCTTCTGTCTTCACAAGATACATAACTGCATTTGCATATCAATAACATTTTTATCTTCCAAAACAAATGCATCCCTTTTGCCAAATATTTATTAGTATGACTAACCCAAGAATCCACCAGAAGCTTAGAAAAACACTTAAAGATACTTATGTGAAAACACAGAAGAGATCTCAATCTGTCCTAACACTGTCCAGAACAAATACTTGTGAAAAAGTGTTCCTCAGCCAGTGTGTAGCAGCAAAAGTGTATGACACTTACAGGTATTGACGTTCTACTACAAACCTTCTCTTAAGCAACAGTTGTCCTTGCCAGAGATGCTCTACAATGGCAAATGAGAAAGGAACACCAAAAAGCTGTTAAGGACTGGGTATCACTAGGAAGGTTTGAGGGCCCTTACTGCATCAGTGTTGTATGCATTTATTAAATATGCAGATCATGTGTGTAACAAACAAAATTACGCAGTATTTAAAAGGCATTCCTGTTTCACTGACTAAAAAGAAAAATTAACTGGAAGCTTTATTTCTAGTTTGCATAACTATTTTAAATGAATGACATCACTTCCTACACCAAATCAGAAACTGCAGTTATGTGAATGGCATTTCTTTGAACTTCTTGGGGTCTGAGGGTTTCTGTTTGGTTGGTTGGTTGGTTGGTTGTTTCATTTGGTTTTATTTTCCCTTTAAACTACAGAACTCAAATAATCACTCTTGCATGTTTAGTACATCCTACTCATTTAGTACATCTTACTCCCATTTCAGTAATTATTCCTCCTTTACCCAAAGCACATCATCAGTGCTTTAAAGCACTACTGGACAGGCAAGCATCTACTTTTGCCATATTTGTTTTACCTGTCAAAATAACCACAGGGAATAAAGAGAATTAAGAGCTTACCAAACAAATTCAACAAATGTGAATGTATATTTAGATACCTGTAATTTCTTATATACATGCCAACCAAAAACATGTTCCTAATTCAATACATCAGACACAATTCAGCCACTAGTTGGAAAGCTACAACACAAAACGAAGTGCAATGGGGTTGTTGGCCAGAGCAGCACATCTACCCAGCATGCTGTAATAGCAGGTTTGAATTGCAGGCCCCATGTCTCTGAGAGTATGCTGGTAATGCTTAACAATGCTGCCTAGTTTAGCCAGGCTAATTGATAGCGCTTCAATGAGACAAATAATTCCACAAGTATCAGCACAAAAAAGCCTACAACTTTCTATGTAGTGGCATTTCCCAATCTACAATAGCAGTTTTTCCTGCTATTAAAGAATTTGTAGAAATTTCTCTAATACAGATTTTCTAAGAACACACATTTTAAATAGAGCTCTTCTCACACTGGAAAAACTAGCCAAGTCTCTCTCCTCCACCAGCCATGTAATTAGAAAAAAAAAAAAAAAAAAAAAACCAAAACTTCATTCTGACAAAATTGTGTCAATGTCAGTCAATGGAAGAAAGGAAATAAGTGCATGACTCACTAAAAAGTATAAAAAAGACAGAAAACCCACAGTTTTCATTCTTTACACTTTTTTTAAAGAATACCACTACAACTAGCACTCTTGATTCTAAAAATAAAAGCCAACAGAATTAAAACAAAGTAGTAGGGCTGATAAAACTCAGTATTTTCCCCTGCAAAAGTGCCCAAACCAACACACATCACTGGCTTTTTTTTAAATGGTTCACTCCTGCAACAGAAAACATTCATGTCCAAGAATCTTGCCCAAATGCTTCAGCACCTTTCCTGATGAAAGAAAAAACATATAAATGTAAATCAGTGAAAACAACAGGCAGCTGAAATAAAAAGCACAGGAGGGCATGAAGGACTACTTGCAGCTAACGCTGTTTATAGGAAGGAGCAACATCTTGCTGCTAGAGCCTTTCCAGTGCTTAAGACATGTCAAAATCCAAGCCAACTCCGCATAGGTAGCATAGCTAAATGCTTACTGTGTTAAGTGAAATGTTTCCATAATAAGGCCAGTACTAGCAGCAAAAAGAATTAATATCACAGCCTTTATCGAAATTCACTGCCTAATTTTTGAGACAGGCCAGCATGAGCAGCAGAAGCTAGAATGAGAGGGACAGGAGGCAGAAAGCTACAAACTGACTTGCAGTTTCAGAGTTACGTTCATACACAATCTTGCTTACTTGCTCTTTCCCTTAAACATCAATATGGATTTTCAGCATACACATGCTGCCTCAGCTTTTAAGAGTTCTACAGGAAACTGAAGTATTATATTCAAAGAGGAATTAAGTAAACTACCAAGACACAATATATGACTAGGTTATGTTTCTGAAAAAACATCTGTATTTATTTTACCCGTTTTCAAAATTTATAACTAACCAGTTAAAGCATACCTGCACTTTGAATTAAAGTGACACACTGTAATTTAATCATAGTTTAACTCCTAATTGCATCCTACCTAAACCTTACTTCAGGCTCCATTTTCTTCTGCTACATTGTAAACAAAAATCAATGGGGGAAGCCTTCACTTTTTGTCCACGTGAACTCAGCAGCTACATGTCTTCCTTCAGTTGCCAGATAACAGAAATTGCAATCAATCCTTCCTCCCACCTTTTTATATTGTCTCAGAAAGACCTCAGAAAAAGGCCTTTCTTCAGGCAAACACAAGAAGAAGCTGTGATTCATTTTCAGCAAGCAAAGCAGTGAAGAAGGTAAGGCATCAAAGCTGTGAAATGACCTCACAGCACATCTGACACACTCTTCAGTTCCCCAACAAGATCCCAAATCACCTGCTTTTAGCCCTTAGAAATTGGGGGATTTTTGTCTGCAGCACTGCATGGCGTCAGCAAGAGAGCCCAACTTTTTTTTTGGGGGGGGCGGGGGGTGAACACTGCTTAGTGGTCAGGACACTACACGGCGAACATTAATGTAAGGCAGAAGGAGCACTGAATTCATTTCTGGGGATGTGTTTAATAACTGAACTGTCCTACAGGCATACATACAAACACATTCCTCCTGGCTGTCAGAAGAGCAAAGGCAGAGAGGGAAAGGTAAGCTTTTCCTCATTCCTTCCCCACTTCCTTTTGTGTAAATAAATCATCAATACTCAACTCTTTGAAAGACCATCCATAGCAGACACTCAGTGCTAAGGATTCCAAGAGGACAGGACGCTTCCACTCCATAGACCAATCAACTGGTGGGATTTCAGCTATTGCTTCTTACTCCAAAGTCAGCCTGGCGTTGACAAGAGCCACACCCACACAGAGACTCATAGTGAGCTGTAACACACCCTTCCCGTCACTCAAGCTGCAAAGCTACCCCCAGCCAAAAGCCACAACTAACTCGTGAGAAAAAAATGTCTTTCTTTCTGAGGTGCAATCTTGGATCTCACCATCTTAAAATCCATCCCAGAGAAAACCACCAGCAGCACGAGCAGGAGCACTCAGGAAAACCAGCAAGAGAAAGGCAGGAAGGTTATGGGGGAAGGATCTACAGGAGACAGCACAAAATTGGTAAAGATTCCTCACTGAAGCTGGCATTCAACATCTACCCACTACATTTCTGGTCCCTATTTTGCAAAGCACCTACCATTTTCTGAACTGTAACAATGGGCTAACTGCAGGTGCTAGTCTCAATTGCTACCATCCATCTTTAAAAACTGACAAGAGACAAACCATTCTCAAAACCCAATACACTACAGCACTGAACCAAAATGCTGTTCTACCAAGCAATGCATTGAACAGGTTGCTGCCCCATACCATTTCATAGCAGGCAAGCATTTACTTTCTCTTTTGATAAAGCAGAGGCAACAAAGGTAAAAGAGCACTTGATTCCACAGCCATTAGAGTACACCAGTGAGAGGGACTATCTCAGCCTTTACGAGAGACCAGAAAACATCTGCTGCAACAAAATGTGGATTCATTGCAGTTAAAAGCATTTGCTATTTTGGAAACAAACAAAAACCCAAAAAAGCCTCACATTCAATCTCAGTAATGAATCTGTAGCATGCATTTTTCCAGTGTACAAGAATATTATCAGGAGGCAACATCTCTTTTTAGACTAACATAATTAAAAAATAACTGTACGTACAATCATAACATTTATTCTAGAGCTACAGATGTATCATCTCTGCCCACAAACCTTGTCTTACCTTTGTACATCACACAGAAAAGGGGATGCCACCAATCTACTACAAAAATACACCCACTACGGGAAAAAAAAAGTCAAAAGTACTGAAACACAACCACCTAATTACTTTCACCTGAACTGAAAAAAAAATCAGGAGAACCCAGCTGTTACAACAACAACAAAAAAAAAACAAAAACCACAACCAAACTGCCATTAGAAAGTATTTCAAACAAAGCAGATTTTAAAGTCTGATCTTCATGGATGTTAGCAGAGAAGTCAGATTTTGTAGTGAACACCAGACTAAGTTCTCCCTCTGCTCCCATCAGACTGTGGTCTTTCAAATTTGATTTCAAAAGGCATAGCATATTCTTCAAGTCTTAAGCAACACAACAGAATAATCTGGAAGCTAGAATTAAAACTAGATATATTTACCTGGTAATAAAATTATTTAGAACCTTCAGTGTTCTACCATTAGGGAGGTATTAATATCAAGCCATTATGGATGGCTTATGTCTTTCCAGCAGATGTCAGGGTAGTTCAAGACCCACATGAGGATCAAGGCCTGTGAATATAGGGCTTCTTCCAGTTATCTGAAGAAGGCATTATCTACTACTTTGTCCTCATCAGGCAGACTACAGCAGACATCCAAAACAATGTCACCCACTAATCGCAATGTGTTCTCTAGCTGGCCCATCGTCCACCCCAAGGCAAAGCTTCACATATCCCTGCTGTTACCTCTCATGAAAGGCAACTCCCTGCCCTTGCCTTCCTGACATGTCCTTTTTAAAGTGCCTATATTCATCCATTGAAGCACTCCAGCCATGTGAAATATCCCACCACGCCTCTGTGATCTATAAAATTGAAAAAATGAAGTAAAGCTTCTAAGTATTAACATTTAAGAAGGCATGGTTACAACCTGTAAGCACAAATTTAAAGCAAGGTACACCGGATGGTACCATTTCTTTCCAAAGCACATTACTGACCATTGACCAAGCAAGCATCTTTCAGGCTTAAGGCTGCATAAGGGCAGAAACAGTGAAATTTACAGGATCATAGGATTGTCAGAGTTGGAAGGGACGTCAAAGATCATCTACTTCCAACACCCCTGCCTGGCAGGGATACCATCCACTAGATCAAGTTGCCCAAGGCCCCATCAAGCCTTGTCCTAAAAGCTTCCAGGGAAGAGGCTCCCACAACCTCCCTGGGCAACCTGTTCCACTGTCTAACCACCCTCATAGTGAAGAACTTCCTCCTAATATTCAAGCTAAATCTACCCTCCTCTAGCTTACACCCATTTCCCCTGGTTTTATTACTGTCTGACCTCCTAAAAAGTCCCTCGCCAGCTTTCTTGTAGGCCCCCTTCAGATACTGGAAGGCCACAATAAGGTCTCCTCAGAGCCTTCTCCTCTGCAGACTGAATAATCCCAACTCTCTCAGTCTGTCCTCGTAGGAGAGGTGCTCCAGTCCTCTGATCATTCTCGTGGCCCTTCTCTGGACTTGCTCCAGCACTTCCATATCTCTCTTGTAATAGGGGCTCCAGAAATGGATGCAATATTTCAGGTGGGGTCTCACGAGTGCAGAGTAGAGGGGAGAATCACTTCCCTCAACCTGCTGGCCACGCTTCTCTTGATGCAGCCCAGGATACGGTTGGCCTTCTGGGCTGCAAGCGCACACTGGCTTCTCATGTTGAGCTTCACATCCACCAGCACCCCCAAGTCTCTTTCCACAGGGCTGCTCTCAAGTCAATCTTCACCCAGCCTGTATCGGTGCTTGGGATTGCCCCGACCCAGATGTAGGACCTTGCACTTGGTCTTGTTGAACTTCATGAGGTTGGCATGGGCCCACCTCTCCAGCCTGTCCAGGTCCCTCTGGATGGCATCCCTCCCCTCCAGCGTATCAACCGTTCCACACGGCTTTAGTCTAAAAGTTTTTTTCCTGAGAATGAGGTGTGGTATGAGAGGAACAGAGGGACCTTTTCTAAAAGAGCTTTCACAAGATTTTGGTATGATAACAGCACCCTGGATTTCAACACCACACAATATAGAGATACAGTCACCGCCTAAGCCAAATGCCAAGCATCAGCACACCATCAGCTTCTCTAAGATAAAAACTGGAGCATGGGAGGAGGCCAGGTTTTAACTAGGTCTCTCAGGGAAGGGGTCTCACATCAACCAAAAAACTCTACAGAGAGGTTTTAGTATATAACACCAAGAAGAGAAATTATAGATGACAGATACAATCTGTAAACTCAGAGAAGTGAAATGATTCAGAGTTGCATCAGATTATGTTTACAAACACTATATAAAAATCATTCCCAAACGAATAAAGTTGAGCAGACTCTTAAGTAAAATTAAGTGCATACATAAAATTTTGAATTAATTTTTTTGTCATCAGAGCTTCCACATAAAGAACATCTGCAAGAAGTCTCATGGGAAAGTGGTCTTTATCCTTTGAATCCTTTGAAACAACTGAGTAGAAGCAAGACAAAACAGGAGGAAAACGAATTATAAGACATTTCCACCACCCACCAATGCAAAGAGTGCTAGTGATAAAAGCCAAAATGCAATATTGTGTTCAAAGGTTCCTAAGATATTTCTATTTGTTTTTTACCACTGGAAGAAAAAAAATATGCAGAGATCCAGTTCTGTACAGCAAATACCATGCACAGAGAAATTAAGCTGACAGGATGTATTGGCCCTTAAATTCTAAAGTACTGTAGTAAGAAACATTTCATCAACTACAGACTGACCTATGGAATTGAAAGCATTTTATTTCTATCTGATGCTTTTCATTATAGAAGCTATTGAAATGCATCATGCAGACTGTGTTACTTTCTTCTACCAAAGCAATTTGCCAGAAAACCTACTCTTAGTGAAGTATAGGTTTTGACATGTAGCAAATGATATACTAGACATTACTGCTTAAGTTGAAAAAACTTTCAAGTTTTCACTCCCAAAGAAAACAAAAAAGTGCAGGTTTTGTGAAAACACACAAAACATTTTTAAGTTGCTCTATGCACATTGGTGACCACATAGTCTGTTTTCTTCCAGATCAAATAAACTAAATACTCAACAGAATGCACCTAGGATTCAACACAAGAGAAGGAATTATTTATGCAAGAGCCACAGCCTACCACTGGCCTACAGCCCCACAAAGCCCTTCCTTTTGAGACTGAAGGGTGCAGCTCTTCAATTTGTCTTGCAAAGCATTAGCGGTGAGAGGCATGCTGACAGCTAGAAATTGCTGTTCTGTGGGAAAAGTCACATCTGCCAGAAAACACTAGGGAGACCTCAATACGGTGGAAAACCACCACCAGCTTAATAGTACACAGCCTGCTCCTCCAGCACACCCCACCAGGCTGGTTCATCCTGCAGGAAGGGCAAGAGCCTGGGAGGCAGCAGAAAGGAAGGGGAAAGAGCAAAGCCCAAAGAGAAGAAAAAAACAACCTGTTTGCAAGGACAGTCAAGAATCCAGCACAGAAGGGAGAGGAGAGGAAGCAAAGAATTGGAAACACAAGGCAGACAGAGCTGTTTAGGTCAGAGGAAATAAGCAAGATTCTGGGACATGAAGGACAGAGGAGGAGGGGAAAGTAGGAACATCCTGGGCAAGGAGTTTGAGACACCAGTGGTAATGGCAGAGAAAAGTCGCTGACAACATATGCACAAGTTCTCCATCACATAACCAGGGAAGGGAGGGAAGAAGGGATACAGGGATCAGGCAGAGTAGTTAACAAGACCTGGGGAAAGAATCACTGTACTGACATGGGAAACCAAAAGGATCCCTGCGCAGTAGCAAACCAATAGAAAAACTTGTAAGTCACTGTACAAATATAAATTATTAACTTGTATTCCTAAGAGGTTGAAAGGTATAGCTCCAGAAAAAAAGGTATTTGTAGTAAAAATGGAGTTAAGAGAAACTGAATTCTTTTCCTGGTCCACATACACCTCAATGCATAAGGAAGCAAACAATAGGAGGAGTGGAAATAATGGAAATACTCTGCTTCTTGGACATTTGTTTTCAGATGTTTTCCTGATGAACCTTTCCTACCTTTCTCCCCTTAGAAAGAAGGAAAGAATTCTGTCATATGTTTTGGTCAGCCAACACAACAAAAATAAAAACAACAAAGTAATTCTTTCAAAATAATTTAAGCTTATTTCTTAAAATCACTGAATCTTTCCGGTTTGGTTCTTGTCCTCCTCAGGATGCCTCAGAAAACTATTGTAACGTACAACACAGCAATATCACTGAGTCTTTCTGCTAGTCCTTTCCCACCAAGACACTACAGCAATTCTTTAAGTTGTCACAGAAGTGTGTGTTTCTTCTGCTGAGTTTTTTTTCAGTAACACCCAAAAAATACACCATGCTCTACAGCAGACAGGATGCTCTAGCATAATAGAGGTTTTAAGTACACTAGCAGAGACTGCAGATCAAACAAAGCCTACGACTACTTCTACACCTCAAAATGGAGGTTTTAGGGTGCATTAGATTGTATTCTTTTACTGGTGTACTGGAGCAAACCAACCAAAGAACATCTTTCATGGCTACTTAATAGAAATGGGGGCAGGGAGAAACATCAACTTAAGAGAAATGCAAGAAGTCCACGTATTCCAACATACCACAAAATGTCTTATGTTTGAAGGGACAAAAAAAAAAAACCCACCACCTGTCCCAGGGGAAGGAAAGCAGATATCTAAGATAAAGCCATCAGCACTGTCTCAGAACTGCCACACAGCAAAGCAGGTGAAAGAACTCATCAATATCTCCTTGGTTTCAGAGAAAACCTCCTGCCTCCTGCAAAAGCCTCTGCGGACTGAATGGGCCCACACTGGGAAGATGAGGTCCAAACTACCAGTGTGTAGAATGAAGAACAGGGCAGCAGAGTTGGGCTTTTCCTTGTCCACCCAACTCTGGCAACTTCTGCTGCAAGTCACTGAGTTTTACAGGGAGATTCTTCTTCACTGTTTCAAGGCAAGCCTTTACAGCAGTAATTTCCCAAGGAGGAACACAACCATCTCAGCACACAAACACCTTATTAGTGTTATGACATATATTACACAGCACACCCCACAAATGATTCACCAGGATACAGCACAGATCACTGTGAATTTCAGGACTTCATCAAACACAGGAAAACCTAACTGACCAGCCACAGAGAGTTAAATAAGTCTCTTGACTTGCTTAGGCCTGAACTGAGCTGCAAAACAGTATGATTTCGTACTACTGCCTTTATGCACATAGAGAAGAAACTTAATGGAGGCATGGTAAGACTAATATAACACATTATACTAGATTAAGGGTATAACAACCACTATGATGAACTAACAGTTTGATAATTATATGTCCTAATGATTTCCCTCATATTTTCTCTGTAGGATGTATGGTGTACTCCAGCTTTTTGTACTTATTTCCAGTTCTGTATCTGTATGTTGCATCAACACTGCCCTTTTACTATAAAGGGGAATGAACAGTGTGCCCTGTAGTTATACTCCAGATGGAAGAGATCTTCCATGATTCTCCTGAGCCAGATTCCTACAGTAGACCTTTTAAAACTGTTTGCTGGTAGAAACATTTAACAGGGCTCTTCCCATCCATTCCAGTCTTCAATAGACTAGTTTCACATCCAGGATGGCAGCTCTGATTTTTGTACCTGAAAATCCTACACAGTCAACATTTACCCAAGATGATGGCATGCATTTGTCAGAAAACACTAATAAGGAACTGACAAGGAAAGTTCATAGGTCCATGGAGGAAGCCCTAATAAAAATGCCTTCCTGCATTGCTGACAAGGCACAAAGTACTCAGGACAGATACCACAAGTTTCTGCAGTTGTATTTCATCAGATTCCTCCTTCTCCAGCTAAAAACCCACAGATGTATTCCTACAGTATATTTCAGCACTCCTGTAATTTGATCCATGCACATAAAAAAACCCACCTTCTTTCTAACTTCGTGGTTTTTTCTTTTACACCCTCATCTATTTTTTTTTTTACATGTATGTGACCTGATATGGACTCACATGTTAGTAACAGAAAGAAGCAATCTTTGTAGCCACCATAGAAAAAAATGGCTCTTTCATATATTACAGTTCAAAGAAGAGAAACAATAAATAGTTGCATTCTTATTTACATAAATACAATATAATACCATGAACAATAGATAGTACACAGCAACCAGTTCATAGTGGATTTATTATTTTCTTTTAAAAACAGTGAGCCATAGGTCTCAATGGGATTTCAGTCACAACCACATTCAATACCCTTGCAATAAGCATACAAGCCTGAAGACAACACTATGTAGAAGTCTAGTACAAAAAAGTCTAGTCTGTGCACTAGCTGAAGCTGCTGGAAGTAAAAATAGCATCCACACAGAGACTATGTAAACCTGTTTTGCTTTACTTCAGAAGAATAAAGAGCTCAGCCACAAGACACAAACCTGCGCCTAAGATGGTTTTAAATATTGTTTTTTTTATAAAATGCTATCTCAATTGAACATCTTTACTACTATCTACAGGAAAACTTCCACCATGACTACTCATACTACCTGGAGTGGAAAAAAAAATTATGTGAGAGAATTGAGTTTAAAACAAGAAAATTCAGACTGCTTTAAGTTTTCATATGAATAGACCCAACTTTGGTTCAGGCAAAAACAAAGGTGCTTTTGAAAATTTCTCTGGTTAGCAAGTTCAGCTTCTTGGATTCCAAGTTAGTAATTCACACATTTTTATGATGCAGCTTCCAGCTCACACCCTCCAGTGTGAAACTCTTACCAACCACAACTCACAAGGGCTTCCAAGGTGTCCAAAGTTTAAAGAGGAAACAATGAAAAACGCCCCTAGTTCATGAAGTCAAAAGTGAAGCACATATCCCACTCGCTCTGGTATCTGTGGAGTTGAACAGTACCTCGCTGGTATCCCTGTCATGGGATTCCTCCAGCAAAATCAGCAAGGGCCACACAGATGTCACTCTGGCAGGTACTATCTCGACATCTCAAAACCGTATTGAGCTCAAAATTCATTCACCTTTGACAATACTACCAAAAAAGTATCACTATGCACAAAAACCTGGCTGTGTTTCATGTAGGAAGCAAAACACTGACAACTAAGTGGGACTTGCACGAAGCTTATTTGTGTCTGCTGCTTTGCATGATGAAGTTTCCTGGAGTGGAAGTCAGAAATAGGAATGCTGTTATCTGCTGGAGGATTTTGGTTTTTCCCACATAGAGAGCAGATAGTATATATCGAAAGGGGGAGAAAAGGGGAGATTTTAATAACCTTCTCAGTCTCGTAATTCCAATAACGTGAATGTTAATCATAACATTTATTAGTCCTGTGACTCTGGCCCTAATCCCTCTGCCCTCCAAACGGTACTTTCCCTCCCGGCAGATGCAGATCTCCAGGTTTTCCTCGTGAAAGCTCATTTTCCATCGAACTACGGTGAAACGCTAAATGCTAACCCGAGGCTCTGGCTCTCCCATTAACTCCTGGGTTTACTACAACAGACTGCCGGCCCCCGCCGCCGCACAGCGCACTCCTGCAAGCGCCCCTCACCACAGCCTCGGGGCGGGCGTGGCTGTGTCTCATCCTGCCGCGCCAGGGAACTCGGCGAGCACCTGCCAGGGCAGCTCACCTGCGCCTCCTCCGTCCCGGGCGGCGGCGGCAGGGCTAGGACCGGCCTGGTCCCGGTGCCGAAGACTCGGGGGGGCTGTCCCCCGTTCCCGCTTCCTGCTCACCTTGGGCAGCTCGCGGAGCTGGTTGGCGTCCAGAAGGAGTTCCTCCAAACTGCGGCTGTAGCGGTAGATCTCCTCGGGAACGGCAGCCAGCGAGCAGTGCCGCTTGTCGATGGACTCCACATGGCGGTTGCACCGCCACAGGGGAATGCAGTGGAACATCGCCCCGCTGGGGTTGGGGGGGGCCGGGCCGCAGGGGGCCACGGGGTGGGCCGCTCACCGCCGCAGGAGTTGCTGGCCCCCTCCGCCGCCGCGCAGCGCGGGTCCCGGCGATCCAACGGCAGCAACCGGCATCCAGCGCACCGCCGCCGCCAGCGGAAAGCGGCACCGGGCAAGTGCGGCGGCCTCGGGAGAATAGGCGGGAGCCGGAGCGGGGCGGGGGGCGCCCTCCTAGTGTTCCTCGGCGGGTCGCTGCCCTTCCTGCAGGGGCATCGCGGGGTGCCGGTCGCAGCCCTGCTGCTGGCGGCAGCCGCGCATTCCCGCGCCTGACCCGGAACACGGACTCCCTCCCCCGCCTTCTTCCCTCCCTTCCTCCCCCGTCCCGGCTGACATCAGCGGGGCCGGGCCCTGCCGAGCCGCCCCGCCCCTCACCGGACTCGGCCCGCCAGGCGGCCTGCCCGGAGAGGCGGAAAGTCACTCGCACCCCCGTGATGAGGCCGCCTCGCCCCGGGGCAGCTGGGGCGGTCTCTTGCACAACTTTCTGCCGAGAAGAAAGCAGCACCGGCACGGTGTTTCCACAGGCTGGCAGTGCGGTGGACTTCTGCGGCCGAGGGTGCCGGGGCACAGCATCCGCCGCGCCGGGCTCCCCCCGTAGCTGCCGGGCAGCCGCCTTGTCTCGGTTTGCCGTCGCTGCAGGCGGTGGTGCGGGGTCTGCCTTCGGTTTGCTGGTGGAAAGCTGTTTGAAATGGAATGCCGTGAAGCAGTTTGGGCCACCCGTTTCAGCTACTTCAAACACGCTTTTCCTTTCCCGGGACGGTCGCACACAGCACCGAGGCGCAGTGTGGGCAGGCCACACTGACGTGTTGTTTTCGATTGTTGGAACACCATGCTATCGGGAAAGTGACGTAATAAAATGTGAGGACCGCTGTTTAAGTACCAAGCTCGTTGCGGATGTTTTTCGTCTCAAGCTACATTGCTGTATCTTCGGAAAAAAAAAATCAATATACTATCCTCAAGGCTTTCTGAAAAAAAAAGGGGGGTTAAATCCACTCTCAGAAGAAATGTCTGTAAGGTCAGACGGGTTAGCAAAGGTAAACACAAGCCGGTAGCCTTCTGTGCCTGTCTGCTGGCTCCAGGCTCCAGTATCCAGCATCCCGCTCCTGTACTTTTGCAGGTGGGGTGATGTGCTGAGCTTCAGCAAAAAAACACAGTCTCAAAGGCTCTGTCTCTCTGGTTGCATAAAGCAATTTGGTAACCTACACAGTAACAAAAATACTTTTAAAAATAAGCACTTAACATCAGAGCTGTTCTTAAAATATTCCTATTTTTTGCATAATTATAACTGGGTGGAGCTACAGGAATAGGAGGGAGGGGGAAGTTTATTGTAGTCATCTCTGTTCTTCAGTCTCTGCATGGTACTGACAATCTTATAAAGTTGCAATGTATTTATTTTTGAATTTTTTAAAATCAGTTGATAAATCTTGCAAGCTACGCTTGTTTAATTTCTGTGAATACTGCAGTGATCTGCCTATTTTTTTAGTTTTAAAAGGGACATTTTAGGAGCTTATGTACTGTTACTCTGCTGACCCACAAAACAAGAAACTTTGAAAATTTTCCTCTTTTCACTAAGTGTCTTAAAAAAATGCACTCAGAACCAACAATTTCCTTCATCAATCAATATACGCAGTAATTAAACAGAAAATTCATGGAACCTCTCAATGTGTCTAAATAAAGTATGTAAAAATCTTCCAGCCTCTGGGGAAAAAACTGTAAATATTGCTGCCCTGATAACAACCAAACTGAAGTGGCTTTGTCACTTCTAGTCACAGGAAACAATCTGACTTCTGACCACGCCATAATGAAAAAATGTGTGTTGGAGCAAAAGTGTCAGCATTTCATCTCAGAGGACCATAACTGCCTTTCCAACATAATTTTCACCCCTGACAAGTACAGCCTGTTTATAGCACAAGAAAAAAAAAAAAAAAAAAAAGCCGTGATCAATCTTTTTCATCCTGCACTTGAAAGGAAGATCATTGCCTAATGGTACTCTTAGCAGGGCTTGGAGATTTGTTTTTTTCAAGATACCCAAAATATTTTGAGGCAAAGACTCCCTCAGCTCTGGCAGCATCCATGGAAAGAGTGTTCATAAATGTGTTCATGCACCAGCACCCTCAGGCCTTCCCAGCCTCAGGCCAGGAGATTAGATGATTACAGGACAGGAAAAAGTCAGACAAACACATTGGGCATCGGCACAGAGCTTGGCAAAGGCCGGGATGCAGGAGGCTTGTTGGCAGACCATGGAGGTGAAAATGAGGAGGACCATATCCATCACACTTTGTGGGTCCCAGCCAGTGGCCAGGCAGTGGACTCCTTCCAGCTGCTGTTGAGATTGGTCCTCCCTGAGAGCAGGCTGGTTAGGTTCAGAAAATCAAGATTCTCATGGCATTTTTGACCTAAGCTCTGACACAGGAGGTCTTGAACCAGGCCCAGGGAACATCGTGCTCCCAGCAGAGAGCAACCAAGGCCTGCTACCAAGATTGCCTTGCCTGAATTCAGCAACCATCATACCTCCTTGGTGCCCTTATTCCTAGGGAACCCTCTAGAGAAGCAGGACTGCAGGGCAGCCTGTACATCAGGGCAGTTGAACAAGTCAGGGCTGCAGCTGACTATCCCAATATGCATACAACATGCACTCCTGTATGGGACAACACCACAGGGATGGGGTGACATCAAAGCATTTGAAATTAAAAAACAATGTAACTTGCTTAGTTGCCAAACAGAAGGATGAACAGTTTGACTTCTGAGCTCCAGCTCTTATGAATAGGCTTCTGAGTGGCACTTCAGGAACATCTATGCACCTTCTGTTTTTCTTTCACAGTGTCTCAAAGCTGAGTCTGACACCAGGAAAGAGCTTCAGCAGTGGCCTCTGTGGGAGGGACATGCCAGCTTGTGATGCTCTCTGTCCCACCATATTCTGTGCCATTTTTGAGAAATGCCCAGGACATCCTCCAGAGAGGGCTTTGGACTGCAGCACACATCTGTCTTAAGAGTCTTGTAAACAGTTTAAGCCTTCCTTGCATGACAGACACAAAGTTTTGCATGAGGTGTCACTTCTGCAGATGCTGTCATGTATCTCATGACTAGGTCTCACTGTGACAAGTCTAGACAGTAACAGGAGGGTGACAGTGACTATTGGGTGAGTCTGTGTGCTTTAATGAAGGATGAGGCAAAATATTTGCATACTTCTCGTGAGTGTCAGGGATTCCAGGGGACACAGTGATGGCAATAGAGATTATTACTTATGAGATCTGCCTTCACCAGCTGACAATATAAGGATAAGAGCCTCTTCCCCTTCTCCAAAATGGAGAGCTACTGTCATACAGTCTTTGATAAACTCCTTGGGAGCTTAAGACATCAAATTGGTACTAGTGGCCCTGGTCCACTGCACACTTGAAGATACAGCCTGAGACTATGTAAATAGGCATCAAGGAGGGCAAAAGGCAAACCAGTGCCTTTGTTGAGGAGATAATATTCTCACAGCAAAAAGCATCATCCTGCACATAAACCTGTTCAGCTTTGGTTGGTTTAATGAGTTACTAGTCTCTATCGTTCTGATGCACTAAGAAATAGCAGAAATAAAAATCCTTTCCCTAAACCAAGAGACCAATTCTGTATGCTGTGTGGCCAGAAGAGTGACCTCATGTCAGGGCAAGCTTTGGTGAGAGAGATCATTCAAAAGAGGTGGGGAAAAGAAGAATTGTGATACAACACAGTAACTAGAAGCTATAACCAGGCACACAGGAGAAGTTGTGAGCAAGCTGAGGAGGACACCAAATTGCTGGGGTTCATACTAATACATACCTGACAACCTTCCTGGGGCAGTTGAAACCCCCTAGGGTTTCCTCTTTGATAGCAGCAGTCTTGATACATTACACATTTCAATAGCAAGCCAAGATGCGGCTCACATACAGAAGGAAATAAGGTCTGTTCCTCTCCTAGTTTTACAGGGGATTACCTGGCTCCGGACTGCCATTTAATTACAATTTGGTCTGTTCTACCTTCTTTTTTCATTTGTTTGTTTGTTTGTTTGTTGGGGGGTGAGCTTTGGTATTTAAATCTTTCCATTTCTATTCTCCCCTCCCCTATTTTTAGTAGTTCTAAAAGTACTTTAGTACTTTTATCATAGAATCATAGAATCATCTGGGTTGGAAGGGACCTCCAGAGGTCATCTAGTCCAGCCCCCCTATAGTGAGCAGGGACATCCCCAACTAAATCAGGTTGCTCAGAACCTTGTTTAGCCTCACCTTGAATACCTCCAGGGACTGGGCTTCAATCACCTTCCTTGGCAACCTGTTCCAGTGTTCCACTACCCTCATTAGAAGGAACTTTTTCCTAATACCTAATCTAAATCTACTCTTCTCTAATTTAAAGCCATTACCCCTTGTCCTTTCACTACAGGCCTTTGTAAACAGGCCCTCTTCAGCCTCTTTGTAAGTTCCCTTCAGGTTCTGGAAGGTCACAATTAAGTCCCCCCGAAGCCTTCTCTTTTCCAGGCTGAACAATCCCAGCTCCCTCAGCCTGTCTTTGTAGGGGAAGTGTTGCAGCCCCTGATCATTTTTGTAGCCCTCCTCTGGACGCACTCTATCAGGTCCATGTCCTTTGTGTGTTGAGGGCTCCAGAGCTGAACACAGTATCCAGATGAGGTCTCACCAGAGCAGAGTAAAGCAGCAGAATCACCTCTGTCGATCTGCTTGCTGGTCACGCTTCTTTTGATGCAGCCCAGGATACAATTTGCCTTCTGGGCCACCAGCACGCACTGGCCACCAGCACACACATATATTGGCTGGTGACTTTTAGTTACTTGGTACAAATTAATATTATTTTTAAGACTCTCCCAGCAATGCCAGAAGCCTTCTAGCTGTATGAAATCTGTAAGAGTGGTAATGACACTGCCTCTTTTGTGAAAGCAATGAATGAGTGTGGAGAATACTTCATAATTCTTTCCTGGCAGGCCACTTTCTTCAGCCTCAGGTGGGCATGGTCAGAACTCTACCAGCTCTGCTACAGACGAGAAGAGATGAAGTCTTCCTTGCCTGCCTCAACTTCCCAGGTGCCTCTGAGAAATAGGTATGAGGCCCTGCTGGAAGACAGCCAGTCTAATGGGGATGTTGATGACAGGCAACCTGTAACAGAGGTATTGCCAAAGTCAGCTAAGCTTCCTGGACATATCACACCCAGTTCCACAAAGAAGAAGAGAAGAGTTGTGGTTGTTGGAGACTCACTCCTAAAGGGAACAGAGGGTCCAATATGCAGGGTTGACCCTCATCACAGGGAGGTCTGCAGCCTTCCTGGAGCCCAGATAAGGGATATTACTAGGGAACTTCCTAACATGGTGCAGTCATCAGACTTCTATCCACTACTGATCTTTCAGACAGGTGGAGAGGAAGCTGCATCCTGTAGTCTGAGGGAAATTAAGAGAGATTTCAAGGCCTTGGGATGGTTGATAAAAGGGTCTGGGTCCCAAGTTATTTTCTCTTCCCTACTTCCAGTACCTGACCATGATATGGGATGGAGTAGAAGAGTTCAGTCCATAAATACCTGGCTTCGAGACTGGTGCTACAGGCAGGGNGAGACTGATGCTACAGGCAGGGCTTTGGTTTCTTTGATAATGGCTGGTATTACAAGATACCAGGCCAAATGGTAGGAGGTGGGAAAGGCTTGTCTTCGAGGGGAAAAAGGATTCTAGGACAAGAACTAG
>VWZX01003200.1:0-171183 GCA_013399015.1 Galbula dea
AGTGATTATCAGAGACTTTACACAACTTAGAGGTAATTTCAGATTTATTAACACTGTTATGGTAAACCACAAGATTAGGTTTAATGATTTTTAACAGTATTTAATTACCAATTATCACAGTGGTTTAATAAAATTTACTATACTGAACACACAGTGACTTAAAGATTCAAAACTGGCATGGTTCACCTGAGACTTACAACTAAGTTTCCTAAATCAAATCACACACACACAGATACAGAGGTTAACACACATACAGAGATATAGAGGTTAGCTTTTATTCCCTTTGCAAGTTGTAATATATTATTGCTACCAAATGATCTTTGAAACCTCACAAAATCCAATTGCAGTGTATTATTCCCTATTCTCTCTTGTCAGCATTGATCAGCAGATGACCTTGTATTCCTTTCTGTTTGCTGGCATCTCTCAGTGGACAATTTTGGAAACCCTCACAAAACCTATTCTCTTCAATCCTCACAAAATCTACTCCAAGAGATGTCCCAACATAGGCAGAAGATCCAGGGTCACAGACTGCTGTGATCCCAGAGAGCTCTGAGGCTCTCACTCAGGATCACCATTTATAGGATCACAAAGTGATTGACTTTGATCAGTACTTTTTTCATTTGACCATAATTCTTGTCAGGTAATTTTGGTTCCTTCCAGAGTGGGCTAGAATCTAGGAGTTTCCAGGCAGCAGGAGTTTTAGGTACACCTAGGGAGTGCCCAATTGTCCCAACTCACTGCACCAGTAGTCAAGAAAAGAACACAATGTTGACTGGTCCTAACGTTGCAACATGGCCCAAGGGGTCTGTACCACCACACACTGACATTCACACATGTTCTATTCTCAGGCAACAAAGCTAATAAAAACACTCCCATTTTCACCACTGCTGATAGACCTAACTGAAATTAGCAAGAATTATCACCAGTATTTTGACAAAACAAAAGCACAAGCTGGAAAAAGGCAACAGACTGAAGAATAAAACAACCTACACAATTCTATCAGCCCAGAATTAAGTATGGAGGTGGAAGAAAAATCTCAGAAATGAGACTATTTTGCATTTAGACAAATGAAAAGAAGAAAATTAACCAGATAGAATCAACCATCAAATACATTGCTCAAAATACTGGTAAGGAAAACTAGATGACCAATTTTATATAGAAGACTAAACAGACAAAGTTTAGCTGGGACCAATGAGATAAAGTGAGGATGCATTTGAAAAATAACCAAAAAAAAAATGTTTAAAGGGAAGAAAATGCATTTCCTAGCATCTCAGAATCATAGAATCATTTTGGTTGGCAGAGACCTTTAAGATCATCAAGTCCAACTGTTAACCCAGCACTACCAAGCCACGACTAAACCACATTCCTCAGCACCATATCTATGTCTTTTAAATACCTCCAGGGATGGTGACCCCACCACTTCCCTAAGCAGCCTGTTCCAGGGCTTTACAACCCTTCTTGAACACATCTCATCTTTTTCTACAGGAAAAAAATAAAAATCCCTTTCTTCAGTCATGTAAACACAGCTTTAAAAACAACCATGAAGAGACTAAACACTTAGGATCAATATGAGAAGAGTTCATTAACAAGGATTCAAGAGATGAAACCTCAAGTTTACTATGCTGTGTTCAGATTCATCTGTTCTCTCAGCACAAAGCTGTTCAGAGAGTAAATAATACATCTGGTTTTGTTTTGCACCTAACACCATTATCACTCATCTAACTATTTTCTATTAGCACACACAACAGCAGTTGCTATTTCTTTAATATCATGACATACAACCACTCCCTATATTAAAGAACCTCTTCCTATTTTTGATCAGAGGTGCCTGCTTTCCCTAAAGCAAGGTCTTTATGTTCTCAAAGAAAGACAACTCCATCATCTGCAGAAGCCATTACTATGAACACAGCACAAGCTGCTCCACCGTGGCCAGCTGCCAAGAACGGTTTTGCTCCGATTATCACAGCATTATCTCTTGCTCTGTGCTAGTGTATCTGATGGAATACAAAAAGGATTTCTTCATCAAGCAGAGTGCAAGGGTCACTTTAACTTGAGACTTTTTGCCCAACTGGGTTTTCTTTCATGATCAATCATTAATTCTTTTTTTTTTTCCTTTCTAAATATATGCTAAACCCCAACCCCCCCCATGAAACAAAACACCTGACATTTGGAAAAGTACACCAGCATTCTGCAATATTCTCTACACAGGTCTTGTCTGTTTACACTTGAGACATCAATTTTCATCAGATTAGAAATATCTCCTCCTCCAGGATTCATAATTTTCCAGTGTGTGCTATGAACCTTCAGCAGAATCTACATTTTTGTTGCAAAACCATACAGCTTTCTAATCCAGATGGCTACACCCTGCCATCTGTAAACAAAGCATAAAACCAGTGCTGTGCTGCAAACGCAGAGGCAGGCAGGTGCAGTATCTCTGATGCTACTGGGATGTATCTGGTTTTACACTGTTCCTTTGATAAAGAACAGAAATTGGCAAATGTGGGCCAGTTCTGTCTCTCCTCTGCTTTGGAAAGCCCTCAAAAAAAACTTTAGATGCTGTTGTATGAGTAAGACCTAGGAGATATGCTTAGAGAATTTCAACTTATTAGAAATACCATGGCAAATTTTGCAACAATTGCTGCTTTGAAGATGCAAAGACAGAAAACATCACTTCTTCTTTCAAAAAATCAGTATTTGATAGTGCTTCAAAGATACCTCAGTATCTCTTACCTACATAGGAGGCAAGACAGATGAAACTGAGTTTGGAGGGGGGAAAAGCAACTTCCTCCTACTCTGCCCATACTTAGGACAGGCAGAAAACGCTCAGTAAACATAATTCTTTATTGGTAACATGAAAAAGCAGAAGTGTAAAAGCAGCAGGGAAAATTCAGTAGGACAGTATATATAATACTGGGAGGAGGCATTGAGAAAATACAGCTACAAAGAGACTGCATCTCTTCCCAATAAAAAATGCTATGCTGCAAGATTTTCAAAAGCATTTAGAGGCGTAACTGCAACAAGTTTAGTCACTTTAAGCCTAGATACCAAATAACCTGAAAGAAGAGGCTTTCTTCTAATCTTTCCTGACCTGTTCACAACAATTTTGACTTAAGAGAAAGGAAAAATACATATCTTAAAAAGCACTGACCACAAAAGTGGTCCTGCCTCAAAAGGGGAAAAAGCCAGAAATGTGTAAGCTGAATAGAATTAACAGCAGCATCATTCTGATGAGAATTTACAATCCCACTGGTTCAGCCTTCCTACCACATCATTCTAATACACCACAGGGAGCAAGAGAAGGGGAGGCAATGTGTTGGCGATTATATTGATACAATGACTGATGTATTAGTGCTTATCTTTGCCTGAACATTTGCAGTTACCACTGCTCTGTCCTTCATTTGTGTCAATGCTATGAAAAGAATGTTCTACAGGCTCCAATGGGGCTGCTATACTAGCAGTGTCAAAGCCAACAGCTGTATGCATCACAGCTTCCACCATGACTTTCCATCTTGCAGCACAAACATCCTGACAACAAAATATGTCAGCTCACCATACCGTTGTCATAACAGGCCAAAACTGCAATGCTTTCAACATTTACACTTGCAAGTACCAACCAACTCTGAATATTTCACCCAGGGCAAATCACAGTGTCAAATTCTAGTCATTGCTTGCACAAATTCTGTCGGTTTCCACATCTTTTTGTGTATTTCTGACAGAATCTTTGTTCCCCTGGAGTCCCAGACACCTCAGATAAAGAATTATTATAAGACTCCAATGCATTGTAAAGAGTCTACTTGAGGAGTACGAGTGAGAACAAAGAACCACGGAGAGCAGACTTAAAGTGCTTAAATACTTATCAAGACTTTAAATGTACTACAGGAGACTCTATTGTTAAGCTAGCAATAAAGATTTATTCTAGTACCTCTAAGGAAATCAGCTAACTGACACACTCATGTCCTATTTATCTCTCCAGAAGCATAAGGATACTGATGCTGCACCATCACACCCATAAGATGTCTCCTTGAAAGCGTTTACAAGGGGATTTATACAGCCTCCAAACATTCATTACGAGTTATTAAAGTTTAAAAGAACTCTCAGAAGCGCACACAATTAGTTACGTCCTTCCCTTCAAAACAAAAACTAAAATTAAACTGAAAATCCAAACTTTGTCCCGCCTAGGTTTTTAAAAGGATCAAAAGATAAGGCTTACAGAAGTCACCCTCGCTGCTGACACCACAACCACCTGCCCAGAGCAAACTATCCTTCCCGCCCCTCCTGTCCCATCCAGGACATGGGTGGAGTGGCCACAGCCATGTAACAGAGAAATTAACTCAGGAAAAAGATGCTGTCCCACCTTCGCAGAACTTATCATCTCCTCCCATTGTTAATTTATCTGCACGGGGCAGCCCTTGCCTCGGGTCACGGGGGAGAAGGGTCGTCGCTGTACTTCACACCTCCCCTCTCCAGGCAGGCCTTTCTTGTCCTCCATCCAGGTAACAACATTGTTTCATCACCACTCAAGGTTTGAGACATTATTCCTTTAAGGAGGTGTCAGGCTCCTATACCCGCTATTTCCATTCACTCCAACCTCCGAGAACCTCGGGGAAGCAAAGGAACCCACCCCAGTCCCCGGGCTCCCCACAGGCGCAGGAAGACGGAGCCCCGCTCCCAAAGCCCCCGAAGGGGCCGCCTCCCAGGAAGGACCCCACAAACATTCCAGAGACCACCTGAACACGTGTCCGCACTGCCCAAGCACCGCGGGGCGCAGCCGGGAGGGAGAGAAGGCAGGCCCCTTCTCGCGCTCCGCCACGCCGACCGTCCCACAGGGGAGCCGAACGCCAAACCACTGCCGCCGCCAGAGCCCGCCGGTCGAAGCCGAGAGCCCCGCGATCGGCTCTGCCACGGTCAAACGTGACACTCACTCCGCGGGAGGCCAGACAACCAGTTCCGCAGCAGCCCCCGCAGGCACAGACCCGCTGCCCACGCCCCGCAACCTGGGCCCGCCACTCACCCTTCTCGCCGTCTTGCTCCCGCGGCGCGGCAATCTGCTTCCCTGGCTAGCTCCGCACCTCCACTCGCCGCTTCCGGCGCTCCCCAGACGCTACCGGAAACACCCGCCTTCCTCCCACCACCGCTACCGTCTGTTGGACGGGAACCGCGCTTGTCGCCTTGCATCGAAGGAAGGGCGCCGCGGAGGGCGGTGGGAGTGGAGGTGTGTGCCCCGTGTCGCCGCGGCCTGCGCTTCGTCTGGTGTCGCATCGCACCATGGGCGCCCGTGGAGGTTGAGCCCCGCCGTGACGGGTAGGTCGCGGGGGCTCGGTAGGCCGCTGCGGAGCTGGGGAATAGACGGGGGAGTAGACGTACCGGTGAGCCCCGGCCCAGCCCTGCCCTGCCCTGCCGGTGGCGGCCGGAGGGAGGGCACCGAAGGTGGCTTGAGCTCTTGTTTACAGCCAGTGTACCCGTTCGCCTCGCTTCTGGCTTTTGTGGCTGTAGGGAGGGACTCCTGTGCCAGGGAAGCAGCGGCTTGGCATCGCACGGCAGCTGGTTGAAGGTGCTGTGACCAGGGCCGCGCTGTGGTAGAGAACCGCAGGAACATCTTCCTTACAGCTAAAGGTTTTAACACAACGTGTGGAAGTTTCTGAGAACTCTGTAGTTCTCTTGCCTTAATATTGGTTTGTGTATATGGAGTTGTGAAATGGAATTGCCTGTCTCGGGTAGAGTTTTAGGAGGAAGGACTGTCACAAAGTGAGTTACCTAGATCAGCCCTTCCTTGATGACGTTAAGGATGAGACTAGATGTGTTTGAACAAAGCAGTTCTTCTCACATCTTGGCTATGCTGGAAATCCCTTTGGAAATAAACTGTTGTTAAAGCTCTTCATGTAATCCCTGGTTGCCCAGTCTTATTGTCCCAGTGTTTTTGTGGTTGGATTAGTATGTAAGAGTAGTTTGATTCAAACCATGGGTCCTTTCATGTAAGTCTTTGACTTGGGCAGATTGAAGACTCTTGTACTCATTCTGCTATGGCATCAACTTTATTTACCAAATTCTGATCCTTTTTGGTAGTTGCCTTGTATTATTTAAGTGACTATGTAGAGATAAAATAGGTTGTGCTCTGATAGCTTATTACATGCACCTGATGTAGGACAGAATTGTAACAAGTGGTAAATACACTTGTCTGGAACCAAGAAGAACATGGGTTCAGTTTCCTCCTTTGCCACAGACTTTTGGTTATAATCTTCAGCCAAGCTCCTGCCACAGCCAATGGTTTGCTCATTTGGGTCAAAACTCTGTTGATACTGTTAAATCTACAATAAAGTGATTCAAGCATCAAGATAAAACTGAAATGAGTCTGCCTGAGTGCCTTGACTACTTATCTATAAATGATTTATACATATTTGTATTGATTAAATCACAAATCTAACTTTCCTGACATTTACTTAAAAACAAGCACCCACTAAAGTTTGTGCTTAGGTTGAAATATTGATTTTAGGTCATGAAAATAGCAGTAATTTCAGACTCCACTTGATGCTTTAGAGGCATCTGAACTATTTTGGTGATGTCCTTATCTGTTCTGGGAGAGAGTAGAAAAGCCAATTACTGTAATTAATCATTCTCTTCTCTTGTGATGTTCTCAATATGAGTGACAGAGGCTGTATATTGGATTCAAGCAAAACATACTTGTGTACCCAATATATTTTGCAGGAGACTTAATCATTACTGACACATAGTTCTTGTCAAAGAATGGCTTCTTTTATTTCAGGTTTTGGAAAAGAGAAAAAAGGTTGAATTTAAGAGGTCATAGTAATGATGGACAACTCCACCCTGGAAATTAATATGTGAAAATGATAAATGAAGAAGGCATTAATATTACAGAGAAGCTATTACATTAGTGGGAGTTGTGTTCAACCCCATGGAGATAATGTACAGGTTTCCAGCTGATGCTTTAGAGTTAAGTAACCAGGTAATACTCTGAAGATCAGGGAAGCCCTGTGAAAGCATTCAGTATAAAACAGAAGTGTTTGATTTGTTGGGGACATCTAGGAGGGTATAGAAGCCAGGCTGTACATGTCTCTCAAATGAGTCCCCTGAAGCAAGGAGAAAGCTCAGTTAGTTTTGGGTGTTTTTTTGGTTTTCTCTCAGCCTGTGAAGTGAAAATCTATAAAGCAGAGAAACTGGTGATCAAAGAGAAAGAATATAATGAAAATGTTAAACTTGTATTGGACAGTTTTGTGAAGTTAGAAAGGTCCTGGGGGGGAGGGGAAAGGACTCAGCCTTGTAATGATGATCTTCCAGATGAGATGTGTCACATCTAGATAGTTAGGTTAAAGCTGGAATTGACTTTTTACCACATAACATCTTCCCTCCCCCCCAGCTTGAAAATGTCAGACCAATGAATGTGAAGCTGGTATGGCAAGGTTGACATCCATAAATGAGGGAAGGGGAAAAAGGCTAGTGTTTATATGCTGTTAGCACTTGGTATCCCCACAGTGGCTTCATGGTGATTAAAATAAAAGACTAATGGGTTGTTTATAACAGAGTTAAAATTGACACATGATTTTTTTTTAAGGTTTGTTGGTGTGGGAAGAATTGTGCCAGTGCTTGGATCTAAAACTGCATTTATACCACTGTATTCACAACAGATAACCAGAAATCTACATTTTACCTCTCTGAGAGATTGCTTTTGATAGAAAATTAGTTTTTAACATTCTGCAGAAGACAAAGTAAGGACAACAAGGCTTTTAAGTAGATAGTTGAATGGCCCAAATGTTGCCATTGTGCAAACCTGTCAATGTATCTGCTGGCTTCAATGAGATATTTCTAAACCATCCCAATGACTTCTTTAGTACTTAGAAGAGGAGGTCCTCCTGCAGATCTGGGGAACTACTGTTTCCTGGAGTGGTAAAATTGAACATGAGCATGGCAATAGCCTTGCAGTTACTGTACTTTCTTATTTAAAATTCAGCATGGAGAAGAGAAGGCTCAGAGGAGACCTTATTGTGACCTTCCAGTATCTGAAGGGGGCCTACAAGAAAGCTAGGGAGGGACTTTTTAGGAGGTCAGGCAGTGATAGAATCAGGGGAAATGGATGCAAGCTGGAGGAGGGTAGATTTAGATTAGATATTAGGAGGAAGTTTTTCACTGTGAGGGTGGTTAGACACTGGAACTGGTTGCCCAGAGAGGTTGTGGAAGCCTCATCCCTGGAAGCCTTTAAAACAAGGCTGGATGGGGCTCGGGGTAACCTGATCTAGTGGATGGTGTCCCTGACAGGCAGGGGTGTTGGAACTAGATGATCTTGAAGGTCCCTTCCAACTCTGACAATCCTATGAGTCTATGATTCTATGTGCCTGTCCAGCAAGTCAGACATTACAAGTAAGAAATCCTGGCATGATAGTCCCAAACAATACAGATTGGTAAGAGGATTTGGGTAGTTGGAGCAGCAAGACTTTCACTTAAATTTATCCAGGGGACTAGAAACAAAGCTCAACTTCAGCTGTCTGGCAGCCAGTGCTCCAGGATGCAACTCTCTCAGCTAACTTCTGGAAAAAGTATTGTGCAGCTGAAAATAGCAGTTCTGTAGCTGCCAGTTATTAATAATTTCCTATTGAGTGACCTGTGAGGCCTGTAGTAACCTTCACATGACATATCAGCTTCTCTTTGGAGGTTTGCACCGTGGTGTTGCAGAAGATGCAAGCTGACTGCTCTCCAGTCATGCTGTCCTCACTGTTCATTGATATGGGGCCTGCCTGGTCTCCTGTTACAAGGTGCTCTAGCTTATCTTGTCTTTTAAGCAGAGTTGAATTGATGTCTACAGCCAGGTGAGGATCACCTCTGCTGTTGCAAAGTACTAGCACTGGCAACATACCATAATGCAGGGCTAGGGTAGCTCTTACCAAATCCTTTGTATCCACTGTACATCTGGCTAACTGCACTTCAGGCCATCTAGCTGCCAAGGCAGTCTGGTTAGGCTTGTCAAGGATCCCAGTGCCAAGCAGCAAAGAATTTGGGCTAATGAATCCAGCCTGTGTAACACCAGATGCAGTGTGTGGCCTTTATTGCAAATTTATTCTGTTTTCATTTGCTTAACCTTTCTGTTGCCATTTCTGCTCATGCCAAAAAAACCCAAGTCTCTGAACATGGAAAACCTCCAAATTCAGTCACTTGGAAACTGCCACTCAGATGAATTGTGATACAGTAAGTACATTAGGAAAGAGAAGCAAAACACTTGGATAATCAGTGTCTCCTGGGAATATCAGATCTTCAGATGACTGAATGATGCAATGCCAGAAAATAAGCACAGCCAGATTAGAGTGTGATATTAGTTACAGTGGTGGCACTTGGCCAAGCAATCTGCTCAGTCTCACTACCCAAAAAGTCCTCTAAGAAACTGTACTCCAATGGATGTTGGTTTTTAGTACTTAATTTCTTTTATCCCTTCATCAGCTTTTGTCTGCATTTTTCAGATGAGTTGATCTTGCTGAAGAATGGCTTGATCCTCACTTAGGTATTAGCTGGAGGTGACAAGAAGCAGGCATGAGGCTGCAGTAAGCTGGATAAGGAGGTAGTAATGAGACTCTGCAGGGAATGGGGGGTTCTGTTCTTTGTTATGTGCCCTCTCACAAGGGCTGTGAGGAGGAAGAGGGGGAGTGCCTCTAGGGGACGTGCTGTCTATGATCAGCTCTGGACACTTGCATTTCCAGAGCAGTATAGAACCCTGAGCAGTAGGTACAAGAGGAAATGTTTGCTGCTTCAGCACCTTAGATACATTTTACAGTCAATGTAGTATCTACACACACACACACCCCCCTCTACACACACCCTGCAGTAATTAGGACTCTGCTTAGGGAAGCTTTTAACCAGTTGTGGTTTACTTTTTGAGTACAGCTGAACTAAAACTTGTATAAAGAATCAGGTCATGGAGGTCCTTGAACAAAGGTCAGTAATGTTGCATATAGACCATAATGTTTAGCAAAAGGACATTAGTTGTCATCATTCCTTGATGAAAGAGAAATGAAAGCTATGCTTCTCTGCAACTTTCTCATGCCTGCCTGGATTAAGTTTGCAAAACAACTTCATAAAAACTCTTGCAACTGTTTTATAAACTGATTTCTCTGCTGAATACCATTTAACTCTTCTCTCTCCTTTCATCAGAAAAATGAGTGGTGGGTTGGCACCCAGCAAAAGCACAGTCTATGTGTCCAATTTACCCTTTGCTTTGACAAACAACGATCTGTACAGGGTAAGTTTTCAAGAGTTGCATCAGCTTAAACTTGTTGACAGCAATTTTGAGTGTAAATACAATACCCATAGATATCTTAGAAAAGTTTCTCTTGATAAATTTATTGCTAATGAAATGCAGTTTTCTATTGTTAAATCTTTTTATTTTGTTTTGTATTTCAGATATTTTCAAAGTATGGGAAAGTTGTCAAGTAAGTGCCCTGATATGCCCTTCTGGTTTTGTACCTTTCCTTTTCAATGTTTGATGTCTTTGCTTCCCTTGAAAGTCTTGTGCTTTCTAGAATTTTAAGTCTGAATATGGAACTGTATTGAAGACCTTTCCATTTTTAATAAAGTATAAATAAAGTAAGTGGAAGTTCTTGCAGTTGCACACACAATTTAAGAATAGTTGTGTTAGGAACAGGTTTTACTAACCACTTAAAAGCAAGAAGACTATTATTATATACCAGTGGTCTGTTCTCAGAGATAGTAACTCCTAATATTCTGTGATTCTGTGATAGCTGAAACAATATTCTTCTAGTAAGCATTGTTCCCCTTCTCCTGAACACTGCCTGGGACATGAGTGGATAACTTCAGAAGTGGGAGCTTCTACTTATGTGAACTAGATATCACAATTCCCACAAATGCAATGGATAATTCCTCTAATTTGTGGTTCTTGGACTTGTTATTGTGACTGTTTAGTATTATATTTAAGGTTAGCTGTAAGGCTGCATACTAATGGCTTTTAATATGTGGGATATCCATGAATAATACTTGTGAATACTTACCTCTGTGTTCAAATGACAGAAATAAATGCCACAGTAAGGAAGTTGCTCTTTTGTTTTTTTTTATTTTTTAACTGATCTGAATAATGAGACTCAAGACTGGAGTATTTAACCCTTCACTAGAAAATATCTACTCTTCATTTCTAGTAGCTGCTGTAATAATTTGTGAGATACAGAGATAAATTCAAAGTTTTTGAGGTCTCAGGAGTGTGTTTCAGGTGCCAAATGGCAGGAAAAGCCAAACTAAACTTATAGAAAAATAGATCTCTTAATTAACTGAGAGGAAACCCCTTATGCAGGGCTCTGGCAGGCATGGAATGACCAATACAGCTGGACACCTACAGACTCTGTTGTTTCCAGGGTGGGATATCAGACCTGTTTTAGCTGATTGCTGAACCACCAGTTTAGAAAAATCCTGAGCAAAGGTTGTAGTGTTGCTTGTGCTTGTCCACAGAGTGGCCTGTACTCCATAAATGTGACACTTCTGACCTCCCTGCTGTCATTTGATAGTACACCTGTACTTTGAGTGCTTAGGGATAGGGAGTCTCCTACTGTCTTGGCTTTTGAACTTGTTTGATAGAAGGATGAGAATGGTATGAAGTATTGGCTGGGTGAGGCACTGCTTATTTTAAAGGGATCACAGGAGCATTCTCTTTTCTTTGTTTGTTTAATAGTTTCTAGCATTTTATTTGGTTTGGGTTTGGTTTATTTCTTTACTGTCATAGACCACAGAAATGGTGTTTTCAGATGCCTATGCAGAGGAAACCCTGTGCTGCATCCTGTGTGAAAGCAGTTAATGTAGAAGTTGCAGTTCTGTCTGTGCAGTTCCTGGTTTCTCCACCTATATATTGTTTTGAAAAAAATTCACTTGCTGTTCCCTAATTTTTCTTGACTGTTTGTCTAGTCACTGCCAGAAGTTAAAATGCAGAGAGTCACAGAATGCCACATGTAAAACACTACCATGAAATCATTATTTTTTTGTGTATCTAGTAACATTTGTGTCCTATTTGCCCATCTGCAAGCTGACCTGACTAGAAACAGTGCAGGTATTGTGGGATTCTCCTGGTGTTCTCCTTTTGCTGTGAAACTGAGGCTAACAAGGATCAGTCTTCCTATTTGTAACTAGTCATCAATTCCCAAGAAAAATCTTTTCAAATGTTAGCTTGATTTCTGTAGACTCTTTGTTCAGGGAGTTTCAAACACTTTGCAGAAAGCTTTGCAATGGCAGCTAGGTCAGCTTTAATTTAATTAAATAAGCTTTAATCAAATTGGGTTTTGAAGTGTGTCTTGACTCAGCAAAATCCTGCTGACTTTTCTTCTGTGCTGCATTTCTCCCCCCAATATATCCTGACTGTTATGATTTAAGCTCAGTTTGTGCAGTGAGAAATGAGAGTTACAGGGTTCCAAGAAGTTGCTTTTTAAGTATTTGTCACCCTTGTTTCTTTCTCTGCTTGTGTTACTATCTTGTACATTTGGTATCCCAGTTAGAAGCCTGACAGTCATATTAGGGTTCTGTTGGAACTCTTGGAAGAGAAACTTGGCAAAAGAATTAATAGAATTGTTCTAAAGTCAGTTTTATTGACACTTCAACTCAGTGCATTCTATTGGACACATCCTTGTCCTAGAGGCTTTGGTAAAAGACAACAAGAAAATAAAAGTTCTATCTTTCCATGGATGTATCTGGGGGGAGAATTCAGCTTTCTTTATTGAGCTTTTATTTTATAGACTTTTGACTATGTAGGTCATCAGTTTTTAGACAGGTTTTCTGGTAGGCCTTCTGCTTTGTAGCAGGGTTTGTTGTTCTTTTTTATTTTGGTTTTTAAATGTCCTACTTATGGCTGAGCATTGTTCTACCAGTGGTGGACACAGGGAGGAGTTTATTCCCTACTTTTCAACATGTATTTTTATGCACATGCAGACTGGCATCCTATTTCCCACTGTTGGTTGGGGTTTTTTAGGGCTAAATAGAATTAAGACTGAATGAATTGAGGTTGTGGGAGTTCCTCTCCCCACTTTCACCTCTTCTCATTTTTTTCTTTGTCTGTTATTTTACTAGGTCTATATCTTTTGTGAATGTCTCTAAAATGTGCTACTGGAGCTGTTGACTCCAGTGTTAGACTGAAGACTTAACTTTGTATGTCATGTAAAATGACACATGCATCCATGAGCTGCTTAGATTACAGTTGGGAGATAATTTGGAGAACAGGACTGCATAGACTTACCATTTTCTGCCATGAATGTCTCTAGCTGTGCTTAGACCTCCATGTACATACATTTCTCAGTTTGGATACAGGTCAATACACTGTGGTTTTCAAGCAATGATAGCAATAGTCAAGATTATTTCTGAATTTTAATTTCACCTCCAGGGATGTTGTCTGCAAATCTAAAGGTATGTTCTCTGTTCAAGTCATCCAAAGGAATAAAGAACTATAATGGATCCAGAAAGACCTCATACACTTCCTTTAAATCATCTCTACCTATAAGCACATAGCCAGGTTAGCTGTTCATAGAATCACAGAATGTTAGGAGTTGGAAGGGACCTAGGAAGATCATCAAGTCCAACCCCCCTGCCAAAGCAGGACACCTTAGATAAGGTCACACAGGAACAAGTCCAGGCCGGCCTTGAATGTCTCCAGAGTAGGAGATTCCACAACCCCCCTGGGCAGCCTGTTCCAGGGTTCCATCACCCTTACTGGGAAAAAATTCTTCCTCTTATTAACACTAAACCTCCTATGCTCCAACTTGCTGCCATTGCCCCTTGTCCTAACATTGGATGACATTGAGACTTCCTTTGAATCCTGTGTAGTGAGCCCTCCTATTGGTAAATACACTCTTTTTCTTTTTACTATATAACAAAGCCAAGATCTTTAAGGAAAAAAAGGTCTCTGAAGTAATTTTAGTGTATCAGTAATGTGGTTCTCTTTTTTCAGAGTTACTATCATGAAAGACAAAGACACCAGGAAGAGCAAAGGTGTTGCCTTTATTTTGTTTTTGGATAAAGAATCTGCACAAAACTGCTCTCGGGCACTTAATAACAAACAGGTAAATTGTGGCAAGTTGTTCATGGCAGGAAGGTTGGGTTTACAGTTCCAAAATATTTACCTTTTTATGTTTTCTTTCAATTTACTGTAGTTGTTTGGAAGAGTAATCAAAGCAAGTATTGCCATTGATAATGGAAGAGCAGCAGAGTTCATTCGCAGGCGTAACTACTTTGATAAGTCTAAGTGCTATGAATGTGGGGTGAGTAAAACCAGAAGTGAACTAACATAACCCATCTTTTGACTCTGTCATGCTTTAACACCAGCCACTCACTCACTCTCAAAGGGATGGAAGAGAATTAGAAGGGTAAAAGTGAGAAAACTTGTGAGTTGAGATAGGAACAGTTTAATAATTGAAATATAATAACTATAATAGTAATAAATTGTAATGAAAAAGAGTATAACAGAGAAATAAACCCCAAGACAAATGATGCAAATGAAGACACTCACCACCAACTGACCAGTACCAGCCAATTCTTGAGCAGCATGATATCATATGGTGTGGACAATCCCTTTGGCCAGTTGGGGTCAGCTCTCCTGGCTGTATCTCCTCCCAACTTCTTGTGTACCCTCAGCCTACTTGCTGGTGGCATGGTATAAGGAGCAGAAAAGGCCTTGACTCTTTGTAAGCACTGCTCAGCAATAACAAAGATATCTCTGTATGAACTGTGTTTTCAACACAAATCCCAAACATAGCCCCATAGCAACTATTATGAAGAATATTAACTCTACCCCTGCCAAAACCAGCACAGACCCTTAGCTTATTTCTTCACTTTGGCCATTACTAATCCTGCCTATTGCTCATTTGTTGTTGTTCATCTTATTAGCTTGCACAGCAGTTGTACCATTTTCAAGAATGATCCTACCCCTTTTGTCTTTTCCTTGGGATTTTGGGGGTGGGGAAAAATACATACATATGATTGCTGCTTAACTTGCTGATGAGCAGACAGATCTGAGTATCAGTATAATGCTGTTTGAGAAGGAAAACCTCCTAATCTTTGCTTCAGAATAGCTGCTTTTGCTATATTTTTGGAAGTTCATTATATAGTTGGCAGTAAAATAAATATTTCAGACAACTGTTTTTATACAAAAGTGTGGTTTAGGTTTTAAGCAATTCCTCACTTCTCCTGAACATCATAACATGAGAGACTGAGATTTGGATAGTATTCAATGTCAAATACAAACTTGGTTAATGTTCATAACACTTTTTAGAGCAAAAACATTGACTCACTTCTGTTTCTTAAACTGTTAATGCTGAAATTTATATCTTCTCTTGAACATGGTCTAGTGTATTCAGCTATTGCAGCAGACAAAGAAAATCCACTTTGCTCATAGCTTTTCTCAATTTGCAGTTAAACATGCATATCACCACCAATCTCTTTGTTTCCATGGCAAGCTTAGAGAAGAGTTTGTCTTCTGTGTGCAAACTCAGCATTCCATTTATCTTACTAATTGCTTCCATTTTTTTTTCCCCTCTGAACTGTCTTACACTTAACTTTCCTCATGATATGTTTTAACATCTTGTTGTTTGTAATGCTTTCTGTTAAGCAATATTTCTTTGTCTTCAAGGAAGCAGGACACTTAAGTTATGCTTGTCCTAAAAACATGCTAGGAGAGAGGGAGCCACCAAAAAAGAAAGAAAAGAAGAAGAGAAAGAAAATGGTTGAGCCAGAAGAAGTGTATGTATAATTATTTACATGCTGCTACTTTTATGAAGCTTTTTTTAATACTGAGCACTTAAAATAAAGACCTATGTGTTTTTCTCTCTTTGCACAATGAAGTGAGGAGGAAGAAGAAAGTGAAGAGGAAGGAGAAGATCCTGCTCTAGATAGCCTCAGCCAAGCCATAGCTTTTCAGGTACAAAATGGAAGCATTGAGTATTTATTATTTAAATGCAACTCTACTACTTTTTTAGCCTCTACAACTCTACCTCTTTTTTAGCCCTGTGATATACCTGTAGGTCTGTCCACTCTAGCCCTTAGGGCACTCTCCCCTGGCAGCAGTTGGTGGCTATAGTTGTTTTCTTCATGTTGCAGACATGCTCAGGTGTTTGTGTGTGGAGGGGATTTGTTTGGTCTGCTTTTTTCTTTTGTTTCCTGGGTGGTTTTTTACCATTTTGCTATTGCTGTGTTTGTGCATGGCAATTTTTTCCTTTCCTTCAAGCTCCTTTGCTGCTTAGTCTCCTGTCAGCTCTCCTGATGATCTACCAGATTTTTAGTACTTTACTCTCTTATCTGAGCAGCCAGAAAAACACTCATGTTACAAATGACCCAAGTACATCCTCTCCCCTCACTCTCTAGAATATCCTTGAACAAGTTCTATTTCTCAAGCACTTCCTTTGCCTGATACAGTCCATTGTGCTCTCCCATAGACCTTTCCTCTCTAAACATATTTAATGCATTTTTTGTTATGTAGGTAGATAATCTGACAGCTGCATTACTATCTTCTTTGGTACTGCTCACAATAGGGGGGTTGGACTAGATGACCTCTGAGGTCTCTTCCAACCCAGATGATTCTATGATTCTTTACAGGCTTTTGCTTCACTACACAGAGCAAACCTGACCTGATGCTCTTGGCCTCCCAGTCCTCAGGGGTCCCCTGTGCACCCTTGTTGCCCACAAAAGACCCTCAAGAGATCTTAAGATAACTTTCTTCTGAATCTGACTGTAATGAACACAAAACTTTTACATGATGTAGTCAAAAACCAAATGATGCAAATACACACAATTATCCACTTTCTCCTCCAAAAAATCTCCACAATTGGAAGTAAAACCTATAAATATAAACCAGCCAGGAAACATTCCTTTTTCTTTTGCCATACAAAGATTTTGACTGGGATAGCATATTTCCCAGTAAATACTGGAAGCATCTATTTAAACGTTTAGTTGAATAACCTTTACTTCCCTCAAGACACTCATTCCCTGAATGACTGCAATAAACAACAGATGAAGACTTGTTAATGGCCCAGAGCTGATTCGGTAATGTCAGTTTATGCATCCCTCTCTTCAGAACTCAGCTGCTCTAGAGTTCTGTTAAGTTTGCCATGGGCAAAGTTCCTCTCTTGGAAGACAGAGGGTGCTCCATGTGGTCTGCATCGATGCAGAAGACTCACTGTTTGCATGCAAGAACTACTCTCAGGAAGTGTTTTCTAAGTGCATTCATCTCACAGTTGACCAGGAAATGGAGATAAACCTTTTGAATTCTTCAACTCATTAAATAATTCAAAGCATATGAATAATTGGCATGATTATTATTTGTAATACAGCTTCATTTTTCTTAATCCTGGCTAACACTTTGCCTACTTCTGTTTTAGCAAGCCAAAATTGAGGAAGAACAACAGAGATGGACACAGACTGCAGGGGAATCTTCCCTTTCAGATGACTCAAAACGTCCCCGGATTAAGAAAAGTGCTTACTTCAGTGATGAGGAGGAGCTTAGTGATTGAAACAATACTGCTCTATAGGCATATATCATATATATATAGTGTACATTTTGTAAAGTGCTACAAAATTATCTGTAATACAGGTTTGTCTTGGTGTTGAAGACACTTAAAGAACATATTGTAGTTCTACCTTGACCCTCAAACCTTCTGTATTTTGATATCTGTCTCTCAAAACTTCTCCTTTCAGGCAGCTTACATGTTTCTACACTTGAATCCAGAAAGTTAATTCAGAAGAGAATTTCCCAGTATTTTTTTTTTTCTAAGATCATTTCCTCTTTGGTTTACTATTAGCACCACTGATGCTTTATATATTGATCCACTTACTGCCTCTTTGGAAGCAGTGCTCTTGTTGTATATGAATCTTGTACTACTCTGCATAAGGTTGAATTTCAGCCTTAAGCAACTTACTGGTCTTTTAACTCTTCATGGAGCAGTATAATAAATTACTGTGACATCAGCTTGCTTTGTGAAATCATTTTAGACTCAACAATACCTCTGTTTTTCAACAGTATATTAAGATGCTGATCTGCTGTCTTATACACAGTCTCAGTACCTTGCTGTGCACTTCATAGTGTTATATAGCCTGTATTTAATGTAGGCTTCATGGGAGTTGCAAGTTAAAAGTGATGTAGAGATTAATTTTGGTCTTGAAACATATTTTTTTCTAAGAGTGATAGTTCTGTTGCTCTTGCATTGGAAGTGAGGATGGCCATATGTTGTAAAAATAGGAGTGTACATATGTTTTAATATGCTCTAATCTGAAAGTCTCCTGCTGTGATAAGGGCTTGTTTCTCCTGACTGTAGTTTGGGTGCCTAACATGGTAATTATGTTTATGCACAGGGTTTTAAAAACACTTTTAGTTGAATAGCAACTAAAATAGATCCATGCTCTAGCAGGGATCACAGTCCTATGTTCTCAGGCATCTGAACCTGCTGGCAAAATCCAAAAGGCACAAGGTTTCCTACATGCTTAAAAGACAGCTTTCATGTCTACTTGGAACTGTCATGGTCTCTAAGCAAAGTGTGTTGGTGCCTATTTTGGACCTAAAGCTTTTCAGATCTTTTAAATAGGGTCTCCAGCCTTAAACCTCTGTAGATTCTAGTCACATTCCCCTAAAAAGCCTTATAGACACATAAGGAGAACAGCATAAAGCCCTGCAGTGATGATCACTCCCAAAACCACAGGCACATGGTGATGGTGGGAACCCTTTTCTATTGGTCACTTCATCTAGTCAAACTTGTCATTTTTAGGAGGCATAATATAAAACATATTCACACTTGGAAGAAGAGACCAGCTGGCTTGTGTTTCTATTTTCAGCTCTTCCTGTTGTTCATCAGGACTTGGTTTTCTTACAAATATTGAAAATGTAAATCCAAAAATATCATGAGACATTTTTGCTTAATAACAATTTACATTCAAATATGTAACTGGGTGCAAAGCAAAGACACAGACACACCCCCTCTAGGCTAATACAAAGCAGTCACATCCAGAAGGTCATTCTGGGGTCTTCTGTTGCTGCTTTCACAAGAATTTAGAAACAATAATAAGGTAACAAAGAGTTTTCTGTGCAAACTACTCAAGCTACAGAATGGGAAGAAATATTGGGATTTTTAGATAGGAAGGTCATGGACTCAGTAATCCAAAGAATGTTTTGAAGATTTACTTTGTGACTTTCTGCTGAAACTACTATTTATTAAATCAGAATTTCTGAAAGATTCTTGATGCTGAACAGCCCAATGCTCATGTGCCAGTTGTAATAAATGCAAAGCACTGTTCATCAAGTCTGTAATAATGAAGACTTGGGAGTTCTAAACTCTGCTAGAGAAGAAAATCTTGCTGCCTGCATGCTTCTCTGTAAATGCTAGGGTAGGACTCAGTGGCAGGACAAGAAGAAAAAAAGGGAAGCAAAAACCAACCAAACAAAACTATTATGCCACAACTTAAAACTGGGGTTTGTCATCTTCTCCAGTACAATGTTCAGTGCTGTTCTTAAAAAAAAGATAGAAAAGTAAGGTATGAGAGAGGACCAGTTTGGCATTGTCCATGGCTTTGATTTGGGAATGTTTGATAGCTTCTAAGAATTCAGATTTCAATAAGGTTATCAGGCAGCAAGTTTCATTGCACTGTGTGATGCAGTAGAGGAAGTCACTGCTAGGAGTCATTTTTCAGGACCATAGGGTCAAAAGAATTAGATTTACATGTGGAATGTAATATTTATAAATACTAGATTAAATACAGTCTCCACTCAGAAATACCCTAAATTACTGACTACCTCTAACTGTAAAACATACAGAGATGTTAAGAGCCTAAGAATGTTGTGGTTTCATACTTGACTGTTTCATATTTGCTACTGATGTCAGAAAGAATAAAAACACACTGACCTTTCTTCTGACCTAATAAGTACTTTTACAGGAGCTCCAGTAGCTGAAGCTTTGTTGCTGTATTTTTCTACTCTGCTGCTTCTGTTTTACTGCATTCCCTGTAGGATTTGCTTTTGTCAGCATGAAGCAGTAGCTCAGTCCAGACTATTACAGCTGACCCAGTTGTGTTCCTCCATGCTCTTTCTTTCCAAGCATAAAAGTCACTTGAGGCAGGTGATGTTGGAAAAGAAAGAGATAAAAATGAGCCTGTTCCTGTGGAGAGTTGGCATCTAGATAAATAATTCCTAATAATTCCTTATTTTAACAGTTTACCTAACTCTGAACTTCTATTGATTAGCAGTGCTCACAGTTCTTGGCTTAGAGTAAGGGTAAAGAAGAAGGCACCTGGTGCCTAAAGCAGGACCTAGAGGGACTTTGGAGGAGTAGGATTTTTGCACTTTGGTCTCCTGAATCACTCTAAGTTTCTATTCTTTGTTGGCAAGATAGTGAAGCATCTCTAGGTGCGAAATTCAGAAGACTAGCATTAGATAACCATTAAGGTAGACAGTATGAGTACTTGTTGTTCTTGCTTAAATCCCAAATTGTTGCCCACAGCACTCCCTGATGCAACTGGCTGCTTCTGGAAAAAGGCCCAAACTTGTCAGCTAAGTCCCTTTTTGATCTTTGAATGCCAAAGGATCTGCTCCTCGGTGCCCAACTTCACCAGCTCCAAGCAGCATGGCTTCAGGTTTGCATCTGAATCTGATCAGCACTGAGAATTAAGTAGGCTCCTAATTTACATCAGGCCAATAGGGTGCAATTAGTTTTCCAAACTTGAGCAACAGAGTGGTGCTTCTGTCAGAGTTTGGCATCTTAAAGCATCAGCTCAGGAGGCAGAAAACAGCTTTGGTGGCTGCTGGGACAAACAGATGAGGTAGTGTGCCACATTATCAAAAGAGAGAAGAATAAGACACACCTTCCTGTTGTTAGGAAACCTACAGGGGTTTGTGGGTGGGGAGTTTTGTGTTGCTTTGGGGTTTTTTTTAGTACTTTGAGGACCTAGCTTAGGCTAGCAAGCTGAATGCTAGTTTTATAGTATATATAATGTGGCTCTGATTATAGAGAAAATGACATTAAGTGGCAGATAGATTATTTGTTTTAATTGGTGTTAAAAACTTGGATCTTTCTGCAAACATCCCCTTACTAGATGTGCCTATTGTCAAAGGAGTTTGAAAATTGTCCAGGTCATAGGAGCTCTTGACTCTTGAAATGGCTAACTGACTAGTGTCTCAAAATAAGATGACTTTTATCTGTCCTTGAGGAAGAAGGGGCTGTGGGAGGGGGATAAGGATGATTAGCTTAACTGATTAGAAATGGCATTACTCATACTGTGCCTGTGCACCACTTGTTAAACCAGTGCAGCTACAAGAGACTGGAGTAAATTTAGTCCATGTTTAGCAGGCTCCCACTCTGGTTTTGGCATATTCAGGTTACTACTCTCAGCAGAGCAATAGACAAGGCTGTAAATATAAAGGACTATGTGTAGCTAAATAGGTGATGCCTGGAACAGATTGTAAACACTTTATCTTTGGCTTCTGGGTCACAGTGTTCTCTGGGATAGCCTTTCTTAATCTGCAGAGATGACTTATTTGTAGCATGGGAAGGTGAGCTGTGCATGCTGCTTGGCACAAAATACTCAATTACTTAGAAAAACTAGATGTGAAACATGGTATGGAAAATGAGATTTATTAAGTGCTCCTATGAACATTTAGAAGTAACTAGCATAGGACCTCTTTGTTTCTGCTTTCTATTCTAGTTGGCAGCTGCAGTGGCAATAAGATACATACCATGACAATGCCACAATTGCTCTTCTCTAAAACTATTTCAAATAATACTCTTCCAAGAAGTGTTTTCTTAAAATAACTGGCATTGGATAGCTGAGTGTTTCTTATTAGTATGGATTACAAAACTGGGTTTAGGTGCCCTTAAAATGTTCATACTAAATAGCTTTGTTTATCTTAGGAATCTTAACAGGGTAAGGTTTTTTGCTGTAGCTGTTGACAGCAATATTAAAAATTACTACACTGTTCCTTCTTTAGAGAAAGAGGTGTAAAGTGGAGGCTTTAGTCACTCTCAATATAGATAACCTTGTTTCTTCTATCTAACCTAGTGTCTGGAAAACATGTTCTAGAAGGGATAAGCTTATATAAAGGAAAGCAATATATTTTTAAGTGGAAGCATTGTACAGGTTTGTGAAATAATGTTTCATCATTGCCAAGCTAACCCTGCCCCTGCTGTGCATTCAGGCAGAAGAGATGTGTACTTGTACAAGTAGTTAAGTGATGGGATAGGTAACACAGCAAGGAAAGAGTTACAGAAATCCTGGCAGTAAAATGTGATAAAAGCATGTGTGAAAACTCTACCCAATGTAGGTCACAGTGGCTTGGAGAAATACCACAGCTACTAATCTGAGAACTTTCCTGTCTGATTAATAAGATGCTCCAGAGAATCAAATGCAGCTCTGAGATCAGGAGTCCATCAAAGGCAACAGCCACAAGCCTGTGTTAAGATGAGCTGATCCATGAAAATTCAGCTGTATCAATATGCAGTTGAAGAAAATGAGAAGGTATCCAAATTTAGATACTGCATCAATCTTGGTGAAATACAGCAAAAACTGTCACTTGGCTGCAGGAGTCAAGATGCTTTATGGTAACTGTGTTATGTGGTGGCAGAGGATGTAGACAGGTTCTGCCCAATGAACAGATGAGGCTATGGAAGAAGGAGAGACCCAAAATAGAGCCAAAAGGGACATTAAGGACTGTGTGAGTACTGAATTGTATTTTTAGAGTGAATGGAATAGAACTGCTTGTACTGTGTTGTGCTTAATTGTAAAATGAGTGTCTTATATCTGAAAATGATCAACCTTCTGATAGTACAAGTCTGCACTGATGTGCAAATGTTCAAGAAAGGGAGAGAAATTAAAGGAAGCTAACTGTTCTACAAAGGACCTCACTTGGGATGCCCTTGATGTGTGAATCTGATTAGGTGGCAAAGAGCCATCTGCCCATGAAGCCTGGAGCCATGAAGGGTGCATAGAAAATGAAATGACTTAGTAGCATATGGCATTTAGGGAAGATGAGAACATGCAGTACTTGGACATGATGGTTTTGAGTTCATGAACCATGTATCTGGAATGAGTGATTGTAGTCCTTGAAATTCTGTTCTTTCCAAGAAAGTTTTTGAACATTCAGCAGCTAGATTTATTTTCATCTGCTGCAGCATACTGGTTTTAAGAAGTGTTTTTACTGTGGGAGGCTTTCACAGGAAAATCTTAACAGAGGAAACTCAGTTCATTAAAATCTGGAACACAGTTCTTCAGCAGCAAGAGTGGATTCTCTGTGAGTCCCTTGCCTGTGGCATCCCTGAGAATACAAGGCCCCAGGGCATTATTCATGTTCATATTTAATTTTGCTGAAGTTGCTGGAGAATGTCCAGAATCCTCTCCATTTGCTGCACAATTTAGGTCAAGCCAATGATGGTGAATTTCAGTCCAGGTCAAAGAAACCCTGACAAAGCTTTTACCTTTTTTTTCACTCTTCTGTTATTTGTGCTAGGATGGTGAATTTTGTAGTGTATTGCAGACATGTTGTATGCCTGCTGAATGTGAAAAGAGTACAAGCTACAATATGTTATTACTGCTCCTACCAACACACTGCAGATTTGCTGTGGTGTTTCTTGCTTAGGATTTCATGAGTGCAATCATTACTTAAGCCTTGGAAGTGGCATTCTGGATGATGGGAAGGAACTGAGCTCCCTTCATCTGAATGGGATAGGATTACTCTGCTCTTTTGAGGACAGGGCAGTCAGTAATTATTGTAACAGCATTCTCTGGAGGCACCTGCACTGCTCCTAGGGGCTGGGAGCTAGAGGAGGAGAGAAGGAGACAGGCAGGGCAAAGAAGTGAATAAGGCAAATGTCTACCCAGAATAAGTGCATCTCAATTATGGTAAACCATTTACAGGTTTCTTTTTATAGATTTCCCTCTTAACAGTACTTTGGATCCAAATTTATGAGGATTAAATTGTATGTTGCTGTCTGGAGTATGTAGGTTTAAATTCTGACTACAAAGATTGTATTTCAGTTGCATAGAAGTATTGAATGGATTCTATTAATGCAAATGGGACTCACTACATCTTCAGATTATTTTCATGCTTTAACTGGGTTCTTCTGGGGAACCATGACACCTGTCTGTTAGTAGAACTATTTATTGTAAACTATATTTTTACATAAGTGTTATATTTAAATAGATTCTGACATAAGAGGCTTGAATGCAGACAGCACAGTGGCTTTGTGGAAATTAAGAGGATGTATTAGGCTTAGGAGGTAAGGAAGGAGAGCTTCAAAAGTGGAAAAAAAATAGAAGTGGCAAGTGAGACTGAGAATATTGGTAGGGCAGAGCCCAGCAATAATCAGAATAAGAGAATAATCAGAATAAGGGGCAAAAGAGAGAAAAAAAGGTCAACTAAAAACCAACACCCACAGTCATCTGTAACATTAATTCCCTTCTGTTTAAAGAAGGTTTTTATAGGAAGTGAGTGATTTTGCATGTTGCAGTGAAGGTTTGTTTTCCACATTCAACTCTGAACTCAGTTACCTGATTTTCTCAGGTGCTAAACTGCACAGCAGTATGGCAAAGGTGGATGCAGCTCAGCTTTTTTTGAAAAGTAAAGGCACAAATGACTTCCCAATCTGTCCTTTGTGTCACCAGTTATTGTTCAAGAGCTCCTTAGCAATGAATGACTTCTAAGTTATCTAGATAGATAATGATGCTTTTGAAAACCAGTGTCTCTTAAACTCACTTCCTTGCTCTCCTGTCCCTCCTTTCCCCCCAGGAGTGTTATTGTTCAGAGCTTTCTCCATGTTTTCCAGTTGTCTGGATGACAAAGTCACAGAATCACAGAATGTTAGGAGCTGGAAGGGACCTTGAAAGATCATCTAGTCCAATCCCCCTGGCACAGCAGGATTCCCTAGACCAGGTCACACAGAAGTGTGTCCAGATGGGTTTGGAATCTCTCCAGAGAAGGAGACTCCACAACCTCTCTGGGCAGTCTGTGCCAGTGCTCTGCCACCTCAACTGGGGAAACATGTTTCCTCATGTTTACACAGAACTTCCTATGCTTCACCTTGCAGCCATTGCCCCTTGTCCTGTCACTGGGCTTCACTGAGAAGAGCCTGACCCCATCCTCCCGACACACACCCTTCACATATTTAAAAGCATAGATGAGGTCACCCCTTAGTCTCCTCTTCTCCAAGCTCAAGAGCCCCAGCTCCCTCAGCCTTTCCTCAGAAGGAAGATGTTCCAGCCCCTTCATCATCTTTGTGGCTCTGTGCTGGACTCTTTCCAGCAGTTCCCTATCCTTCTTCAAGTGAGGGGCCCAGAACTGGACCCAATATTCCAGATGCAGCCTCACCAGGGTAAAGGGAGAGAAGAGCCTCTCTTGACCTACTAACCACACCCCTTCTAATCCACCCCAAGTCCTTCTCTCTGTATACTGTATGTATGATTTATGCTGAGAGTTTCTTCCTCATTCATAACTTGCTGTTTGTTCTTCTGCTTATGATGGAGGTTTCCTCCCTAGATTTCTGACTCTCAGATGGAGAGATTTCTGTTCTGTGGATTTTTCTGTGTTGATATCACCAGCTTCAGGGTGTCTCACTGTAACTACACTAGACCTTCAAGATGCTTTCTTAAAAAAACAAACAAAAAAACCCCAACCAAACACCACATTGCCTTCCATCTATGCCATTAATTTGGCTACCCAATTGATTTTCCACTTTTATTATCATTGACTAAATTTAGTATCTAACTAAAGGCATTGATTTACAACTGAAGGAGACTTTACTCATTCAGGTTCTTTTTCCTTCAGTAAACTGCTAATAATGTCAGAGGTTCAGTTATCTTCTGTCACATTTAGTCCAGCTGTTTTTTAATTTTTAATTAACCAGAAAAATGCAAAATGTTTAAAAATGGCCATAACCCCAGCAAGCTGAAGTGATCAACTAGTAATAAAAGCTCATCCTATGTTTTGTTCCAAATTTACTTACATTAATAATGAATAAGGAGGAAGAAATTAATTCCAAAATTTGCTGCCTGGAACTTTCCTCTGCCATCTCTGTTTCTCCCTCTTCTTGCAATATAATTGCTACAGTTCCTTGACATAATATGAATGAGTTAAATTGAATTCATTGAGATGATTAAAATATATATGGCCATCATTAACTGAATTACAGCAAAAACAGCAATGAATCACACAGGCTAATGTTTGCTGCCATGTTTGATGACAGATGTATCATACTTAGGCTTCAGCTGATGAGAGAGGCCAATAAACTATATTTCAAATGTCTAGACATATTCCTTTGGAGAATACTCAAGTATGAGTTTCATACATGCCTCCAGCCTGAGTGAAAAGTGCATTATTCCTTGATAACTGGTTGTAAAAGATGTATTTTGTGCCACAGTATTATGATAAGCAGTGGTTTTTGCTGTTGCTATCTTAAAAGGTTTATTAGCTGTTCCATTATTTCTTTTCTTTCTTCCTTTCACTCTCCTTTTCAAGGATTTAAGGGCTCACTGTGGAAATCTACTGTTGTTTGGCAGAAAATACTTTAGAATCCTATTTTTCTGTCTAAACTAGAAAATAGCATGGTTGGGATTCTCTGTAATATTTTTATGGTTTCAAAGAAACTATCTTAAGCTGATTCAGTTCATTTCTTGTACTGTCATTCACTTAGAAATAAAAACTAGCTGATTGTCCTTTTAATAAGAAGAAGCCAGTCTGCAGGTCCCATATTTTGATTCATATTTCTATAGATCCATAGTCAGACTGTCTTAAATGTTCACCTTCACTACAGCTGAAGAGTGGTTTAGGGAAACTGGATTTCAATTCAAATTTCAATCACAAGAGGGAACTGAGAGTAGGCTGCTAGCATTTACATGGCAGGAAGCTTGGGAAACCAGTAAGAGTGGATGAGCAGTGGTGTGGGATTTTCTCCTCTGCAAGGTAGCCTCCTTCTTCATATGACTTTCCTCTTTCTTGACAAACTACTATACAATCATAGATTCACAGAATAATTAAGGTTGGAAAAGACCTCTAAGATCATCAAGTCCAACTGTCAACCTATCACCACAATGCCACTGAACCCTAAGTACCACATTTAGATGTTTTTTAAACACCTCCAGGGATGATGACTCCACTACTTCCCTGGGCAGCCTGGGCCAATGCCTAAGAACTCTTCTAGTGAAGAAATTTTTCCTGATATCCAATGTAAACCTCCCCTGGCACAACTTGAGGCCATTTCCTTTTGTCCTATCACTTGTTACCTGGGAGAAAAGATCAACCTTCACCTCACTACAACCTCTTTTTGGGTGGTTGTAGAGAGAGATAAGCTCTTCTCTGAGCCTTCTCTTCTCCAGACCAACCAACACCAGTTCCCTCAGCTTCCCCTCGTAACACTTGTGCTCTAGACCCCTCACCAGCTTCATTTGTGCTTCTCTGGACATGCTCCAGAAACTCAATGTCTTTCTTGTAGTGAGGGACCCAAAACTGAACAAAATATGCATGGTGTAGCCTCACCAGTGCCCAGTACAGAGGCACAATCAATTCCCTAGTCCTGTTAGCCACAGTATTTCTGATCCAAGCCAGGATGCTGTTGGCCTTCTTGGCCACCTGGACACACTGCTGGCTCATGTTCAGCTGACTGTCAACCAATATCACCAGATGCTTTTCTGCTAGGCAGCTTTCTAGTCACTCTGCCCCAAGCCTGCAGCATTCCATAGGGTTGTAGTGACCCAAGTACAGAAGCCAGCACTTGGCCTTGTTGAACCTCATCCCATAAATACATCATAAATATGGACTGCAATCAGTCTGATGTCTTTCTGTGCAAGGGTACAGATCTTACATGTAACAGAGAGGTGGCACATATTGTTTATCCTCACTTCAGTAAGATTTGTGATGTTGTGACACAGCAGCAACATGCTCTGAATGCTACTACTGTAACCTGAGTGAAAACTGTTGGGGAAAAGTGCTCTCTAGTTCACAGACAAACTGATGAGAGGTACTGAGTGGGGTTGTCAAGAGATCTCTCATGAATGCAGTACTATTCAATGCTCTCTTTAAAACCTTGGATGGTGGAATGGAAAATATGCTTCTAAAACTTGTGAATAAGGAGCATCACACAGGACACCAGCTGTCTTGGTTTTCACCTGATAGTGCTGAATATTGAATGGGCATAAGAATAGCTCTTCCTTTCCTAGCTGTTCCTGAGCTAATCAGTTACCTCCAATGACCTCTGAGAGCACCTTCTGCTCAGCCCTTGCTTCTCCCCATGGTTCTTCCATGCTGGCATGGGCTTCTGCCCTCTACTCAGCACAGTGATTTCACCAGCCAAACTGACCTGTGCTCAAGGCTTGTGTGTCTCTGCCCTCTGGGGACAATGGCAAGAGGATCAGTAACTAAGTGCATCTCCAAGGCAGAATATGTTAATAAAAGCTTTCTGGATAAAAATGGGACTGAAACCCCTAAATCTGGTTTCACACACCTGACCACTTTTTCCTGGCTGATCTGAGCTTTCAGTAGATTCTGTATCTTTTTCCCAGAGAATGGTAGGTCTGGTATTGTTTACTTCACAGGCACTTTAATTCAGGAAGAGATCCTTTAAAGCTGGTTGGGGTGGGGGTTTTTTGTTTGGCTGGGTTGGTTTTTTATTTGATGAGGGGAGCTGTTTGATTTTGGGTTTGCATTTTGGTTTTGTTGGCTGTTTTTTGGTTTTTTTATCTTCCAAGTCCCTCTCTAGCAAAATGACTCTTTTTTCCTTAGAGGCAGGTTATAAGATCTTCAAAGCTAATAACTGTCCTCTGTCTTTCAAGGCTATGTTGAAGCCTGGGGCCACAGACTCTATTTCCCAAAGCCCCCAACCAGCTCCTTTAAGCCTGCAACTGTGATGCTCCTCTAACTATCAAGAACCTCCCATCACTAACCAGGTCAAATACCACATTTATAAAATACTTTAGTGTTCCTAGATTGAGGGCAATCCTGTCTGTGCCTGGGTTATATTCCTTTACAGCAGGACACTGGTGCTGTGGTGGAGTGGGAGACATCCATTGCCAATGCAGTAAATGCCAAAGCTGAAATACAAATGTTCAGGGCTCATTTGAGTTCCATCCCTTCAGTCTGTTATCATGGAGTTTATCAGCATGTGTGGGAAAGAATGAGAAACAGACTCTTGAGCACAAATAAGTGACAAAACTGAAGAAAAAAAGAGCACTTTAAATGTGTTCTTACACTTCAGTACTTTTTATTAATTTGAAAGAAAGCCTTGTGTGAGATCATCATTTAAAGAGGAGGCAAGTCATTTCCATTAGACACCAAGAGACAGGAAACCTGGGTGAGGTGTTAGGCATGTTCATTACATTTCTTATCTAATTGTGTGATACTATCAAGCCCTACTCACTGGAAACCCAGCCACTCTCATTATGTATAGAACCGTGGTGCTAAATAACAATGTGGTTAGATGAGAAGAATCAATGCTTTAACAATTTTGCAGCTTTCCCTGTATGTTTGCAGGGCAATAAGATGAAACTTTCCAGGTCCTGCTTTGATAGATCACAGCTTGTAATTATAGTCACGTTGCATGGGAACGTGGGCACACTGCTGGCTAGATTAAAGAGACAGACAAGATCGAAGCCTCCCTGTTATGTTTTTCCCTCTCTGAGTGTGCTAACATGTGCCTGGTTGAGGAATTTTGATGAGAATCTTTTCATACTTTTTCTCTTTTCCTCATTTTTCTAGCTCTGAAGGGTTTGGTGGTTCTACTTTCTTTCACTTCTAATAAATTCTTCTTTATCTAGTTCCACTGTACTCGTCTGACTGTGCTGTATTCCTGTTCTCCCTTTGCCACAATCTGAGCTCTCCATCCCCTTCCACTGCTGTCTCCACCTCCCTCCCTGGAGGCAGCCCCTGTCGTTATCACCTCTCCTTCACTCCTCTCTTCCCTGACATAAGTGAGAAGCTCGATGACACACAGTTTCCTGCTTAAGAGGAGGCTGTTCACCACCAGCTTTTATTTATTTGGCAACTCCCTTTCATACTGGTGCTTTGCACTTTCTTGTAGAAGATGCATGGCCTGGCAAAGCACTGAGCCTGACTTTTGAACACCTTGCACCCCATCAAAATATTGCAGCTACCCAACACTTTAGTGTTTTGTACTGATTAAGTATGAAACCACTCCAAAAAGTGAAGTGCTCCCAAAATGGGTTAAGTGTTGGCTGATGGGTCTCCTGATAGATCACCTGTTTTCTTTTCTTACCAGGGTTTTACTGGATTTCCCATAGCTTTCCTCAAGGCTTTCCCCACCCCCCTTTTAACTGTTTAACTCAAGAGCAAAGCTGATCCCTTAAAGCACCTCTTCTCAGCCCTGCCCATCCTTTCCCTGCAGATACTGCAGCTGGATCTCTATTTACTGTGGACCTTGCCTTACACCACTGCCCTCCATAGCCATAGTAGTCAGCAGTGGCACTATCACCCACATAGAGCCCATAAAAGGCCATAGAAATATCATTTATTTTCAGTCTTATAAGCTGTGATCCAAAATGGATCTTGGAAGAGACCTGCTGAGGCTCTGGAGAGGAACTGCTGTGCAGCAGCCTCTCACTTGCAAAATGGCCAGGGATAAGGAATACAGTGCCAGTGCCTTGTGTGTCCTTAAGAAGCAGCATGAAAAGGACTTGGCCTAGTGGAGCATCTAATAAAGACTTTGAAGAGGGCCTGTAAAAAGGCTGAGAATACTAATATAGGGTCTAGTGCCAAAGCATGTCTTGTTTGTAGCAGAACAAACTTGGCTGTTGTTGTGAGTGTGGGAGTGGGGAGGCAGTTCCCAAGTACAGCAGGGATTTGGTGGTACAGCCCCAAGCCTCCCTTCTGCAGGAGCCACTTCCTCTCCTCTGAAGATGGGCATCCATCTACACTGAGGAGAGTATTGTGAGAGCAGCAACAGAGGGGCCAGTAGGTATACAAGACTTCCTCAGTTCCAAGGTACCCTTGAGAAGGTCCTGAGCTAATAGCAGCAGAAAATGAGAGGCACAACCCCTTTTTGGGGTGCTTTCCCTTCTTTTCATGGCAAATCTTATTTTCTGGCTGGAGTGCTTAGCAGCAGGTTGTCCCAGCAGGGCTGCCTAGTCTTCTCAGCTAGCCTGCACCCTGACCTTTCTGCAGCAGAGATGCTCCCTTCTCTGGTCCACCCCACCTCAGAAGCTTTGATCAAGACCATGTCACATCCTCATCCTTCAGTGGTTGAGAGACTACTTCTAAGCATTTGCCTTTCCCACTCAACAATTTTTAAGGTGATGGTAGACACATTCACACATTTCACATAACCCCAGAGCTGTTTATTACATGTTTTGGCAATAGATGGCCATAGAACCAGCCTACCTGTCCATCCTGAGGCCTTTGTGACCAAGACAGTTTAGTTACCTTATGGGTTTGATTATTTAGGTTTAGGTCTGATTATTAACTCAAAATCAAGAACTGCAGAGTTTACTTCTTCCAGAGCTACCAAGCTCCTTACAGAACTACCAGTTCCTTTTAATTTCATAGTAGAAAACATTTTCTTTCCCAAATACTGACCTCAGTTTAGAATCAGCCAGGGCTTTTCAAGATGCTAAGCAAATGCACTGAGACAATGTAGATACAATAACTGTCCACAGGAAGATCAACTGAAATGCTGTCTCTCAAGTCATGTTGCTTTTATCCCTAACCTCCTAGGAGAGACCAAGAGAGATGAAGAGATACTGCAATTTCACCCACGTTTCCTACTCCATACCCCTTATTACCCATGACAACAAGAAATACAAGGGGGAAAATGCTGAATATACACTTCTGAGAGATGGATGCCCTGGAGCAACAGAAACACAAAGCAGCTCCCACAGGAGAAGAGTAGGATTAACGATCTTGATTGTTTTATAATGGCCTCTGGTATGCTTTTCCCGTTAGGAGGCAAAAAAAGCTATTTGCTCCACACACACACACACACACACACACAAAATATGTAGAGCCTACCTAGTGCTACTAGGCAAGGGTGTGAAGTATAAATAACTTAGAAAGTGAAAGAATGAGTATGGAAGGAGTCCTGCATGGATTCATCCATGCACATGTTAGTGACAGTTTAAGAAAATAAGCAAACTTAGTTTGAAGGAATTTTTGCATGTATCTCATTTCTGAAGTGCATAAACTGTGACTTCAGCTCCAGGGAAGCTGGAGGGGAGGGAAAAGCCAAGTGAAAGCCAAACTAAAAAAGCCAATGTTACCTTATAATGTTACCTTATAATATTGTACTTTCCCCAGAAGAGAGATAGTGGTCACCATGTTCATCTCTGAGTGGTTCATGCTGCATTTAATCTGTGGGCTGCCATCAAATATGGCAGTCTGTCTGTCTTCGTGTCCCCACTCCCACATGTGTCTCTGTTCTATTCCTTGCATCACATCAAGGCATTATGCAACTTCAGGGTGAATCAGCTCTCCTGATCTAACAGAAAAAGAAGAGGTTTTTTGGGGGGATAGTGTCCTTTGGGCTGACCCAAGAGAACTGAGCTGGTGGTAGATGGGGAGCATGGGAAAGAAACCGAGGAGCATGGGAGGCAGTGACCTCTTTACCTCCATCAGCTTGATCTGGAGCAATGTTTCCAGCTGCTGTCTTAGGCAGCTTCAAAACTGGAAAAGCACACAGGGAGAACTATTCTCTATCAATATGCAGCTGGACCAACAGCAAAGATCTGGGAGAGGAGGAGGTGACAATAAATGTGATGGAAGAGGCATTATTCTGAGGGGGTTTAGTGCTAAAGCATATGGGATGCTTGGAGAATGGGAAGCCACCATCTCAGCCCTTTTTGGAGACCAGAAGGAGCCAGGCTCACCCATCTTCCATAACCTAATGACTGAGGAGAGTTTTCACTGAGGAAATTAAAATCTCACATAGCTTCAACCAAGAAATATTGTTTTCTCATTTGCTGCTGCTCAGATAGTTGTTGCTGATCACAATCTAGCAGATGATGTGCAATGAAAGGTGGAGGCAGCATAAAATGCCTTGCTGAATAATTGATCACCACCTCTCCAGGCTACATCCATGGATGAATGCATATGCCAGCTAGGATGACTGTGTTCCCAGTTAATGCTCTTAATTAACAAACAATTGATCTGAATTAAAATAGTATCTTTAAAGACATCTTATTTATGTCAGAAGGATTTTCATATTTCACAATGTTTCTTTTTTGTGGGGGTTCTTTTTTTTTCTGCTTACAGGCAGATAAAACACCTTTTAGCTCTTTTATTGTATGGACATTTACTATTTTTAAAAAGCAGTAGTGTAACTCTTGATCACACCAATTCAGGGGGAAGCTTCCTGTTCTCCTTCTCATTGTAATTTCTGTTGCTGCCAAGATGTTATAATTCCCCTATTTTCTTAATAGGAATTGGGGAACCAAATAAAAGCCAAAATATCAGGGCCCTCTATCTCATCCACAAAGGCAACACAAAGCCATTAAAGGCCAGAGGGCTAGACAACAGGGTTGCTGAACTCAGGAAAGAACTGAGATTTCCCATCTTTGATCTTATTCTACAGATTTCTTGGCCTTTCACAAGAATCAGAGGAAGATAAGAAATTTTATCTGAAAATAGGTCTGATTCCTAAAATTTTTAATGTGGCTGATGTTACACACCTATCATCTACTGGAATTACTTTAGACTCTGGAAGGAGAAAAAAAAAACCAACCCCAAAAAAAGCTGAAGAAATAAAGAGAGTTGCATTAGTACCAAATGGTGCCACATGAGCTTTCCTCTCAGCTTTCTGCCTCATCCCAGTCTCTTCAGTGTGGCTTCTGAAATTCATGGGGTCTGGCTATTAGAAGCCTTAGGCCATTCTCTTGTCTGTTAAGCTTTGGGACAATGAGTGGTTATTTGGAGGCAGCTGCCTGGATTGTCTCCCCATGTGGCTGCTCATCCAAACTTGGTCATATTTGGGTTATGTTTGCTATGAGAAACTGAACTACTATTTCCTATATAAATTGTTTAACATAACCTTGTAAGGACAGAGTAAAAGGAGAGTAAGTACAAATTGTAAAAGGAGAGAAAATCAAGTCTCATCCATTATCATTTTCTTTTTCAGCCTTTTTCAAGGCATTTTGGCTTTTGTTTCAGGTGAGAACCTGGCCCCAAGTATATACAGGTGTGTCTACAGACATCATGCATACTGCAGGTAACCCTCTACATTACAAGAATATTAATTGGGATACCAGGTCCAAGGTGAAGCTTTTGAACATTAGAAAGAGGCAAGTTTAAGATCTCCTTATTACTCCTTTTTCATCTGTATTCTGCACTGAAGCAGACAGAGATCCCATGGAGGAACAATACGTGCTGATACTGCATAATGCACCTTGTGCAGGGAACGAAGTCAAGGTCATACAGTCAGCTGGCATCTTCTAACTTTTGGGTAGCTGATGTTGTTACCCACATCATGTTCTTCTGAAGTAGCTCACTCACTTCTTTTTTACAAAAGAATCTAGAGTTCTTTTTGAAGAAGAAGATAGAATCATAGAATTGTCAGAGTTGGAGGGGACCTTAAAGATCATCTAGTTCCAACCCCCCCTGCCTGGCAGGGACACATTACGTGTGTCCCAGGCAATGGACAGATGCTGTTTTCCTGGTCTTGCTGTGCTGAGGAGTTATCCTCCCTGAAGTTCACCCATCCCTTCCTCAGGAAAAGCTCCTGTGCTCTGGTATCTGCCAGCTAATCACAGAATCACAGAATGTTAGGAGTTGGAAGGGACCTCAAAAGATCATCTAGTCCAACCCCCCTGCTACAGCAGGATTCCCTAGAGCAGGTCACACAGAAGCATGTCCAGACAGGTTTGGAATCTCTCCAGAGATGGAGACTCCACAACCTCTGTGGGCAGTCTGTGCCAGTGCTCTGGCACCCTCACTGTGAAGCCCAGCATCCACCTCAGAGGTCAGAATGAAATCATTCCAGATTAAAAACAGGGTGAGCAGGCTTTGCCTCATTTGGACTGAAATGGTTAGGGGAAAGTCATAGGTTCCAGGGTGGGAGTTCATAACTCTCTCAGTGGACCATAAGAAATGGTGCCTCCTGATAGAGAAGCATATGAGTGTGCCAGAGCACTGTTTGCATAGAGGCATTAGCAGAGTGCTCTTCTGCCTGCACTTGAGCAGCCCAAAAAGGAGGAAAGTGGTCATTTTTTATAGTTTTGTTCTCTGTTAAAGGTATGTTAGATGTTCTTGTGATAGAGGAGAAGAATTTCTCCTGGAAAATATCACAAACTTCATATAAACTGGGCAACTTATAAAATACAGAGAATGATTTTTCAAGGCAAGAAAGGACAAAGCCCTGAGCAACCACTTCAAAGCTGACCCTGCTTTGAGGAGGATCTTGGATCTCTTGAGATCCCTCCAACCTGAATCATCTGTGATTCTACTTTTGTAAAGTAAAAAATCACCAGCTAAACGTTTGCTGTCACTGTTGGTATGAACCAAATGTAGATAACTAGTGCTTTGGAGAACTTTTGGAGGGCTCCCATTACAGCTGAGACACTTGGATACCTGGCTGCCTCCAGAAGGATGGTTTCCACTCTGCCAATCTTTCTGCTTTCTTCTTACTGCTCACATGGCCCCACAGTTGTTGAATCCAGTAGCTGAGCTGACAGAAAGCTAGTTTATTGAGCTGACCTGGCTCACTCATGGGTCAGACAGTGCCAGAGGCAAGAAAATGGGAAAAGGTGGGGCCACATGGCCAGGATTAACTCTAGGAAAGCAAGGCCTTAGCTTCTCACATCAGCAAGCTATGAAATAGTATTTTTATTCCTGTAAGTTAATGTACATATGTTTAGTCACTGTCTGGGTCAGCTCTCCCACTGTCACATTCAATTATTTGCTATGGGACCTGATCCTTCAGGACTGCAACCCCATGATGTAGGCTGGTCTCTGTCTTGCAATGTATGTTTAGACTGTGAGTGCCAAGAATCATGTCCTGTGTCTGTGAAGTACCACTTACATGCCTGATGTTAAATAAGTGATAACTACAAAGAGCTCTTTGCTTCCAAGTTAAGTTGCCTGTTTGGAGGCTTTGCTGTCTTTTGATTATAGGTCAGAGTCAGGTCCTTTCTGACATTAGGACTTGTTGAGTGATTTTCAATGCAGCCTTCAATTCTGTCTTATTACTCAGGCTACCTATTTTTATATTGCTGACTTGTGATGTGTGCAGTGAAGCCTGAGTTGCTGCAGCCCAGAGAGAATGGTCCAGCTCTCTCCTTGCCTCTGGTTACAAGCTCCTGCTGCTTCCAATCAAACAGCTGTGGGCTGAGCTGGACTAGCTCACAGCTCAGAGCAGAGAAAATGAACTCTGTAGAAAACCCAGCAGAGCAGTTACAGTCAGCCTGGAAAGCTGATACAGCTCATCATGCCCTGCTCTGTCCCTGTGGCAGCCAAGGCAGGGGGGAGGCAGGGACTGAGCCCTGGGCAGAGAAAGGGAGAGCTCTTTTAGGGAACAGCCTACAATTACCTTGTATAAAGTGTCTCTGAAACTGCAAGATCAGTCACCTTTTGCTCTTCAGAAGTACTTAACATTGAAATTTTTCATCCAGTGATTTTACACATAAAACAGTTCCAGGAGAAATTCCCCCTGAAGCTGCAGAATCAGTAAAAGACACCCTACATAAGTATTTTTTATCTCAAACAAATGTAGCAGAAAAGAATGATTATTTTAAAATGATTACTTCTTCTGGCATAGAACAAAAGCAAGCTGGAGAGTATTTTATCCTTCATCAGTTAAATATTTACAATAGCAGAGCAAAGTGGTGGTTTTCTTGTTAGCTTTCAGCAAGAAATGCAAGAGCATGCAATGATTAGCTTGACATGAAGTCAGTGGGAAAGAACAACAGTACTTTTAAGAAGCTGTCAGTGCCTTATCTCACAGCTGGCACCTATTAATACACTGAGTAATTTCTGCAAACCCAGATATGCTCCAAAATTAACACTCTCCATTAAGAAAGACCATGGAGTGCTGTAATTATGTCAGAATCCTTTGGCTGGTGATAAACAAATCATTCTTACTGTTGTATCCACATCCATTAACACAGGTTTCTAACCACAAGAGCTGTACATTTATTTATTTTTAGTGCAAGTCAATCCATATATAGTTTAACATCATCCAGAAAAATAACATTTCTTCTATTCTTTCCACATCAGCAATTTTTGTGAGAACTAGGCATTGCACATTTTTCTAGTAAGGTTCCCATGTTAATGTGTGCTCTCACCCAGCCTCCTCAGCCTGCTTAGAAGTGGCACAATTACTTCAGGCTCAGCAGTGCAGCAATAAATTACAAATTGTCCTCTAGCTTGTTTTTGCACACCCACAGAAAGCTTCTTCCCTGCAGTTGTTCTCAAAAGACTTGAGATTCCATCTGCTTATTTTATTTCCCAGGTGGAAAAGAAAGGGGAAAAAACCAAAACAAGATAAAACTTAAAAGCCTGCATCCATTGAAACCTCTTCAAAATCCAGAGTATTTAAGCAGAGTCACTGAAGATTTACAGTGACAAACAAGAACTCAAAATCTTAGTCCAAGGCTAAGTTAGAAACACATGTAAACAACTTAGAAGCAGGTTTAAACAGGAAAGAACTTGTGCCCACTGCCTATTTCAGTGCAAACACATAATGCTGTCTTGGAATAAAGTCTGTGAATCAATTCAAGCAGTAAATTCAACTCTGTTAGCTACCAAAAGAAGGTTCCTCAGCTGGGACACTGGAGGAGTATTGAATACTAAGCTCCAGTGCTCAGCTGCTAGTTAAGCAGAAAGCCAGGCTGGAATGAAGGAAAATATTGTCATGATTCTGGGGATTGCAAAGGCAGCCTCCAAAAAGAAAAGAGAAAAGCTCTCTAAGAACTTATCTAGCTTAGCTCATTTGCTGAAAGCACCAGGAGGCTACAACTGCAAGTTACTGGAGACATAGAAGATAGTAGCAGGAACTCTGAATGAAAACATAAGCTTTCTATGGGGACCTCAATGCAAACATATGCAGAGGTTACTGATATCCTGGAGTAATGTATCTGGGCCTTCCAGCTGAAGAATGTGTGTGTGGGGGGGTGGTTCCCAACAGAGCAATGCAGTTATCCCAAAATATCTGAAAAACATATTGTATCACTAGGTTTTATAAATGCCCTGACTCTTCTCACCTCTGTTGGACTTCAAACACAACTAAAGTGACTGTGCAGTCACATTTGCCTGTGCAAAGTATTTCATGTGCACAGATAAAAAACCCACTTCAGGTATTAGCTAGTTTGTTACCCTCTGTACAATGTTGAGTTGCTTCTTAAAATAAATGTGTATCTAATAAAGCAACTTAGTAGCTGACAGTTTTCCCAAGCAAATAAAAAAACTACACTGACTTACTTGACATTTCTTGACTTCTGGAAGGTTTCTGGTATCAGAGTATGACCCCTCTTCCTCACCAATTAAAAATGAAATAAACCAGCAGACAATAAAAGAAAAATTTCACCCAGACCATCTTCTGGAACTGTCTGTTTCTTTTTAACTCCCTGCCTTTCCCACTGGCCAGGTACAGCTGCAGCACACATATCATCACTGATGTTCCTGCTGTTCATCTTTATATGGGTAACATTACTTTTACAATACTTCCCATCTTTGATAGCATTGGAAACAGACATTTCAAGGTTGCTTCTGAACTTGGAGGTTTTGTATAGCAACACCATTCATCAGCACATCTAAGACATTATGATTGGACTGGCCAGAAATAATTCTTCCAAGCTCTTCACTGAGGACTTCAAAGGGAAGCAGCAGCATGCTGTAACAGATCATCCAGGCTATGCCTACTACACCAACCCTTTCTACACCTTCTGAACATCAGAGGAAGGTTATCTAATGTGTAATATCCTTGCTGTAGATGATTTTGTTGTTGTTGTTGTTGCATTTCCAGAGCTAAAATGTACAAGGAACATAGAGTACTGCTGCTTGTGGTATGTGACTTCTTACAGAGATCTGAGTGAATAGTTCAATACTCAAAACCTCTTTGCTTTGTACACATAAAAGGTTCAATATCCTTTCAAATGGATTGCAGGAAGCATCACCTAGGATATGGATTTCATAGGATGCATCACCTAGGATATGGATTTCATAGGATGCATCACCTATGCTTTGGGTACAGCACTTTTTTTGACAATTTACAAGGAAAAAAATGTTTCAATTCATTTTTAGCTTAAAAATTAAAACAAAAAACCCTTCAGTCTCTCTACAAATTTGCCATTTGCCAGTCTTATCCCACAGCTCTGTGAAACAATGAGAAAACAACAGCAGCATTCAAACCTTCCATGGAGTTAAAGCTCCTGAAATCTCACACATAGGCTTCAATTGGAGGAGATACCTTGACAGTATGTCATTAACAACTGGTATAGAACTGCTATAGCAATAAGCAGGTGCAGATCTATACCTCAATATACAACACTGGGGATAACAAAGCCAAGTGTCATCCTTCCTCACTCACTGATTTGCATGATTCAGTTTAATTGGGCAAAATCAGTCGGGGGACACCAGTCTCATCTCCCTGACAGTGTGCACAATTACCACTGGTCCCCAGTGCCATTCTTGTAAAGGATCTCTGCCAGTCAATTAATGATCAGCCTTATAAGGTCTCTTTGGCTTGTGTTAGTTCCCCCAGTAATGCAAAGCAGCTGTAGACCTGGCCAACCTTATGACTGTATTTTGTTTGCTTTGCATTGCCATGTAGCAGCACAAAGCAACCAGTGCCTGCTGAGGAATCTGTCTCAAAATTTCAGATAATGTTTTCAGCTGAGCCAAAATTCCTCATCTATATCTTTAGTTTATGGCAGTTATTATTCTACTCTTCTTGTGTCTTCTCTTTGGGTTTCTTCTTGGGCTTTCTTGTTAAATTTTTATAGATAAAAGCCTTTTAAAGAAATTCTCAGCCAAAGATCAATGTTAAATTGGAGTTAACACTTAGAAAGTATACCACTAGTTTAACTGAAAGTACTCCCAGAAAAGATAGGAACTGCATCTAGTGATGGCTACTCTCATCAAAATTGAGATCCCTTTTTCACAGATTAGGTCATACCTGCAACTGATGAACTGACTGTCATGTCCTGGATGGACACTACCACAGAGACCATAACTAAATAGATATTCTTGCACAGACATATGCCAGCTAGTTTACTTTTTTAAGTCAACATCTCAAAGGTGAGAAAGCTTTGAATTATAAATGAAACAGTGTTTTATTTCTATGGTATTTTATCCTTTGATCTATGGATTACAACAGTTGTTAAGAGATACAAATCTGCTGTATTCCTAGCCACAGAGAGAAATACTCTTTGATGACATTAGTCTTTTTGTTGGTGTTGATAAAGCAGGCAGTTTGCTGTCAATTTACAAACTGTTTAGTTTACCTAGCCCTATATTCAGACAATCATATTCAGTCATGTGTATCAAGGTAACCTGATGATTGAAGACTTCTGTATGTCCATCCTTTGTCTCAGTACCAGCATGACAAACTGAAGTTCAAACTATGTCATACTACTCCTTGAAGAGATATTATCCTTTGATTGCTACAGTGTCTAAAATGAAAAACTGGAAGGATCACACTGTGGAACTCACCAATTCTATAGCTTCCAAGATGATAGATTAAGTAGATTTGTTTTGGAAGGTTAGCCTATCAATAATTCTAGCATTAATGAAAATAATATAGTCCTACCCTATAATGGGCTTTACTCCAGGTCTAGTCTGCCTGCTCTCTTCCTGACATCTAAGAAAAAGGGTTCAAACAGAAAGAATTTCATATTCCAAATTCCATTTAAATAACTTATCAGTGCTACTCTGAATGCTTGTTTTTGAAGCATTCCACATTTTCTCTGCCTTGTACAAGTGTTAACAATGCCCTTTATTCTTTTAGACTAATCCAAAGAGCTCCCTCGATATACTTGAGTGTTCTGCTCTGTCAGAATCATCTCTTATCCTGGCAAATAGCCAGCTGGTATTTCAGTTAAATTTAAGCAGTAGAATGCTGCATGATGATTTTCAGCTCCTTTCACTCAATTCTCATCACACAGACCCACATCTGTACCCCAGTGCAAATGCATGACCTTCCCACAACACTGTTTGAAATGAAGGGTTAGTTAGCTTTTGGACATGCCATCAAATTATCAAATGTTATCTATCTTAAAGCTACAACTTGAATAAAGCTCAGCTTGGCAAACCAGAGAGATTATGATTCATGCTTTAATTTTATCTGTCAGGTGCTAATGCAGTGCTACTCTGGCTAGTGTCCCAGGCAAACTCCTAAGATGACAGACCACAGCTCTCAAAATACATGCACTTTTTAGACTTTGAAGCTCTATGACCTCTCTTGTATTTGACCTCCTGAGGTTACCAAACAAACCCACAGTCAATCAATCATTTCCTGCCACTGTCTTGTTGAGGTGGTTTTTTTCCTATGTCTACCATACAGCTTTTTATCTTCTAGTTATCCAGATTCTTATCCAGAGTTAAGTGTACAGGTCAAAGGCTTGCATAAAAGTATGATGGTTAAACCAAGCAGAGTGTCTAGCTCTTTCTGCTGCATGTTAATGAGAGACATGGCTAAAGAGTTTCTGCTACATGTCTCCCTTCCTAACTTTGAAATAGCTTTTTTCAACAAATAAATCCAATTTTAAGGGTTTTTTTCTTTCAAAGAATTGAACTACAGATAGAACTGCTGAGTTTATTTGAAATCTTCTTACAGGTACAGCTAACAAATATTCTGTTGTTACTATATAAGCTAGTAACTCACATCATTAATTACTTCATCTGCTTAAGTACTTCCCCAAGGACAGGGGAAATGCAAAAGCCTTTACTGTATGTTCTACTGGTATCACAGAAAAGACATTCAGCACTTCATTCTTAACAATATTTATCAATGTTTACATGAAAATGGTAGTAGTTAAATGGACTTAGAAGAAATTTAGATATTGAAGTAGCCTAGAATGCTACAGAAATTGTCATTAGTTAAAAGCAGAAGCTTCTAACCAGTCTTTTCATAAATCCAGTCTTCAGAAAAATATAATTCTTCTCCAAACCACCTAAATTTTAATAGAGTATTTCTGAAGATCTTTTTCTACTAGGAGAGGTATATTAAGGCACTGCATGTCCTAACGTATTTTGCAAGTGCTAACTAACAAACTGGGGCAGAGATCTGTGGGTATGTTTGAAAGCATAAATCAGAAGCTGTCACACAAAGCTGACTTAAAGCTTGTGCTTACACTGCCTTGATCCCAGGGTTTCTTTGAAGATTTCTTTAGAAAGGCTGTTAAGAGCATTCTGAGGGTTACTCAAATGTATGTAATGGCTACAGATGATGACCACTCCAATGCAGAATTAAGTAGCAAAATTTGTTGCTTTTCAAACTCCCTTTTGTGTAACTACATTTGCTCTTCCTTTTTAGCAGCCAGAGAGCAGCAGTTTAGCTTGAGAGCAGAGCTTTTGCATCAGTGGTGTGCCTTTGCAGTATTAGCCATGCAGCCTCCCTGATCATTTGCAGGCTAGACAGCACCAGTCAGACTGTGCAGTGCAGCTGCTTCATAAGGAAGTTGTCTGACCTCAATGTTCAACTTCCAATGCTGGTGATCTCTGATGATCATCTTAATAATTGCAGCATTTTTTGCCACAGCACTTTTGTTTAAGGTTTAATCCATCTTAAAAATAGCAGGATTGCAAGATTAGGTAGTTTTTTTATTTGAACAGTTCTTCTTGAATCCTGAGCAGTCTGGAGAATCTTCTACTTGAGCAATTACCTAACAGGAGGAATCAACACCGAGACGTGTCGACTGACAGGTTCCTCTGGGAGCTTTCTGCTTCTCCCAGCCCCAGACCACCTGTCAGTGCAATGGGTTTGCTACAGACAGTGCTCTGAACCTACAGGCAAAGCCTGAGGGTATGCTCCACGGTAATTAAAGAACTTCAGTACTCTTCCTCTCCTTTCTCTATTACTTTTATTTTGAAAAAGCAGCTCTGTAAAGAGCTTCTACCAAATATTGAGTCTCTACACAGTCCAGCCCTACACCTGGCATCAATACAAGTCCAGCCAAAAGGATGAGGAAAGAGACAAAGGGGTGTTAAGACATAGTGTGCAGTTATTTAGGGATGCTGGCATTGCAATAACCTTAGCACAGAGGCAAGGAAATTGTCTTCTCCTCAGGGGAGAGGCTTCCTTGCCTGGCCTTGATTCTGAACCCACACAGTGATGTGTTCTATTAGCTGGATGTGATCCCTGTGCTTTTTTAGTTGGTGTTTTTAGGGGTTTTTTTTGGTTTAGATGCTTTATTTTCTATTCATTTAATTAGAAGAGGGGAGGGAAGGAAAAGTGAAAAATGTAACACTGGGGCTGGAGGAAGAAGATACTGACATGAATTATGTCAGGAAGGATATAATCTTTTGCCAGACTGAGACAAAGCCAGTGATTCCAAGCCAACAAAGAAGGTTTCTCTTACCAGCACTCTGGCATGCTGCACCTTTATTAAATCCACCTTTCTCTACCTAGAATAGTGTGGGAACTGGAAAAAAAGGGCTTGAAAGGAGATCTCTTACCTGAGAGTACTTAATAATGAAAATGTAATGACCTGATATGGAATATCTTTTAAGATAAATTGGCAACTGTTCTGAATGTTTTTGTACCCATGTCTCTGCGTGTGTATGTGGGTATATATAGCTATGAGCAGTGAAATATGCTTTTTGTTATGCACAGAGAAGGCATTCTTCTTAAGGAGTCATCATCTTTGAATGTTTTTTTCTGACAGAAGGTTGGTTTGTTCATTCCCTACTCCTATTATATCTGAAAAAAGCAGTACATCTGCAATATCCTTTTTTTCCTCCTGATGCCCCAGTGCTACACGTTCACCCTTTCCCCTTCGTTTGTCAGAGCTAATGCCTGTAAGTCAAATTCTGATCTCAAAGTAAATCTGAAGGAATGCATAAAAGAGATTTATAGTGAGAAAAATTGAATGGCACTTTTGATCCAAAGGTGGCTTATGGCACTTGTGAATCCAGCTGTTGCAGTAGGTGTTTGCCTGCTGACTGACACTACCTCGGAGTACTGAACTGAAGCCAGAGCTTGCTTAGGGGCTTTTGTTCCACTAGTTCATTTTTTGCTCTGACAGCTTTTAGAAAATGCTGTGTAGGACCAGGAAGCTATATGACTTTCAGCCATATCCCCTAATCAGATTCAGAATGCTTTAAATATTGCTGTAAAGTGTGAAATCTCCTCTGGACTGCTGTTCTTCCTTTGGCACTATTTCCATTGGAAGCCTGCCACCTGCACAACACAAAATTAGGAAACTCAACCTCCTGCCAGATTTTAATGCTTTAAAACAACTCCTAAAAGAGAGAGCATCAGTGGAGGTGTAAAGCAATAGAAGACTGAGACATGACAGAAAGGGAACTTGGAGGATGGAGCAGGCAGAATGAACAGTACAGAAGACCAGCTAGAAAAATACATCCGAGATGTAAAGAAAAGGACAGAAAGAAAACAGGAAGGAGAATGAAGGAAAAGGGGGGAAAAAAAACACAGAACAAAAAACCCCAGGAAGATGACAAATAGCAGAGAGGGAAAGCCTGAGCAAAGTAGGTGGGATAAAGGTAGATGATGAAATCAGGAAGCAGATCGAAACAGATAACACTGAGAATGGGCATTTTTTTTCCCTTTCCTGTAGCCCTAAAGGAGCTTGGCTTGCTAATCGAAGTATGGATATGTTCACCCCTGTAACCAGCTAGATCTTGTGCTGAAGTCAGCAAAAACTGGCAGCTGAAGACAGAAATTGTTTCTGTTTAAAGGAGCCTCTGCAATGCATAGCCATTCCTCCTTGGAGGGGCCCTGGCTTTGCCCAGATGAATCGCCCTTGGCAGAGGATGTACTGGACACTACCTCAGTTCACCCTGATGGAAGCAGCCAGGGAAAGATTTAGCCCCAAGTTTAAATAGCTGATAACAGAAGCTTTACTCCAGTCCCAGTTCCAAATTCACAGAGGCTAGTGAGCTTTGTCTCCCTCTGCTCCCTTTACAGATGGTTCAAAGCAAGACCCCAGAACTACCACTTTGAACCATTTGCACTGGAGAAGCCAATGTTTCACCACTCGTGGTTCCTCAAGTCCAGACACTTCCAAGTTTTTCTAGTGTCTGAAACCATCACCTGGCATAACTGCACTCCAGCACCCACAGGCAGTTGTTAGCACACCTCTCCTGTGAGAGGTAAGATAGAAGTGTTATGCATTGATATTATTTCGTAACAATCCTTCATGACTTATCTGAAATTAATTATCATCTCTAGCCTAAAAGACTCTCATGTCCACCACCATGCCTGGGAATAGCAACAAAAGGACCAGAAATACTTAATGAGTGTTAAGAATGTTCTTTCATCCCTAGCAATGATCCTTCACACCTCAGATTACCTCCAAGAGAGGCTGAATGGAAGAAGTGGGAAAACTTCCACTGTGGGATTTTTCTGTGACAAAGTAGAGGACTTACAGAGGCTATAGAGCTGGAAAGCCTCACTACAAAATCTTGAAAGACAAAAGCTGAGCCCAAACCAGGGGTGCAGGTAGTAACTGAAATAATTATTTGATAATTACCAAGCATCTGAAATGAAGTGGTTGGATAATTTCATAGAGGACAAACACAAAACATGACCACTATGGTTGCATTTTTCTTGATCTAATGATCACCTACACAGACAACCATATACTGCTGCTGTGCTACAATCTGCAATTCTGTGTACAATACTCTTTGTCTTACAGATGTGGAGCCAAATTCTCACAAACATACAGATAAATGATGGCCCTAGAAGACTCCTTGACTTACTCACTGCTGTGTTAGTCCAGGTTCATGACAACATATCCCTGCTGAGCTGGAAAATAAGGAGTATGAATAAGGATGGAAAACAGGGAAATGATTAGTGACAGCCAACATGGCTTCACTAAGGGCAAATCATGCCTGACAAATTTGATGGTCTTCTACAACAGGGTTACAACATTGGTGAATAAGGGAAGAGCAACTGATGTCATCTGCTTGGACATGTGCAAAGCATTTGACACTGTTCCACATGACATCCTTGTCTTTAAAGTGGAGACACATGGATTTCATGGATGGACCACTCTGTGGATAAGGAATCAGCTGGATGGTTGCATCCAAAGAGTTGCAGTCAACAGCTCAATGTCTGAGCAGAGACTAGTGACAAGTAGTGTTCCTCAGGGGTCAGAACTGGGGCCAGTGCTATTTATATCTCTGTTGGTGACATGGACAGTGGGATCCAGTGCACCCTCAGCAAGTCTGCTGGCACCACCAAGCTGTGCTGTGGTCAACATGCTGGAGGGAAGGGATGCCCTCCAGAGGGACCTTGACAGGTGGGCCTGTGAGGTTCAACAAGGCTAAGTGCAAGGTCCTGCACATGGGTCTAGGGAATCCCAAGCTCAAATACAGGCTAGGTCATGAAGGGATTGAGAGCAGCCCTGTAGAGAAGGACCTGGGGGTGCTGGTGGACAAAAAATTGAGTATGAGCCAGCAATGTGCACTCACAGCCCAGAAAGCCAACCACATCCTGGGCTGCATCAAAAGAAGTGTGGCCAGTACATCAAGGGAGATGATTCTCCCCCTCTACTCTGCTCTTGTGAACCCAGCTGGAGTACAGTGCTCAGCTCTGAGGCCTCCAGCATAAGATCTAGACTTATTGGAGTAAGTACAGAGGAGGGCACTAAAGATGATCAGGGGACTGGAGCACCTCTACTATGAGAACAGGCTGAGAGACTTGGAATTGTTTAGCCTGGAAAAGAGAAGGCTTCAGGGAGACCTTATAATGGCCTTCCAGTACTTAAAGGAGGCCTATTGAAAAGATAAGGTGAGACTCTTAATCAGGGTTCAAACTGAAAGAAGGTAGATTTAGATTAGATATAAGGAAGAAATTCTTTACTATGGCAGAGTGGTGAGACACTGGATCAGATTGCTCAGAAAAGTTGTGGATGTCCCATCCCTGGAAATGTTCAAGGCCAAGTTGGATGAGGCTTTGAGGACCCTGATCCAGTAGAAGGTGTCCCTGCAAGTGGGTTGGAACTAGGTGATTTTCAAGGTCCCCTTCAACCCAAACCATTCAATGATCCTATGATCTCAGGGCCATTCTAACAGTGTGAAATATGAAAGATATGGTGGTGAACAAAGTCTCATGAATATAGTAGTTCCCTAAAAATTGTATAACTTGTTTAGGTCAGGCTTGTACATGCAAGGAAATGCAAACTACATTAAAAAGATGTACACTAGATGTGGCCCCTCTCTGCCTTAGCCCTTTCTAAAGCACATTTTCCCTCTTCTGTCTCCACATACTAATAAAAGTGTGAACTGCCAGGTGACTGATAGCTTGGGCTGACCCTAAGGCTGAGCTGGGGTTACACATGCTGGGTTAACATGGAGGAGCAGTTCTCACTGTCACCAATTTTACTGTCTTTATTTATAGGGTCTGCAATTACCTTTCACTTTTCAGAAGCACTGAAATACTTTGTTGTTGTTGTTGCAGTGAAGTAGCAGACAGAAGCACAGACAGGAGTCAGGCCTTCATTCTACCAAGCATGTTAAAAAAACCTTACCAAACCAATTCCCATGAATTGATTTGATTGTGTTGACTTGACTGTATCAGTGCAACCCAAGCAAAACAGATACATTGTGCTGGAATAACATGCCATTTGTTCCAGTGTAATTTTTTTACTTCTGTAATTTTCCTTTTTGTAAATAGGGATTAAAAGGTGGTTTATCTACAATAGAATGATAATTGTCCTTATGGAGAGGCTTTTTTAAACTCAGGCAGTGATGAAGTGATTACTTAATTGCTTGGGATGCTGGTAATGCAGCAATTGGCATAGGTTTGATGTGAGCAGCAATGGTTCAGGTATTGACTAAATGGCAAGGATTTACACAGCCACAGCCTATTCTTAAATAACCTCATATGTAAACACTTTTTTCAGGAACAACTGTAATTTTCTCTGCAGCAAGAATTTTCACACAAAAAGATACTTAGAAATTGCTACCATTCCCTTTCACATCCTCTTTAATACAAACAAACTTTTAACTGAGAAGTCATGCATGCCAGAGCATTTCTACTGCAAGATATTGAAAATTTCTTAGTTCTTTAACATCCACAAAGCTATCAGCATATCATATTGTCTCATAATCATACTGTGAGCATTTCCCTACCTATATGCTATAAAAAAGTTAATTTAAGACAGTAAGAGACCAAACAGTAGCTGGAGAGTGAATTCTTGATGTACAAAATAGACAAATATATTGCTCATCCCTTCTGTCTTCAAGATGTGTTCATTTCAGCACAGCTGAATGAAAATAGGGTGCAAATAACTCTTCTGGAACAACAATACTTCTAGATGAAATCAAAGTTAAAACTAAGGGAATTCAAAATGAAGGTTCACTCACCCCCCTTCTTTCCATGAAACATTTTTAAAAGACTGCTAACACTGATATCACCCATTTTGTCATTCAAACTACCCATATCAATATTTAGCAGAGGACAGATGAGTTTCCTGGGCTCACATGGGTATCACTGGATGACAAAACATCTGTCTATGCAACTCTCAACTTGTGACAGTTTGTAGCAAAGTCCTCCTAAATATCATGATTAAGCATTTGACTACTCTGCATACCTCTTCCATGTGCTCCCCTGCACTGCTGCTAGCAGATGCTTTCCACTACTGTTTCAGCTGCAGAGATGACATGGGATGGCTCAGTGCTTTCACTAGTGCTCTCTGGTGCTCCTATGTGAGGACAGAACAAGGTGTGAGGAAAATAGCCTCTTCTTTCCCCTTCAGCATCACTCAGGAATGAGACTCATCCTTGCAAAGACCCAGAGGCATCATAGGTGGCACCACGTGGAGGGCAACATGACCCATCCACTTGACCTTGTGAAGCACCCAAAACAAGGATTAGTTGGGAGTTCAGTGGGAAACAGGCCCAGTGCTGCTGGGAAAACATCATGATCTTTAAGCACAGTGGTTTGGGTGATGGCCATGCAGCAGAAGGTCTGGAAAGCAACAACCAGAAAGATTACTTGGCTGTTAGGGATAACATTTGTGGTTGGCAATTGTGATTCCCCCTGCTGATTAGAAACAGTTCTCTCCAAGAATGGTTCCCACAGGATTACAACATAAGCCAGCATTTCATAACCATCAGTGGAAGTTCTGTTTTGTTTCTCACAACCAGTATGGAAAAAGTAGGCTGTGACAGAGGAAAGGTCAAGAGAAAGAGGTTGTTTCAAAATAATTGCTTTCTGAAAGTGGGGAAATAATATGTTTGCTTATAGAGTGCACTGTGGAAAAGGGCACAAGGAGACAGGTTTCACCACTGCTTCCTGTCTAGGGAATTCTATGTAGCATGAGGCTAAAGCACAGGTGAGTCACCTCATAGAATTCTGTAATTTTAAAGGTTAGATGTTCATTTCTGGACTACTGATGTAAAGCTGTTTTAACAGTTAATGGAGAGAAATGGTCCCCATAGGTGAGGAAATCATATGCTTGCTTTGGCATCAGAGCAATCACCTTCAGCAGGAGCTTGTTTCTCCATGCTGGGGTTGGGTCTGGGCACCTAGTTGATGTAGATGTCTCACTAAACACAAAGGAAGCAAGGCCAGCTGTCTGTGCCCTCTGTGGCCCAGCCTCAGATGTGCAATACATACATTTTATTCAGATTTACCTTCTGCTCTATGAGAAGCATAAAAAGGGAAGAAGGAAATTGCAATAGAAGAAGAAATTAAGAGGCAAGACAAATATGGAAAAAAAAAACCCCAGAAGGCAGGGAAAATTACAATACTGGAAGCAGGATCTGAATGCAGAAGGAAATTAGGATAAATGACCAACCATAAGTAGGAAATCATAGAATCATAGAATGTTAGGGGTTGGAAGGGACCTAGAAAGATCATCAAGACCAAACCCCCTGCCAAAGCAGGACACCTTAGACAAGGTCACACAGAGCTTACTACATGAGCTTCCAATTGCTGGTGTATAGTATTGAGAGATACAGAGAATTATGAATCTTGTAAAAGTCTATTTTCACAAATGTAAATGTCCTAAGTTTTTTTCTTTCTTCCTTCATCAAGCACTTTAGCTGCTTTCTCCTTTTCTTTGTCATATACCAGTATTTCTAGCTGAACTTCTGACAACTTTTCCAGAATCACCAAGTTTCTCCATTGTTCAGTTGCTAAATTTTTCAAGATTTCTGCATCTTCAGTTATGCCTTTTCACACAGCTGGACAAACTGTCCCACGGGTGCATTTTGTTTTGGAAATCTCATCATTTCTTGCCAAAGACAATGCAAAAATAGCTTTGACCACTACAATGCTGACCAGTATCATCTCATTGTCTGCTTGCATTCTGCCATCTACCTGTGTCTAGCTGCCGTCTTTTGTTACATGCTTAGGACATGTGCTCTTTGTTCTGTTTGTACAGCATCTTGCAAAATGGCATCCTAGTCTGTGACTGGGGCTCCTGTGCACTGAGATAATACAGGTAATAAACAGCAGGGCTTTGTTTAATGTTGCTATGCCGCACGTGAACCTCGTTGCCCTTGTGCGCTTTTAAGTGCAAAAGCACTACACAACACACCGGTACTACGGAAGACTGCTCTCTTCCTGCCTTGTATCGGTACCCATCACGTTCTCCAAACACCTCAGGGTAACAGCCTGCTGTAGTCAAAGGTTCTCAAGCAGAACATTGTGTTTAGGGGTTTTTTTCTCCCCTGTTTCTTTCTTACTGTAAAGCACGGCCTAGAGTAATATCTTTAGGAAGGAGAACAAGGCAATCCGAACGCTATTACAAGCAATACACTGTGCTACGGAAAAGTAATTTTCCAGGGGACAGCTGTACAGGCCAGTTCAAATCACCTGTACTTCTGGTCAACCCGTTTTGCCCAGCATCACCTAACACCTCCCCACTGGGGTCAGCCCCTCCGCCGATTCCGCTGCTCTACCCTCGCCGCTCGGCAGGCCGCCGGTCCCCACCGCCCGGGCGGCAGCGGCTGAGGGGTGCATGGCGGAGGCCAGCAGGGCCGCCGGTTCCCTGCGGCCTTCCCCCGGCCGCGGCCTGCGAGACGGGCCCGGAACCGCGGCACAGTTCCTCTGTCGAGCCCGCGGAACCCGCACCTCTCAGCCGCTCGGCCAGACCGGCCTACCCCTGCGGAGGCCAGAAGACCACCGTACCTCTGGGGCGGCCTTGTTCCCCGCTCCCCGGTAGGACAATGGGGGCTGGGGCCGCTCGCATGCCACCCGGCGCTGAGGCCACCCCTCGCGCACCGGGCTCGGGCTCCGGCCCNGGTGGCCGCTGGTTGGCTTCCGTGGGTGGGGGGGGACACACGCACGTGAGAAAGGAGGGGGCAGAGGCGGCAGGAATTTCCCCGACAGCTGGAGCTTGCGGCAGCGGCTCCTCCTCGCCGGGTCCCCGTGAGAGCCGAGAGACCCCCCGCGCTCCTCCTTATTGACAAACACACAAAGGGCCGCACCGGGGACGCGTCTGGAGCCGGCATGGGAGACAAGAAGAGCCCTACCAGGTAAGGGCAGCGGTGGTCGCGGTGCCGCCTCCTTTCCCCGGGCCCTCTCGGCGGCGGCCGGGTGCGAGAGCCGGCTGCGATGGCGGCTGGTGGGGCGCCCCCGGGGCGGGGAGGGGGGAGGCGGCGGCGGCGTGAGGGCGTCGCGCCCGGTGTTGCCCCTGGCGCGCGTGTGTGTCTCCGCAGGCCGAAGCGGCAGCCGAAACCCTCCTCGGACGAGGGTTACTGGGACTGCAGCGTCTGCACCTTCCGCAACAGCGCCGAGGCCTTCAAGTGCATGATGTGCGACGTGAGGAAGGGCACCTCCACACGGTGGGTTGCCGGCGGCGGCGAAGGGAGAAGCGGGGGCCAGCGGAGGTTGAGGGGAGAGCCTTTGGGAGGCTTCCCGCCGCCCTGGGCTGTGAGGGAAGGTGGCTGTGACGGGAATCATATCACGTTTAGTGAGAAGCTCCGGTAAACGTGACCCAGGCTAGGGAGCGGTGCGCCTGCTTGTGTGGTACCAGAAATAATAAATACCAGGAAGGGCATAATTGCCTGCACAAGCCTAAACAGGGAGGGGCTGTGCCCCTTGCAGGAAGAAGAGCCATCCCCTGGGGTGTGCCTGCTAAGACAGTCACCCTTTAATGTCTGTTGTTTGAAAATTTTTTTTGCTTGTTTTTGAACTATTTTTTTTCTGTGAGTTTAACTTTGCTCATAAATGCTCCCCTTTGGTTATTCTTTATTATTGCCATTGTGATGATCATTATTATTACTATTAATAGTATCATTAGCATTATTATCATTAATATCATTGTTAATATCATCATTATTCCCTCTTCATCACAGAGTATCACCGTGCAGGTTTCTGGGGCTATAGGGGTGGAAAAATAATTCTTGGCTGTTTAGGGAGGAATTGTTGGCTAGCTGGATTGAGTCGTCTGGAAGTGCCATCCTGTGTATCTGTGACTTCCCTGGAGGACCTTTTCTCTGTGCACCCATCAGAAAGCTAGTGGTGGGATTACTTGCTTCCTGCATGTCTGTCAGTGCCTTTCAGTATTGTCGCCTAAATGTGCGTGCTTGGGGGAATGGAGGCTTTTTAGAAAACCAACAGGAGTGTGCTTGAAGCTGTTGAGTGCTAACCGAAGAGAATATCGCTAAGGAATCCTTTGTTAACAGTTAGGATACCTATGTGTTAATCCCGACAGCAAGGGAAGTTTAAGTGGCAATGAAACTTGCAATCCTGTCAGAAGCAGCAGTTTCGCTGTCGGTGCCAATCAAAGCAGTGCAGAATATGACTTGCAACAAATGTGGCATGTTTGAAATGGGAAGTGCAAAGTTGGGTCCAAATACTTGACAAAACAGCTTTATCTTTATAGCTAGAGTTGATTTCCTGGACTTCTGAAACCTGGAATGAATGTTGAAAGGACTTCTTGTAACTTCAGTTTTGAATGGGAGTTGATTTTTCAGTTATTCACTTTTTTTTTTTTTNGCGGCGCCCTGGCCCCGCAGCCGCCCGGCTCGCAGCACCCAAGTCGCCGGCGGTCGCGAACCTGCGGCCGTGCGCGGCCCGCCGGGCGCCGCGGCCTGCGGGTGGCCGCTGGTTGGCTTCCGTGGGTGGGGGGGGACACACGCACGTGAGAAAGGAGGGGGCAGAGGCGGCAGGAATTTCCCCGACAGCTGGAGCTTGCGGCAGCGGCTCCTCCTCGCCGGGTCCCCGTGAGAGCCGAGAGACCCCCCGCGCTCCTCCTTATTGACAAACACACAAAGGGCCGCACCGGGGACGCGTCTGGAGCCGGCATGGGAGACAAGAAGAGCCCTACCAGGTAAGGGCAGCGGTGGTCGCGGTGCCGCCTCCTTTCCCCGGGCCCTCTCGGCGGCGGCCGGGTGCGAGAGCCGGCTGCGATGGCGGCTGGTGGGGCGCCCCCGGGGCGGGGAGGGGGGAGGCGGCGGCGGCGTGAGGGCGTCGCGCCCGGTGTTGCCCCTGGCGCGCGTGTGTGTCTCCGCAGGCCGAAGCGGCAGCCGAAACCCTCCTCGGACGAGGGTTACTGGGACTGCAGCGTCTGCACCTTCCGCAACAGCGCCGAGGCCTTCAAGTGCATGATGTGCGACGTGAGGAAGGGCACCTCCACACGGTGGGTTGCCGGCGGCGGCGAAGGGAGAAGCGGGGGCCAGCGGAGGTTGAGGGGAGAGCCTTTGGGAGGCTTCCCGCCGCCCTGGGCTGTGAGGGAAGGTGGCTGTGACGGGAATCATATCACGTTTAGTGAGAAGCTCCGGTAAACGTGACCCAGGCTAGGGAGCGGTGCGCCTGCTTGTGTGGTACCAGAAATAATAAATACCAGGAAGGGCATAATTGCCTGCACAAGCCTAAACAGGGAGGGGCTGTGCCCCTTGCAGGAAGAAGAGCCATCCCCTGGGGTGTGCCTGCTAAGACAGTCACCCTTTAATGTCTGTTGTTTGAAAATTTTTTTTGCTTGTTTTTGAACTATTTTTTTTCTGTGAGTTTAACTTTGCTCATAAATGCTCCCCTTTGGTTATTCTTTATTATTGCCATTGTGATGATCATTATTATTACTATTAATAGTATCATTAGCATTATTATCATTAATATCATTGTTAATATCATCATTATTCCCTCTTCATCACAGAGTATCACCGTGCAGGTTTCTGGGGCTATAGGGGTGGAAAAATAATTCTTGGCTGTTTAGGGAGGAATTGTTGGCTAGCTGGATTGAGTCGTCTGGAAGTGCCATCCTGTGTATCTGTGACTTCCCTGGAGGACCTTTTCTCTGTGCACCCATCAGAAAGCTAGTGGTGGGATTACTTGCTTCCTGCATGTCTGTCAGTGCCTTTCAGTATTGTCGCCTAAATGTGCGTGCTTGGGGGAATGGAGGCTTTTTAGAAAACCAACAGGAGTGTGCTTGAAGCTGTTGAGTGCTAACCGAAGAGAATATCGCTAAGGAATCCTTTGTTAACAGTTAGGATACCTATGTGTTAATCCCGACAGCAAGGGAAGTTTAAGTGGCAATGAAACTTGCAATCCTGTCAGAAGCAGCAGTTTCGCTGTCGGTGCCAATCAAAGCAGTGCAGAATATGACTTGCAACAAATGTGGCATGTTTGAAATGGGAAGTGCAAAGTTGGGTCCAAATACTTGACAAAACAGCTTTATCTTTATAGCTAGAGTTGATTTCCTGGACTTCTGAAACCTGGAATGAATGTTGAAAGGACTTCTTGTAACTTCAGTTTTGAATGGGAGTTGATTTTTCAGTTATTCACTTTTTTTTTTTTAGACCAAGGAAATCAGTGAGGGAAATGCACTGAGAGGAATTGGATCTGTCACATATAGTGTAGTTTCCAGTGATAACAGTGACAGTGTGTTTGTATCACAGCTAGATGTGTACAGCTCAGTAACACTCAGCAAGTGATACTGCTGAAATAATGAATTTAAAAATCTTTAAAATGGTGTGAATAAAGCCTCTTTAACCTCCAGTCAGTTTGATAGGCTCACTTTTAAAGTCAGTGTTAAACTGTGTCTTGTTGCAGTGGAAACTCAGTTGGCTAAAAGCACTAAAAAAAACCTCAAGCACCTAACAACAGAACAGTGTGGGAAAAATAAACAGTCCAGAGAAACCACTATTATATTGCCTTTTTTCCCCTAGCTGAATATTTCATAATTTTCTAGTATTGTAGCAACAAAATCTCTTTTTGTTGTTGTTTGTTTCCACTTTTTCCCCCCACAGTGATCTGGTATGCAGAGATTTAGTTGATACATTGATTTTTTTGCTTTTCTGCCTAAACTCTGAAATCATGTGGAGCTGAGTGGGTTTATGGGTTTCTTTTTCCACAGGTTTAGATGAGTTGCATTTTCACATGTTTGCAAAGTCCAGGATTTACACAGAGCATGAGATAAATACAGGTTGAGGTTTTAGGCCAGGCAATCTTAGGCCCCAATTCTGAAATTAGATTTGAGCTAGTAAGTAGACCTTTGTGTCTGTGGAGAGAATCATTAGGGTGCCAAGGAGACACAAAAGGCCATTTAGGTGGACTTCTTTTTTTTTTTTTTAATGGAACTGGAGTCCCAGAGACCAAACTGGGGCCTTGTTAAAAAATTTGTTGGTACTGCCTATACAACAAAATGTTTTTCATCAGTGTTGGTCAGAATAACAATACTGATGAACAGTATTGATGACACTGTGAGTGCATTTCTTACTGTTTTTTTTAATCTTACATTTTGAAGCTTAATGTTAAATGAAGTTGATGCCTCAGCACAGTTCTTACATTAAAACTTTTACTGCATTTTTTTTACAGATTAGTGCTTTGTCTATGAGACAGTATAAAGCACTGAGGTTTTCTTAGTTCAAGAGCATTCTCTTTCTTTATGGTGCATACTTCAATGTCTGCTTCTGCATGTTAAAATTCACTAAATATGACCAGATTTTGAGGTGGAAAAACAGGCAATCATAGTCATGTTTAGTGGGTTTGAAGGCCACTTGAAATTAGGTGCAAAGTTAATTAAAGCAGGAGTAGGGTTTTTTTGTACTAATCATGAACAATTAACTGTACAGAAATATTTTCAGGTGCAGGGTATGGTTTGTGTGTGCCTTCACTGTTAAGTAATTTCTTTTCTCTGAAAGAATTACCTTTTATGCCAGAGGCTAGAAGTGGGTTATGGTCTTTAACAACTGGTGGGATTGTTAAGATCAGTGGAAGTAATACTTGTGACTTCTTGGTTATCTTCTAATATACTTCTAGACTGCTTTTTCAAAGCAGATTGGATCAGGGATTTAAGTTAACTTTAGGCATGGTAGTGTCAGTTTCAATGGTTAAACTGGGCTGGACATAGATGGGAGATTTCTAAGAAGAGTTCTGGATGCTGCAGGCAGTGATGTAGCTGATTCCTATTTTCTTTGTGTTAGTACTTACTAAAGGAGTGCCCCAGAGTGGTGCCAGTTGTATGTGCCATGAGTCAGATGTAAAACTCAGATCCTATCTGCCAGTTGGAAATCCCTGAACCTTTTACTGTAGAACTGTTGCCAGACTTTAATTTGGTAATGTCACTGAGGATCTAAATTCTCCCTCTAGACATAGCTTTCTTATTTATTTTCTGACCTAAATTGTACAGTATTGTTGCTTGGGTACTGAGAAATTACTGTTAATTTTGATGGGAGACAGTACTGAATATAGTGATGTTCTATATGTGACCTTTAAAACAGTTTGAATCTTTCTAGATGAAAGATGTTGTATAAATGTAAGGAACTTAGGGGCTGTAATAATCATTCCTTTCTTGGACAAATCTCCTGCTGAAGTTCATTACAAGCACAAGTAAGGAATGCTGAATAGAACCCTAATGTACTGTGTTACAGAGGGAACTGGTAACAAACTCTATATTTAGGTTGCCTATGAGTTTCCATTATAAAGAAATTGTGTGATCTCTTTGAGAAGCTCTATTGTTTGTAAAAGCCATTGAAGTTTGGCAAGGGGAAGAGTTTTTGGGCTAAATAAGTGGTTTGATTTCCTTGCCTGAGAAATTTTGAGTATTGCTGAGACATAAACACTTGAAAAATCATCATTCCCCCTCTGTCACTAGTGTTGTGCAGAGAAGTAAAGTAATTACTAGACAAGGGAAAAAGCCCAGACAGGTTTTGCTGTAAAAGGAACAGAGGCAATGATATTATGCTAAAAACCCAGGAGGGAATTCTTTGGCTCCTGGGGAGGTTTTGGTGGCCTTGCTGAATGTGGTCTGACTCTCACAACTGCTGTTTTGCCAAAAGAAAGTTGCCTCCTTGGCACAATACCATTTCTTTTCTTTCCTTCTGCTCCTTGTGACACTGTCTGAGTCAGGAATAGACCAATACCGGTTAACCTTCAAGAATTGAACTGGATTCTTGGACAGACCTCACTGCAGCATTTGCTCCCAGTCTGTCTGTCCTTAGTAGGTGTTTGGATTTTACTTTTTTTTTATTCTTGCCAGCTAACACTGTCAGTCATTGTAATTTGGGCATGTTACAAAGCTGAAGATTGAGTTCCAGTGTTGCTGAGGAGTACACAGAAGACTAACATTTGCTCTAAAGGGATATATGTTTCTTACTGTCCTCTGCATCCTAGGAGGCTGTGTTACTGCTCCATCACCTCTCTGCTCAGATCACATTAACAATTTTCTTATTCAGTTAGTGACAGCATCCAGATTTGAAATTACCTGTCACTTTGCTTTTCATAATGTGGCTTTAGTGTGTGCATGTTGTGGTCTGGTCTCTCATTGCAGGATCCTATTCTTTTTTCTGTGCTATGACAGACCTCTTCTCCATTCAGTGGGAAGGATGAGCATCCAGGGGAGTGTAGTGAGATCTACAGGAGGAACTGCAAATTCAGTTTTTTGAACTTTGAAATGCTTGGCCTGTTAGTGTGCTTTGTAAATAAAGGAAAAAAGAGGGTCAGGGATATGTGGTTGATTTCCCCTTTCCAGACTGGGTAGCATCCTGTGATTTTTAAACTGGGAAAGAGGGCAGAATTCCAAAGGATATTTTTACTAATACTGTTCTCTTAGTAATAGGAGAAGGTTTACTGTAGAAAGATGTAGCTACTTTATGCTTGTTATGGTTTTATTTCATTTTATTCCTTGTTTTGAATTCAGTAAAGCCTTAATCTTACCTATTAATCTGTGAGACTTAGTGCACAGTATTCAAGCCCAAAGTATTTTTCTTTTGGCAGAGGGAAAGAAAGAGGGAGAATAAGGAGATAAAACAAGTACAGGTGCCTTCTGTGAAATGGTTTGGGTTGGTTTTTTTTCTAGGTGTTCCTCTCTGATAAACATGTTGGTTAAGCTGCTGCAAGCAATCTAATTTACATAAAGTAGCCCCTGAAATTTGTAGGCAGAATGAGAAAGTCACCTGAGGTCAGGATGAATTTCTGTGGATTTGAGATCTCTACCTCTTAACATCATGTACTGCTGAAGCAGAGACATGGATAACCAGCTGAATGAGGACACGGCTTCTGTATCCTATGCTCTATTGATCTCTATTACCCAATCGTTCCTTTCCTCCCAGCCTGAGGTGTGAAAAGCCAACTTTAAATCACATCAGACAGAAGAGTCTGAGGTACAAGGAACTTGTATGTCATCTTTCTACATTTTCTTGATATTTAGTCTGTGCTCCTTGGTTGTGCCTGAGAGTGTGGCCATTCAATATCTGTATTTATTTATAAGCATGTCTGACAATCTCCTAAATATGAGATACAGGTCTCTACTTGAAGCTGTCATGAGTTTATTTTATGCTTTGAGAAGTATAAATAAAATGATTAATTTTTTTAACTTGGATATCAAGGTCATTTTTCTTCAGAAAATATGTGCAATTTGTTTAGTCATGTACCATCTGGATGTTTATAAGCACAAATAGCTCCATTTAACCAAATCTGATATTTGTATTGCTGTTGAAATGCAGTACTGCTCAGGATAGAGCTTTGGTATTTGTCTTGTGTAGCTGGTTTAACATGTCTGGTTTACAACAGCTTGTTAAGGACTCTCTCCTCTGTCTTGGAGTGTGCACGTGCGCATGCGTGTGTCAGGGGGAAGGTTGGGAAGGAGAAAAAGAGGAAGAAGTGCCTGTCATGCTGATTTTACAAATACATGCCTGAAAGAAGCTTAACAGACTGAAGGGCTGCTCATTACTTGTGCTAGTTTGGAGAAGGAAATATTTGCAGGAGTGAAGTGAGTGGACAAGGAATAGATAATCTATATCTTGCCAGGCTCTGCATTACAAGGTTCATGTTTTAGCTTAAATATTAAATTATGAAGAAGAGCTCTGCAGATAGCTATCAAGTAATCTGATCATTCTGGGCTTCCAGTCTATTTTTCCTGAAAAATAGAGTGAAACTTAAGAATTCTGCACACATCAACTTGAATGAGATTTTGGTTTTTTGATATAAAACAGTGATGTAATTTTTATTGATTAAAGGGGCTCTGATAGATGAGTGTAGCTTGCATGGGCAATAAGAAAATGCAGTGCACAGCCAGTATTTTAGAAAGACTACATAAGTAGTTGGGTTTAGGTTTTGTTTTGCTTTTTTAAGGGTAATTCTGTTGTTAAATTTTGTAGTTTTGAACTTGACAGATATTTTAAGCCCTTACTCTGAACAGCTCATGAAAACATGTCCTGTTTTTTTTTAACCATGATCTTGGTATTTTTGGTTTAATGGTTGGTTGTGTGTGGGTTTTTTCTGTTTGTTTGGTTTGGGTTTTTTTGGTTTTTTTTCTGTAATTCTTTTTTTTTTCCTGATGTCTTTTATAGCTTGGGTGCTTTTTGGTTTTATTTCCTTCCTTTTTTAGTGCAATCTCCCCAGAAAAAAATGAAATAGTATTTCATTTGATATTGGCTTAAGATCTGGTAGGACCTGTTTGATCCAACTTTGATAGTTGATGTAAACCTAGTTTAGTTGTTTCTTTTTGCATCATACTGAAAACAGTGATTATATCAACTGTCATCTTTGGCCTGAAATTCAGGCAGCTGTCACTGTGGCTTGGCCTTCTGTAGGGATACACGTTATGTAATTAAAGAACCAAATATGGAGCAGAAAGAAACCTATTGCTTTCTATAAAGTTTCTCTTTTCCTCTCCTATGGTAACTAGTGATGTCAGAGCTGCTGAACAGGAACAAAAACTTCTTAGCCCTCTGTTTCCAAGATCTTGTCTCTGATCATGGGTTTAGGAGATATATGTGCTCTAGAAGGCCAGCTTTGTTAATGGGCACTTCAGGGTCAGAGGTAGATTCTGCCAGTTAAGAATGGCTTGTTCAGCTGAATTGTACCAAAGCCAAGCAAAATGTTAGCATTTGTTTTTTCACAGTTGCTAAAATAGTAAAAGCTTTGAATACATTTGGATTCATTGTAGCAATGGTTCTAAGGAGGCTAATGGGTCTGATTTGGCTTTTCCATGCTGCCCTGGGAACTTGGGATGGAAAAGGACTTGAGTGAGTTAGACCCTCTCCCATATTGAAAAAGGATCAGTAAACCTGGGCAACTCGTTCTAGCAAGTCTCCAGTGAAGGAGACTATCCTGTTTAGAAAGCTTACAGTGCTTTTTACTCCTGATGTTTTTCTGTATGTCTAACCTTTTTGTTGGGTAAGATAAGTTGATTTCTACTCTCCCTACCCCCAGTGAATTACCCACTCTTATTTGTAGTTCTTTGGTTTCCATGTCCACCCATTTTCTCAAAGTCTTTCTTGTTGTAGAAATAAAATTTCAGAAGCCCTTTGCTGTAGGTGACATTTTTCTTCAGCTTGTATCCTGTCTTCATTCTTGACTCCTTACTTGCCTCACCTGTTTCGTGCAGTAGTAGCCCAGAATAAGGACAAACCTTCAGTGGAGTCTTTGCTAGTGGAAGATTTTGTGGGACTGTGCCTTTCCAGAATCCTGCTCAGTTAGGATGTCTGATGTTGGTATTTCCTTGAATAAGGATTTTCCTTTTATGCAATAGTGTCATGATGTTGACTTCTCTGCACCTAGTAATCTACTTGATCCAAGTACAGCCTGGTGTCCTTTTGTATCCCCTTGTTACTTAGGTAGGGGTTTTTAATGCAGTCTTGGGGCCTGTGGTGCTTTATGCTGTCTTTGTTGGATTTCATCATTGTGGTTTTTGAGTCATCTTAACTCAGGTTGTTCTTGGCACATAGTTCTCACCACCTTTCAGCTGGGTGATGTTTGCTTGTTCCATTCCTTATTCCTTTGTCCAAAGCATGATTAAGAATATTAAACAGTATCTAGAATCATAGAATCATTAAGGTTGGAAGAGACTTCTAAGATCATCAAGCCCAACTGTCAACTTATCAGCACCATGCCTCTAAACCATGTCCCTAAGTACCACATCTAGATGTTTTTAAAACACCTCCAGGGACACTGACTTCACCCCTGCCCTGGGCAGCCTATGGCAATAGCTTAACAACTTTTTCAGTGAAGAATTTTTTTGCTAACATCCAATCTAAATCTTCCTTGGTGCAACTTGAGACCATTTCCTCTTGGAAACCTGGTAGAAGGGACCAGCCCCTATCTTGCTTCAACAACCTATAGAACCTCACTACAAATGATACCCTACATCAACAGCTGGTGGTTGAGAACTGTTAAAACAAAGAAATGAACTCTTAATTTTGAACTTCATTCTGCACAACTCTGTCCCAATCATAGTCTGCCTTGAGTGGGAGAATGTCTTTTTGGTTCTTCTACTGGTCAAGACTTGGGACACGTAGTGCTTTTCACCTGGTCACTAGGACAATTAGTCCATTAAAGAGAGACACTAGACTGGGTCAAGCTGATTGGTTTTATCCTTTAATGCTCCCAGTTGTTAAACAATTTCATTCTAGTATCTTTCTGAAATTTGAGTCATCTACTACTTCCTGCATTTTTTTACCCATCTTGCAATATCTCTCTTTTTGTTTTCTGCAGTGCTTGATGACATTTCCCAGCTTCCTGTAGTGCTCTAAAGAATTCATTTCCAAGAGTGAATTTCATTAGATGCTGTTGACTGCCATATATAACATTGAGTAGCCCAGTCTGTTTCTTACTCTAACTTGTACTCCTATCCCCTTGTTTAATTTGGTTATATGAAGTTAAACCTTTGTGTGGAGACTGAAGCCAAGGGGCCTTTTGCCATCTGGTATCTGCTTTCTTTCCATGTTTGATAATGGATATACTTCTTTCTGTTTCCATGATTAAGTACTTGCCTTTGAGGCATAAGTAGTGCATGCTTTGTTGTGTTTAATTCTTTTATATTTTTTTAGTGGAAATGTCATCTTTATTTTTAGTGCCACCAGTGGTATTGCTGCTCCCTGTGTCTTTTCCAGGGAACATTAGGAGCTGTCATGGACTCAAAGCTACTGGGATTTGAATAAACACCTACAATAAGATTTAAGTATGTTAACAGAGAAGTCTAGCTGGTAAGAAGAAAGCTCTTGTATCATCTATAGAGTGATAAGAAGTTGCTTTTTATGCCCCATGACTTTTTATAACAAATTTTCCTTTCCTGTTGTGGCAGCCTCCAATGCCTATTCCTGTTTAAAACTTGATGGAATCTGTACTTTTCATCTTGAAAGTCAGGTTAGGGCAGTATGCTTTGCAGAAAATTTTCTCAAGAGTATCCAGTGATGTCTTGTTGGCAGATAAATCAGCTGCAAAATACTTTCAGAAGTAGGCTAGTGGAACAGAATATTAGGTGTTCATTTTTGATGCTTTCATGCAGTAGCTTGTCCTGGTTTAAGTAGGACAGAGAGATCCTGAGGATTGTCTGTTCTCTCTGAAGTGCATTCCACTGGTATGTGGCACGTTGATGTAGAGCAGGCTTGAACTTGGAGAGTTCAGCTCCAGAATGATGTCAGTAGGCTTTGGGCTGGCAAACTTTCCATCAGAAGTCAGACTGAAGACTACAGGATAAGACCTTGACATCTGCTACAAGTTTTTTCTTGTTTTCTTAGGAGTTGGGGGGTGGGGAGGAAATGAACAATTGAGAACTTCCCCATTCTAATTTACTGACAGTTTGGGACTTATCTTTACTTTTTCATAATGCTTGAATGTACTTTATCTGAACTGTACAGTTCAAATGACAATGTTTGGTAGAAAAAAATGTGTGAATGAGTGTGAGGGGGTTAAAATTTGCTTTAAAAATAGAGCTTCTAACTCTAAAAGTTGAAAAAAGTTGGTTTCAGTGAAAGGAAAGTTGTTTCTTACCAATATAGTTCAATTATTTGATTAGGGTCATGAGCTAGAAGTTCTGTAATTGAATAAGAAGGGGAGAATAAAAGGTGAGGGTTGATGATGTGGCATCTTTTTATATTAATAATGCATCTTTTCTGAAGAGCATTATGGAGACTTGATGTTTTTTAGGGGAAAGTCTGTAGTCTTTTCCCCTACTTAAGGTGGACATCTTTGTGGGGCTGCCTCTGAAGAATTTTTTGAAGATCACACCAACAGTGGAGAACAAATGAGATAGGTCAGGAGCAAGCTCCTTCCTGTTTGGTCACTAAAGTAGTTGTGCCAAGTATTGACTCTGTTTTGTCCAACAGTACCTGTGATGCTACTTCAGTACCAACCTTGTGTTTTGCATGTGGTTTTTGTATTGATGCAAGAAGCATCACAGTTTCTGCAGGGAGGGAACAGAGGAGCAGCCTGGAGGATCCAGTCCTTTGTGGGATTAGAAACTGGGAGAGGTCACTTCCCTATGAATAGCAAGGATCTAGGGGACTAAAAGACTATAACCACTGCCTTCTCTGCAGACTCCCAAATTCTGCCTCCTCAGGGGATGTTGTTAAGGAAGTTGAGCTTCCTGAGCCTTGCTCATATGTAGCACATTGTCATCTAGGGAACATGAATTGGTTGATACCCGTGTTTCTCCAGCAGAATATTTTCAATATAGCTGTTGTTTATGCTGAGCATTGATGAACCACAGTTTGTGGCATCTGGGGAAGAATTTCTAACAACAGTGTGCAAGAGGTTGAAGCCTTAAAGCTGGTTGTTGGAAAAGCAACATTTGATGGCTGCTTTAAAAACTGCCTGTGAAGATGGATTTGGGCTTTCTGAAGGTCCTGATACTGGTATTTCTTCTTAGGGCAGACTGTTGTGCAGTGTTAGCAGTTGTGTTGAGGAGTCTTGCTGGCATCATCTGTTAAATGTCATGGAAAATAGGGCATTCCCTTTAAGGGAGTGATTAAATAGGGACACTGCCTCAAGGGGTAGTTTTCTGCACATTTATACAGTGACTGATAAAACCATGTGGGTCTTGTAAGTCTATTGTAATTGAATCAGTTTTTATTGAAAGACAGAATTGCTAGAAATGCACTGAATGGATGAATTCCAAGTAAATGATTCATGCAGTAAATCAGCTAGGAATATGAAAGCACTGGCAATCAGAGCTGGCTGAAAGTTAGAATTCAAATATACTTAGGATGTGTAGGAATTGCATTGTTCCTCTGCAGTGTGCATATGGTTCTATATTATGTTTTCCCATACAGCCCACTAGCTCCATTGTTTGCACTGTCATAATTATTCAATTGTGTTATTTGCAGAGGCAGTCTACTGTACTGTTAACACTCTAGGATGTGACAAAAAAGTGATGGTAATGAGAAAATAATTTTGGATAGCAGCATAAATTATCTGTGGGGAGCAATTGCAGAGACAGAGACATCGAGTTATATGAACACTTGAAGAACAATCTAGAGACCTCTACTTGACTCCTCCCCTGTTTCCCCGGTTACTGGTCTTCTCCCCGGTTCTCTAAAGTAAGAATGTATCCATCCTTCCCTTATTTGGCATGACTCCTCCCTTGTTACCCTGGTTACCAGTTCCTCCCCTGTTCTCCAGGAATGGAGCTGTGCCCTCCTTCTCTCCCCTTATTTGTTGTAAACTCCTCCCTAAGTTCTAGCACCTTCTGTTGGAGAGCCTATATAAAGAACTCTCTCTTTGGCAATGAAGTTCACTCCTTGTCCACCCTTCCCCAGGCCTGGAAGCTGTGTGTTCCTGTGTTCCTGTCCTCACTACACTGCATGCCGCAGCCCTCCAGCTAGCTGGGGCACGGCAGTGGCTCTGCCCCGGAGTGGACCTGCCTTCCTCTCCCGTGGGCTGCAACAATTATCGATGGCGAAGATGCATTTAATCATGAACTGCTTCAGCGTGGAAAGACTAGTTGCTCACAAGATGGCTTTGTGTGGTGATTTGTGTGAGATATTCATGTGACATGGCAAGCTAAACATAGTTTAATCTGATAGTTTTTATTCTATGAGTAGCTTAATAGAGTAGTGGTAACTGAGGGAGCATGAGCTGATCTGTGGCAGAATCCAAAGGCGACTTCCCCCACTAGTGATCTAATTTAATTGCTAGCAGCTATTGTACTTGCATTACAAGATCTGGTAATAGAAAATATTTTTAGCTGTTAGTAATGTGACTTCAAATGCTTAAAATCAAGAGTGACATCATTACATGAACTGCTAGCTTCTGTGTAGACCAGAGTTTGCAAGATCTAATTTGCCACAGTTTGCAATGCTACTTAGTATACACAGTGCTCCTGATATTGCCTGTTTACTTTGTCATATCACTGATGTGCTTATGCAGGAATTAATTATTATTATTCTTGTTTAGTTGTTATTTCTTTGGTAGTAGGAGATGAGTTGTAATGTGATTGCACTTGATCACAGAAAGTCAGCAATGGTAATGGAATAAATACATGTGCTGTGTTTTTAGTGAAGTTGAAAAAGGAGTTTCCTTTTGTTAATGGAATATTGTTTCCTTGGTGTTTTGGCAGAACACAGAAGCTTTTGTTGCACAAGATGCTGCAGAAAGAGCTTGTGGAGAGTAGATGTGACAGTCAGTTAAAAGATAAATGTGATTTTAAAAAAAGTAAATTTTGTTCTCTATCAAATCTAGAAAGAATTAATTTAGTTAAAAATTGCCCAATAGAAGAAAATAAAACCTCAAAAACATTGTAGCTACTAATCTGTAAATGTGTGGAAGGATTAAAGGAAGCTGTTGTGCATTTTGTGTATAGAAATGCATGACTTGTCTTTAAGTATTTGGGAATTAATGTTTTCTATTTGACAAAAACAGTCCTCTACTATTAAAGTTTGGAAAGTATTGTAATGAAAGGACAAGGGGTAATGGTTTTAAATTAGAGAAGAGTAGATGTAGGTTAGATATTAGGAAAAAGTTCCTTCCCATGAGGGCAGTGGAACACTGGAACGGGTTGCCCAGGGAGGTGGTTGAGGCCCCATCCCTGGAGGCATTCAAGGTGAAGCTGAACAGGGTTCTGAGCAACCTGATTTAGTTGGGGATGTCCCTGCTCACTGTAGGGGGGTTGGACTAGATGACCTCTGAGGTCCCTTCCAACCCAGATGATTCTATGATTCTATTTCACGCTTTAGATGTTTACTGTCAAACTAGCACTTGGAAAAACTCATTGCCCTCTTGAGGCATGAAGATCAGCAAAAATGTAGGGAAATTAATAGGGTAAAGATAGGGAATTTTTCTCTTGGCTTGGGTACTGCCAGATTGCATGTACTTACACCTTAATGATACAGATTTGTGCATAAACTGGAGTGAAGGACCTAAACTATAAGACAGACTTTTGCCTTTTCACTTGAGGTTGCCTTTCACTCTGTGACAAACTGACTGTTGGCTGCCTGCATTACTGCATGAGGACAGTAACTGCAGTGACCTAACACATGTTTGTGTGTCTCAGTTTTATTGATTTCTTTCCATATTATAAAGAACTTAAGTAACCATTTCTTGACTCTTAGTAAGTTCTTCACCTGTGCATTTGTAAGCCCTGATAACAAGGTTATGGTGCTAGATTAAATTTAGTTCCATTTGTTTTATTTAGAGCTGTCAACACCATTGAAATGCCTATATAAATATAGGCCTTGGTCTTCCAGTGTTTTTCATGGATTCCTAGTGTTTAAAACCCCCTCAACAATCTCTTTGAAGTTAAGCTCTTTGCAGGTAGAGGTCAATTCAAAACAAGGAAGCTTGGGGTAGCTGAGTATGTATTTAATTTTTCCCTCTGTTTAGGTGAAGTTGCTTACATTCACTGTTATTGAAGCCAGTTTCAGTGGGAGGGAAAAGACAATCTGAAAGGGGCATAGATGCAGAAATCTCTAGTATCATTGTAACTTGTTTGCAGAAAGACTTGTGAAAAAGAGAGGAAACATGCCTGAGGAAGTGAAAATGTTAATTACTTGGTATTTGTAAAGTAACTCATTACCAGTATAGGAGGGTGGGGGAAAGGCTATAACTGTATTGAAAAGAATTGATTAGTGGATGGGAGGAAAGTTCATTTACTTCTTAGTAACTTCTCTTTCAAGGTACTCTGTTACTTGTTACAGAAACTGAATTTGAAATATATATTTTTTTCATTCTGCAGCCATTTAGACCTTCTGGCACCTAAATCTAGTCCCTCATAGAAAAGTCACACTCCAAAGCCTCTGGTTGTTCCCTGCCCTGTGATCTTCAGAGACAAAAGCTGTCTAAGCTCTATTACACAGTTACAGCTAGAACTTTGTATAATTAAGGGCTTTTTGAGAACACACAGGAAGTATATGATACTGTAGTGTTGATGCACTGTTAAACTACAGCTGTATCCTATAAATGTTACTGAAATAAATGCTGGAAGAATTGCTCAGAACACTCATACCTAAGTGAAGGTCCTGTCAGTGTTACAGGAGTCATCTTTCACTTAGAAAACCTTCAACTTAACACCACCTTTTCATATCATCTTTTTCTCTGCTTAAAAAACTGTTTACTGTAAAATCACTCATCTTGCCAGCTGACTCTCTGTATACATCTGCTTGCTTTGGGGATTAGGAAAAGCTTTTTATTTTTAAATTAATTGCTGTAATTACCATGTGAAGGTACATTGGAGAATGTGCACCTTAGCAGCTAGAGAAATGAGGACATGTGGTGAAGGAGATTTGAGTAGGGGCTATGATGTTGGAAATAGAAAATATGCACAGATAAGCTTTTCTTGAGATTTCAGTAATGACTGTGAACCAGAAAAATGGAGATTAGAGTATTACTGTGGATCTCAGATTTCTATGACCTTCTTGAGACATTAATATTTAGGATAGACATGAGTGGAAAATGATCTTCAAATAAATTGTAAGATATTTAAAGCCTGTACATTTGTATTGGGAAATGATCCAGCCTAGTAATGAAAGAACAGAGTAGGATTTGAATGGTTCAGCTGTGTTCTCAACAAGATTTTAATGCTCCTACCTGTATTCTGCTTAGACTTTTAAAAGGCATGGATGATACAAACAAGAGGAAAACAAGATTTTATTAGGGTTTAGTTAAGCCTAACCTTATTTTCTTCCAGTGGTTTTGTTTGGTTCACAATGATATATTGTTAATTGAGTTAGTTAAAGTAGAATAATTTAATAAAAACTGAACAAGTACTTTTATATTAGCTTTATAGGAGTTGGTCTATTTGGCTTTGGTGATGGTTCTGGAAAGTGTTGAGCAGGGGCTTATTAGATGCATGGCTCTGTGGAATGAGCTTTATTCTTGGGGAGCTGGTACATCAGGTCTCATGCTGTCTTGCACATGCATTAAAACACTTCTGGAAGTGTTTTTAACTGTTTCAGTTCTTCTTAATGTAGTTTTGCAGCATTTTAAACTAGCCAATGTATGAGTCTTGTAACAGCTTTGTAAAATTATCCAGCCAAGTGGTATTTAGGAAGAGATATTTACAAAGCTATTTGGGTGTTTAATGGTAAGATTTAGATGAAGAGAAAGTCATCATCATCGTGAGGTTGGCTTTGTATTGTCTGGAGATGAGGGATATATGATAAGATATAAAAATAAAGAAGCAAAGGAGTGATACAGAATATTGAGTATCACAACAGCCTGCATTCCTCAGTACAAATATCTGAAATACAGCCTTGTATGCAGTACTACATTCTGCTGTGAATCTGCTAAGAATATATTGACTTGTCTGAAGTAAAATATATTTGCTGTTAGCAAATGGGTGGCACATTTAAAAATGGTCATTGGAAGTGATCCCTGTTCTGTTAGTTTCTGCATAAAGGCTGAAGCTATAAGGAGATAACTAAATTGAATTATTTCCAAGATCTGTCCTCCTTTATCAAGGATTACTCTTATTTCTAGAGACAATGCACTACTAAACACAGACAACTAAAGACTTTCAGTCCACCTCCTTTCACAGGAGTTACATTTGCTACCAAAGTCTAAAAGAATTGAAGGCTGGAAGAACAAGGCACTTCTGAAATGATGAGTAAACAGCAAAAGCTGGTGGAGGAGGAGAACTAGTGCATCACTGAAATTAGAATTCCATTGAAAAAAAAAATAGTCTGTATTAGCTCAGCTCAATCTGAAACACAACAGAAGCCCCACAGTAGCAGATGGAGAGAGGCAAGTCTGTGGGACTCTAGAGAGAGAAATGCCACCTTTTTCTGAAACAGTGTAAATCTGTGGTAACTCCTAGGTGGACAAAATACACACAACTTTTGTAGGTTTGCTATGGAGTGAGAAATGTTAAATTTGGTGCGTTGTAAGCTTAGAAGGGTTTGATAGTGGCTTCTAAGCTTGTATTTCAAAAAGAAAACAGACCTCTCCATAAGAGATGGATTAGAGGAAGGACAGCAAGGTACAACTGAAGTAGAAATCAGGTAACAGTGTTTTTATGACATGGTATGTATTACTGTAAGCTTTATGCTGTTTCCAGGTATGCACCAGTTTTACCTTTAATTCTTCACTGTTAGGGTGGTGAGACAGTGGAACAGGTTGCTCAGAGAGGCTGTGGAAGCCTCATCCCTGGAAGCTTTGAAGACAAGGCTTGATGGGGCCCTGGGCAACCTGATCTAGTGGATGGTGTCCCTGGCAGGCAGAGGGGTTGGAACTAGATGATCTTTAAGGTCCCTTCCAACTCTGACAATTCTATGATTGTATGAATTCAGGGAACAACAGAGCTGTCCAAAGAAGCAAGCACTGCAATTATAGGTAAATGAAAGAAAAGCTTCTGTCATTAAAGTAAGGATGAGTCCTTGAACACTGATGTCTAGCTATCTAAATAGAAACCAGCTGGATTTCAAGCATGACTTGGGGTAGAAGTTGCATAAGCTTGTATATATAGGATAAGATAGAAGGAAAAATCAAAGTGGTATTAATCAGACAAAGTGGAGGCATTGTCATGATGATGCTCTGGTAGTTGTATTTCTTTGTGACTGTTAGAAGTGCACAATTTTGTGAAGGTTGCTGTTTAAACATTTGTCCTGTGTAAACATTTGGGTTTTCTTCTTAGAAGCTTATTCTCTTATGCTTTGCCTGAAGATACTTAACTGGGAATGCCTCACTTTGAGAGTTTCTACTACCTTAGTCAGAGCAGTGGCAACTGTTCCTTAGTGCATCAGCATATCCTATGTTTACAAGGCAGATTTTGGAATAAACTTTCTCAAGGAAACATCATAAAAAAACCTGTGTGTAATCTGAAGAAAGCTTGACTGCTGGTGACTTGCATAAATGGATTAGTTACTGCTTGTTAGACCTTTTGGCAATGATGATTTTGATAATTCTTTAAAAAAAAAGTGAAATTGAAGGCCCTGATTGACTAGGTGGGACAGGACAAATTGCAGAAGTGTGAATGAAGCTGATGTTCAAAACCATGCTGGTCTCAGTACTTGAGTTGTGCAGTGAAGGCCTTAAAGCAACAAGAAGTAGAGTTAGATGATTTGGGAACTTCATTAATTTGGAAGCATTTATTCTGCCCTCTGAATCACCTGCAAAGAAAGAATACTTTGTATTAGAAGAACTTTGTGGATTTTTCATTTTAGAGGAAAGGATTCTGTGACCAAGGGCAAGATGAAATCAGTGAGGTTTCTGTTCCAGATATTTCTAACCTCTCTTGTGGGATGAATCTGCTGTCTGGAACAAAAGGTCAGTGTCTCCCTGCAGGGAAGAGAAGTTTGGATAAATGGTAATGCTTAAGGATTAGGGGTGCCTTTGAATAAAACCTCTTTAAGTCTCTGCAACTTGTTATTTTTAAGAGGTGATGATCTCTTACAGTGGAGGAAAAGAGAAAATTCATGTGCAATGTTGAAATTATGGGATGCATGAGGTAATGTGTAGAGTTCTACACAAAAGCAGGTGGAGAATTTTGAAGAAAAAACATAGGCTTGGTTTTGCTCAGGAGCTGATCTTGGAATGAAAATATGATAGGAGGTAAGAGACTGCTGATCAGCCTGAAAGCTTGAATTGTTCTGATGAATAAATGATTCCTGCTATATAATAGTTGCCTGTTCTGTTTGATAGTATCAACATCTTCCCTGTTTCACTGAATCCTTCTGTCATTCAAAAGGTTTCTTCTTGGTATCTTCAAGAGATACTTGAGTCCATGGACCAAAATTAGATCAATACCATATTTGGTGGCTAGAACATAATAACATCCTGCTGTAGAAATAATTTTCCACAGGCAATTTCTTCCTGATTTCTAGGCTGGGCAAGATGTGTATAATTTCATAGGGAACCAGGGAGTAAGAGAAATTTGAAAACAGAATTATATCAGCTCATTGATAAGTAAGTAAAACTGGCCTAAAATATTGCTCTAGTTACTGGAGGAAAAGTGGCAGTTAAATGGCTTAAAAGATGGTGTTCAAAAAGCCTTTAGGTATGTTTGCTTGTTCCACCTGCTTTACAAAATAAGCAGTTTGCAACTCCAGATAGGATAAGCCTCCAGCAGGGTCTTTTTTTCTGGATTTAAGCTGGGAGGTGGATGGGCTTGAGCAGAGAAAAGGGAAGGAAAGGATCATATTAAAATGGAAGCTCTGCTTGGCAAGATACTGTTCTGGAAGCAGATTGTCTGTTGCAGAACATCTTTCAGCTTGATGGAAAGCTGAGATGACAGCATTTCCTTAATTTCTCTTCTGTTCAGTTGGGGAAATTTCAATACTTTTGCAGTAGTAAAATATACAAGGCAGAGGAGATGCAGCTTCATTAAAGACTGTGCCTTTGGGTATGTCTCTTATTCTTCAGTATCTCTGAACTGTGTAAACTGCATGTTATAGATGACAATCACTTTTCCCATGACTGTTTGAAGAGGTGTATGTTTTAAACACTGAGGTTTAATTCTAGCATCTAGCTTGCCATATAGAAAAGCATAGGATATGTTCTGACATCTATGGATACTGGGAGGATACAGGTACTGATCTGTATGGACCAGTCCCAAGTCCAGCATGGCTCACAGTGAATCAAAGCTAAGGTGTTGCCTGCTTTGTTGATGTCTCTGCACTGTGCTTCTCAGCAGTCTTGCTTGCTTGGCTGCACTGTGTACTGCTTGGCAGTCTCCCTTGGTTGGCTCTGCATGTTCAGGATATGCAGCCCCAAACAGAGGAGTCTCCTCTGAACCCTGCACACAGGGGTGCATCATGTTGATGCAGGATTCACTTGGGATGTAGGTAGATTTGGAGTGGGTTTGTGGAAAAGCTTTCATAGTTGTCCACATCATGCTCTTTGTTTCCAGACTGTAGCAGATGCACCCTAGAGCTGGTTTGACAGATAAGGAGCTCAGGTCTGTCAGAATTTGAGCTTCTACTCTTGAGTAGTGCAGGAGTGATCAAACTGCTTCATGGACTTGTGATGACTGAAGAAGCAGCACTGTGCAAATGTAGTTGTGCTCTGTATAAATTAAATTAAGCCAGACTGCAGGTTGGCCTCAGCATTAAGCCAGTTTGGTTGTCTGCATGTTTGATGCACAACTCAGATGACTGGGAGCTCACTGTCCTTCTGCTGCCTATGTTGATTATTACTATTGTATACTGGGTTTTTTTCAGTTAATTTCTGTTTTCAAAATGGACCCACTTTGTTGTAATGAAACCAAGTTATTCACCATATCAAATTGTTCTGAATCCTTTTTACATAGATTATTGGTAAATACCAGCTGAGGGAGATTAAGGAAGCATGTACTGCTGTGAGATGTCCAAAATGACTTATGAGCAGGATAGGTATTGTGTTGAGCTCTGGGAGAGGGAAATGATTTGAAGGAAAGGCTCCAGATCCCATTTGGTCTAGTGTACTATGTGTATTCTTGAATGAGTGTTTTTCATCTCTAGGCATGTAAATTGCTACTCTGTAAAGGTTTGGGGTTTTTGTTTTTTACAGTTTTACAGTTAAAACTAGTCCTTCCTTCTCAGTATTAAAGATTTGCTCCCTTTGAGGAAGCAGTAGTGTTGAAGGAGTTTTGCACACAAAACTAAATAGAGGAATCTCTGCAGGCTGTGTCAATGCACCTTCTAAACCAACAGCTAGATCAAATCCTGTAAGAAAAGATATAGTCACATCTTGCTTCAAAAACAGAGTTCAAATGATGCCATCCTTCTTGTTTAGCATTAATGGGAATTGCAGAGAAGACATAAGCTGTATCCTTGAATGTTTGTGTTCTGTCTGTTGGCTTTTTAATAAGCCAAAATGCTAGTTTTCATTAATTTGTAAAGGAGATTGTGAAGCATGTGAGTATTTATATGCAGGACCCTGAAAGCAACATTGGAATTAGATAATAAAACCATAAAGGATGAGGTTGGAATAGAAATGTAGGTAGAAGTATAGTGGATGTTAACTTAGAAGAAAGATAACACTCACTGAAAAGCAAAACTAAGTGGTAGAAGAGAGGCATAATATTCAGATGTGATGTTTAGTGATCTCTTGGAAGCTCAGTAAATCAGTTTGTTGGTATGGCTGCAGTGCTTAGGGCCTGAACCATAAAGTTACCTCTCTTGGAAAGAATTGATAGCTCTTATCTTTTGTAATAGTGTATGCCTCTCTTGATTAATGTTCCACTTACAAGTGACTGAAGTGAAATTAGTAGATAAAAATGCAAAATTTTGAGGGGCTAAGCAATGTGTGTTGTATTTATGAACACTGCTGCCTGCAGTTCTGGGTTGTTCAGTTGTAAAGTCTCTTCCAGTGGTAGAGGCAAAAACGATTGTAATAATAATGCAGAAGTTTATAGAGCTTCTTTCTAAACACCAGTTTATTCAGGTGCTCTTGAATATGCTTAAAAAGCAAATTACTGTAAATACAGGGATGAAATAGAAGGCAACATTAAGTTAGTCTGTATCTACTTAATCTGTAGCAGCCTATCACAAGGAGTCTTTAACTGGTTTTGAAAACCAGTCATTTAAAATGTCCTATTTTGATAAATCACCAAAACCAATTTCCTATTACAGGAATAGGGTTTTTTTACCTTTATTTTCTCTGCAAGAAAGCCTTCTCTGTATGAATTCCATCATGTTTGACTGACATAATTCAGATACTGCTAAATCATGAACAGTTCTGTCAGGCTGAAGCTTCATGAGTGCTAAGGTTATGTCCTGAAGTCTGCATGGCTTACAAAGTGCTTGGTTGCAGTGCAGTAGCCCCCTTTGAGTACCTAGAAGAAAAAATAAAATTTGAACCCTTGAAAGACACTCTCAGTGTTGAGAGATGTGAATTTATTTTTTCTTCATTTTTTTTAAATATAAAAATCCTGACTGGCACAGTGAAGAAATCTGGAAGGAGAGAGGAGATAATCCATTTTGGAACCTAGATTTAACTGATGGCTAGAGAAATAACTGACAGGAGAAGGATGGATGTTTAATTGGGAGAAATAAATCAGAATATAATTCCTTGTCACAGCAAAACTACATAGAACCTCTTGATTCATTTTTAGGGCATCTTCCCAAACGTTATTTCTCTGTGGGTTTGTTTTGTTGTTGGTTTTTTGTTTTTTTTTTTCTTTTAACTGACTTCTGTTCCTTGTGGCTAAGATGTTTTGTGTCAGTTTCATTTATTTTATGGTACTAGAAAAAGAAGCTCTAAACCTAGGACTTAGAGTACAGCTGGGAAATTAAGCTTAGTTCTAATAGAAATTATCTTTTTTTTTTTGCCCTCAGGAATTGAAACTGTTGCAAATTGAGAACTCCTAAAATAGCTGGCTAAGATTTCTTTTCTTTCTCCCCTCTACTCCCTTTTAACAAGTTTCCAGGATCCTGGTGTTGTCCTCAGCCCTGGGCAAGAATTAATTCTGTGTTGAGAAGTTCACTACTGTTGTACTTCATAAGTAACATGGCAGATTATTCTCTCAGGTCACTATGTAGTAATGATAGCTTTGTCATTTAGCCAGAAATATTAACTCCCTGTATCCATATCTCCTGGAGCAGTCTTCAGTTCAAGACAGATGATTAGTTTTGTTTCTATATCACAAGTGTTTTCCACCTGAAGTGATAAGCTTGTGCATTGATGACACCTTGGTTGATCTTGCTTTGTTATGAACTCCTATGACAAAAGGTCCAAACAGCTCAGAGACACCTCTTAAAAATGTCTTGTGTACTCCTTAATAACACAAGAGGAGTCCTTCAAGTCATTTCAGTGATTTTTGGACTTACTATCTGTGTAGATAGATAGATATACTGTATATCTATATATAGAGGTATATACTATCTATATACTAGTGTATAGATATAGAAATAAATATATATATAGACTCTTACTTTCCAAGGTCCTAGGTGCAATGCTGCCTTGGAAAGGATGCAGTCATATATTTGCCATATATTGTGTTGACATTAGTAATAGTCTCTATTTTTCACTATAATTCATTAAGAACTTGCTGTGAAGACTCATGAAATCTCAGCTGCTTTCTGTTAACTGCCTTTCCCACACTTTATGGGTTCTTGTAACTTGGCTTTCACCCTGTAATATCAACTATACTGAAACATAACTTGCTGAGGGGAGCTGCCTTGAGTTTTCTGCTGTTATTCTACTTGTCACTTCACCTCAGCAAGAAGTGCTAGTAGTGTGATCCTGTGGGTTAGGACAAGTAAATATATGTAAGAGCTGATAGCATCTGTTGCTTTAATAACTGCTTTGTATTTTCAGAGTGTTACACTGCATATAGTTTGTGCTTTATCTATTAAAAAATCCCAACAATACAACCAAACTGACAAAATCAAAGAGTAAACATTGGCAGAGTAAACATTCTTTTGGAGAAGAAATGAAACCTGCACTGTGTATACTGATGGGATGTGGTTGGAAGTTTCTGTTGCCAGCTTTTATAGTATATATGTTCTGACAGCTATATCCTGCTAGTATTAGTGCAGAATATTGTTTTCCAGTGTACATCTTGATAAAATGATACACAACTTAACAGGAGTTGTCATTGCTTGCAGCAAATTTGAGCTGAAAATGAGTTTTACACTGTAAAGCCAACAGTGGCTTTAGTTCTGATACTTGAGAGGTCAGCTTTTCCTTTTTGTGATATGGAGTGTATACTTCTGTCCTGGAGCATCCTCAAAACAAACCCCTTTGTCATTTGAGGGAGCTGGAAGTGGGGGTAAAGTATTCCCTCTGGAAGCTTCATCTTCTGGAATTCACTTTAAGTCTCTGTCTGTACTTAACAACTGGGAGAAGAGGGCACATTACCAAGTCTTGTTTCTAAATCCTTAAAATACCCCACAAAACTCCTTTGTTGATAATGCAAATAAGTGGAATGAAAGGCTTGAAAGGGTTTGAGCTCAAGATGCTATATTAATGAAGTATTAGCAGAAGTTTTAGCAATATTTCATTTTCTAGTGACTGTCAATGTTAACAACTGAAGTGTAAAGAGTTTGAGACTTGTGAACTGGAAGCATTATGTGTGTCTCTGTGTGTGCACACAGGAAACCTCGACCTGTCTCTCAGCTGGTTGCACAACAGGTTCCTCAGCAATTCATGCCCCCTACACAATCAAAGAAAGAGAAAAAAGACAAAGTAGAAAAGGAAAAAAGTGAAAAGGAAACAACAAGCAAAAAGAACAGTCATAAGAAAACCAGGTAAAAAAATGGAGAAACTTTTGTGGCATTGGTAAAACATAAGTTAGAAAATAAGAAAATGTTGTGCAATTATACTGCTTTGTGAGTAAACTTTTTCACCAATAAGGCTAATGATTTGTGTGTGAAGTTTCATTGCTTTAGGATACCTCTGAAATGTGAAGAAAAGCTGCAGTTTGTAGTTTTGACCAGAAGATGGAGACCAGCTGAGTATAGAAAGACTGGGTTTCTTTGTTAAGGGTTACAGATGTATTTCTCACACCACACAAAACTGTAGATAGGCAAATGGCTGATACTGATCTGTGGAAAAGAGAGGGGCCAGGAGTGAGTAGTTTTCATGCAAAATAGTAGGGGAGAGAGAACCAGTACCAGACTGCAGGAGAGTGGGAAAGTAATAGCTACTGCTGTCCTTGGAGAACTGGAATAAACTTTGAGAGGCTGAACTAGAGTATGAATTAAAAATAACCTAGCAGTAAAGATCTCTATGCTGCATCTGGCATACTGAAGGAAACCTTGGACTCTTAGAACATGAACTACTACAGGACAGGCAAGCAGTTGTAAAAGCCTTGATCATGCTGTAAGACCAGGTGGAAGGAGGGTGCAGACCATGAAACAAAAGCAGGAGGTTTAACCCCTAAATCCTTACAGTGTAAGCATAAAGTTAGTGTGGCAAGAATGCTGTGCCAAAGAAGCTGAGAAGCATACAAGAAGTGTAGTCTAATCAAATGGGGGAGGAAGTATTGATTTTTTTAAGTTTTATTTTCATTTTTTGGAAGCACTCCAAAGTAGTCCAGACAAGGAAGGTCCTTTGGGATTAGTTATATAGAGAAGTAGCAGATGCTTCCCTTGTGCCTGAAGGAGGATCACAACCAGGGAGAGACTAAGAGTCAAGAGAGAACAGTCATTAAGAAAGTCATGGTTAGGATTAAGGATACAAAGATGTTTCTTCCTTTTCTTGTTTCTGAATTTTCTTTTTTAATACTCAAATTTATTAGCTTACCTGATGCAGCTGAAGTACTTCAGTTAGGAAATATTTCAAGTTAACCTAGTGAGTTTTAATTAAGCTAATTAAATTTTATCAATTGAAATACTGATGGTCGAATGGCAATAGTACATTAAAAATGCAAAAGTGAGATAGAGAAAGAGGGAGAAGATTTATAAAATAAGTAAAATAAAAATCTCAGACTGAAATACTAGTACTAAAGATTTGCATTAAGAATTGCTATTTGGAAAAACAAAGCTACTTTTTTCTTTTAAATGCTTCAAACAGTTTAATTTTTCCCAGAATTGATAGCAAGTTAAGAATGCATGATTGGTTTCTGCAGATTTCATCAGCATCCTTTGGGAAAAGGATCTCCTTTTCTCTTTGCCCTAAAACTTGTACATGATTCCTGGAAATGACCTGCATGCACATCAATGTGATGAATAAGCTCCAGACATGGCACTTGGGCAGGTTGATAATGCTGAATTTTTCTCTTCATTCCCATGTTTATGGAGCAGCAGATTTTCATTTTTCTCTTCAGTTGTGCTGCTTCAGCCTCAAGGGAAGAAGATGTCAAAGCCTTTCTCTGTTCTAGTGAGGAAAGGCATGAGGTGTTTCAGCTGAAGTGACTGGGAACCAGTTCTACTTCAAAGTCAGATGATAGGGTAGAGGTTAGAGCTTTGCTCTTAGCACACCTGCTAACATGTGAGGTCATTATTTGATTGCAGCTTGAGCTGGTGAAAGCTGTGGAGTCGGTTAAATTCATAAAGCTCTGCTGCTCATAACTGCTTTTGTAAATTCAGCTGTCTGGGGACAGTAAATTGGGAGTACTTTATGTTTATCACTAGCAAAAATATGATGGCAAAATATAAGTCAAAGTGTGTTTTGGTTGTTTTTATTGTGTTGAAAGATTAGATGAAGAGACTTGGCTTGTCAACGCTGTGTAATACTCGACTGCACATAACATAAATCACAACACGTGCCAGGAATAACAGAGTCATACTGTGAGTGCAAAGTTCAGTTCAAGTAGTATACTGGCAGTTCTAATGAGGTTTTTAAATGAAGGAATACCTGCTACAAGTTAACACCATCTGTGCTATTGAATTCAGAAGACAGGCAGTAACATCTTCATTGTTGAACATCATTCTTAGATGAATTGTTGCTTAAGGCTGTGGCAGAGATGGATGCTTCTCTGGGTCAAGTTTACATCTTTCTTATAGCCACAACAAAGAAAGATTTCATTTTCAAACTTCACATGTGCAACACATCCATAGTGCTGCACTACCACATTGTTCATAAGGTCAACTTTTAGCTAATCCTAGGAGAAGGTTAAGGTGTTACGCTCAGCTGTTTTAATGTAAAACGTACTGGAAAATACTCCACCATAAATCCCTGTGGTATGTTGTTTTCCCATGTATTATATATGTTGCACATAGCAGTCTTATGTAAACATGTATGTTCTCCACAGCCCCTAAAAAATGTAGGAGGAAGAGAAGATAATAAGATGGTGTGTGTGCTTATTTGCTTTGTTTAGGCCAAGATTGAAAAATGTGGATCGAAGTAGTGCTCAGCATTTGGAAGTTACCGTTGGAGATCTGACAGTCATAATTACAGACTTTAAGGAGAAAACTAAGTCACCACCTGCTTCCAGTGCTGCTTCTGCAGATCAACACAGTCAGAGTGGTTCTAGCTCTGACAACACAGAGAGGGGAATGTCCAGGTCATCTTCACCCAGAGGAGAAGCGTCATCACTGAATGGGGAATCTCATTAAAGTTTATTTCCTCCAGTTTCTTTAGTCTCTTCTCTTCAAAACATGCAAATACATAACTTCTGTCACCTGTTACCACATTTTCATGACAGGTTATTCATGCACAATTGGTATGTTGACTGGAACATAATTTATACAGTTTAAAAAAAGATGAGTGCAGGAGTAGAAACAATAATCACAGTTAACTTAAATACATTTATCTCCAAATGCTTACAAAGCATTATCAGACCAACTTTTTAATCTTCGTTTGTAAAGGTGCCATGAAAATGTGGTTTGAATGTTCATTATGCAGTGTTATTGGTAAGCCCATTTTCACTTTTAGTTTAGTGAATTCTAACACAACTCTTGGAGTCTCTGCTATTGGCATGTACTGAATTGAAATTTTTATAACATAGTTCAAGCTGCCTAAATATGTATTATTTGTGAAAGATAGTTATATGTATGCAAGTCAGAGATCAACTTAATCAACTATTGCTGCAACAGAATTTTCATAATAATTATCTTCTTAAAAAACACCTGCTGGTACTTGGTGTGGTTGAATAGGAGAAAATGTTATTAAATAAAACATTTGTATGACTTTTTGCCAATGTTTGACACATTTTACTAGATTACTGTTACTGAATTATGTTGATGGTTTTACCAATATTTTTTCACACTTAAAACACTTATTGTAATGTTTACAAGCAAAATAGGAAACACATTCTAAGCATTGATTGGTTAACCTTACAGTTCAGGTGAAGTACTACATTGGCACTGTACACTGGGATTTTATGTTGTGTCTCAGATGATGACACATCAGCAAAAACTAACATTTGGAAATAGGAAAGTTTGGAAAAGCTTTAAAAAAATAACACAAGTGCAGTTCCCATTTCTGCTTAGTGCTGTTTCCTTGCCCCCAAGTTTATTTAGTGTCATACAGTCACTCCATCATTTCATTGCAGGAGTATCAGATGTTGCACAAGAGTAAGGAAACAATAATATGAATTTTTTTGTTCCAGAATGGATTTCTTTCCTATTGATTTGGCCTATTAGAATGTATTATGTCATAAATCATATGAAAACAAACCTCAGCACTCTATGGCATCAACTGTCAACATTTACGTACTTAGCAATATACTGATACAGAGCAGAGCTATTTACAGTCCCATCTGGTATTATGTAAAATTACCAATAAAATATTTTTGTGAATACAGATTTTGCATTTTTGTTTACAACCAATAAGTGTTTTGATACACACATACAATCCATGTCTAGATTTTTCCATTCTAGATTCAGGTTCAGTACAAAAGTCCATTTAGCTCCTTTTAGAGAAGTAGTCCACTTCACACTTCTGGGATTCTTTTCTTTTTCCATTCAAAGTAAATATATTTTTAAGCCCCTGTAAAAACTGGATGGACCTTCTTGGTAGTGAATCCAGCCCCAAATGATTACCAACATATATGTCTTCTTAACAGCTAAAACAATGGATTTTTGTAGCCCCTGACAATTGTGATGTTTGGTGGTTTCTTGTAGTAATGTATTTTTCTGTTTTTAATGCAGTACTTCTACAGGCACAATGGTACTGTTCTATTTTGTAAGATGCTAGTTGTGAAATACAGTTAGTTGCATAAAATGGAAGTCTGATGTGATATCTGAGAACATACATACCTCATTCCTTGTTGTTGCTGTTTAAACTTTTTAGAGATCAAATGTTAATTATAGGCTATTTCAGATGGATAACTACTGACCTGTTGATTATGTAATCTGCTTTATCTGACTCAATAGGATGTCTGCTCATTGCCATTACCCAGCCAAATCTTAGTAGCTGTAAAACAATGCATTTAAAGGTTCTTAAATGTTTTTGGGGCTGGGCTGGTGTTCAGAATAACACACACTAGTTTTTCAAAGACAAAGACATGCTTCTCAACTTTATTTTTTTATATTTTATTTTTAGGTTGGACTAGTTGCAGAATATACTGATGTAATGGATTGCCAGAGAGCTGAAACTGTTTGAAGTAAGCAGTTTAATGATATTGCAAGATGGTTTATGAAATGTGTTTCTCTTTGAAAAAGTAAGGAATGCTAACACATTTCAGAGTTCCTTGCAAACAAATAACAATCTATTACCAGTAGTTCACTACATGGGAAATGTATTTTCCTTTCACTGTATGTAAGCCAGCACTGCCAACAAGAGGTCTCTTTGTGTCGTTGGAAATAAGTAGCCATTTGGTTTGGAAGGAAGGGAGGGTGGTGTGGATTTTACTATGATTCAACTGTCTCCAGAGAATAGTCTCAAAAATGTGGTACAAGTATGGTCATAATCATAAAGAATGTGGAAAAGTCTCATTGTTCTTTATGGAATAAGACTTAGAAAAGCAATTTCTCCACACAGATACAACACAAGTCAGCTAGGATCTAAAAACTAAGCTGTGGTGGTTTTAACTGAACATTGCCAGTGTTTACATTGCAATGATGCCTGTTTTGGCATTAAATAAAGTTAATTTTTGCCTCTTTGTGGTTAAAGGGATGTGACAATGCTGACAGCAGAGTAGACAGATTCTAAGTAGAATATGGCATTTTGCTCTGTTCGTAATGTTATAATTTAAATGAACTTCACTTTCATGATTTCTAAATAATCTTGACTTGTAGTAATCCTGAGTCATTTTTCTAACTGTAAATATATTTAAAAGCATCTTTACTCCATTTATAAAAAGTGAAAATTTAATGTTGTAATGTGTTTTGAGTAGCTATTTTTCTCAGTGACTGCTCTCTGCAAAAGAACTGTTATTTGTTAAATCTCTATATGCACCAGTCTTCAACAGCCATACATCCTGGGTTGTTCATGAAATGGTGATCCATCCAAGACAAGTGTGATAGTGTTCCATGTAAATGAGTTCCTTCATGTGCTGATTGATTGTGTGCTTTCAGAAAGGAAAAGGGGGGGGGGAGAAATGAGGGGGAAATGAAGTAAAAAATAGTCCATTGATAAAGTGTACAATAATTCAGTCTCTTCCTAACTTTGCCACTAATTGTAGGTGGTGTAAGGAAAAGAATAGACAGTTGTAGACTCTGATCTTTTTTTTTAGTTCCTGATTTTAATTTTACACATTGGAGATAAACAAAGTTGTACTGCTTAGTAGCAGGTTACATTATGCCATATAAAGTCTTGATTCTAACAGAAATGGTAGTAAAAAGAAAAAAACCCAAACCTTAAATATTTCAAAATTCTTCATATTGAAAGTTTTGAGATTAAGTTGTATGACTGAAGTTTTAACCTATTATATGCTTCTCCAGATACTTGGTATTTTGGAGCATAGATTGTAAAATCTCCAATTGTTTGATTTTATAATTTGTGCACTTTTTTAATATTACAGATAGCACATTTTTAGGTAGCTGTGGAAGATGTTTCCACCATCCCTGTAGTGTTCACACAGATCTCCTAAACTTGACATGTATGGCTCTGCATCTTAGATTCTCTAATTCTCTCTCCTCAATCAAAATCCTGACAGTTTCCCACATTATGCTGATTGTTTGTTTGTTATACAGGTGGATTTGGCATGGAACTGTCTTATTTTGTACTTTCTATGTACACCCAGGGTTCTTTAACTGTATCTGCTTGGTTTTTTCTGTCACATGCCTTTACTTGACTCTGTTCCCTACTAGAGAGTCTGGATATACTTCAAATATCAGAAACTATATGGAAATAGAGATGCAATTTAATTTCCTCAAAGGCAGCAGCTATACTTGTAGTAAAGAAGTGCTATACTTGTAGTAAATTTGGCCTGTGTTTACTCAGGAATAGACAAGTGAGGTAAAAATGTTCTGCTAGTTTTGGCTAGGGGACCAGTCAAATATGGTATTTTGCAAATGCATACTTTTATCTTAAGATTTGGGTGTGCTGGAAATACAGTTTGAGCTTTCAGAGGTTTTTCTTACCTGAAATTATGCCCCAACTTACAGAATCACAGAATGGTGGGAGTTGGAAGGGACTTTTGGAGATCATCTAGTCCAACCCCCTGCTAAAGCAGGTTCACCTAGATCAGGCTGCCCAGGACTGCATGCAGGTGGGTTTTGACTGCCTCCAGAGAAGGAGATTCCACGACCTCTGGGCAACCTGTTCCAGTGCTCTGGCACCCTCAAAGGAAAGAAATTTTTCCTTATGTTCAGATGGAACTTTCTGTGCTCCAGTTTGTGCCCATTACCCCTTGTCCCACCACTGGGCACCCCTGAAAAGAGTCTGGCCCCATTCTCTTGACACCTGCCCTTCAGATATTTTTAAGCATTGAGAAGATCCACTCTCAGTCTTCTCCAGGCTAAACAGCCCCAGGGCTCTCAGCAGCTCCTCATAAAAGAGATCCTCCAGTCCCTTAGTCATCTTCTTAGCCCTCTGATGGACTCTATCCAGTAGTTCCTTCTCTCTTGAACTGGGGAACCCAGCAATGGACACAATACTCCAGATGTAGCCTCAGTAGGGCAGAGTAGAGGGGGAGGTTAATCTCCCTCAACCTGCTGGGCACGCTTTTCTTAATGCACCCCAAGATACCATTGGCCTTCTAGGCCACAAGGGCACAGAGCTGGCTCATGGTTAACATGCTGTCAACCAGGACTCCCCAATCCTTCTCCAAAGAGCTGCTTTCCAGTAGGCCAGCTCCTAACCTGTACTAGTGCATGAGATTATTCCTCCCCAGGTACCAGACGCTGCACTTGCCCTTGTTGAACTTCATGATGCTCCTCTCTGCCCAGCTTTCTGGCCTGTCCAGGTCTCAGTGAATGGCAGCACAGCCTGACAGTGTGGCAGCCATTCCCAGTGTTGTATCAGCAGCAGACTTGCTGAGGGAACACTCTTCCTTCTTCCAGATGAGTATGTTGAACAAAACTGGACTCAGTACAGACCCCCAGGGAACAGGCCTCCAACTAGACTTCGCTGCTGATCACAGCTTGTGTCAAAGCAGTCTCAATTTGAAAGGGTGTAGAAAAAATATTGTTCTAGCAACAATCATTTAAAGAACAGTTCCAAAATGTTAATTGTTTTGTGGAAAGTATGGCATATCTTGACAGAGGTAAGCAAATCTCAGCAAGAAGTCCTTTAGCACTACCTTTTCAGGATCTAGGCCATCAGGAACAATGTCATCTTGTTCTCTGTGTATAAATACTGATCTTGGTCAAAGTGCTTGCAGAGTGAACAAGCTCCCTTATAATTTAAGGTTTTAAAAACTGTGGCTTTAGGCCAATGGAGCTGTAATTTACAGTGGAGTTATTGAGAAGACAACAGAGGAAAAGAGAGTGTGAATCTGTTTTTTGATAACCTGCTAACCATGTGCTCATCATTTTCCTCTTCAGTATGAAGAAGCAAAAGTATATAGAAGAAGGAAATATCTGTGTCCAGGGCTAATGAAATCTGGTGTTTTACTCCCTTTTGAAGCTCACCAGATTCTACAAACTATGAATTCTGCTTGGTTCAAAGGCAGTTACAGGTACTTTGTCACTAGAAAAGGATGGAGTCATTCAGTCACTTAGCATCTGTAGTTAAGACAAGTGGGTGGTCAGGTCGGTTCTGCTTTCTGTCTGAATACCCACTTTGGGAGTATAGAGATCTAATTTGCTATTTATATGCATCTACTGTATGTATAACTACCATCCATGAATAATCTGTTTCAAGCTGATCCTTCTTTGCACAGAATAAATCAAAATGCTTCAATGCCAAACCCAGTTCCTGACAGCATAGGTCTCTGAGCAAGAAAATCTGCCATCTGACTGATTGTCTCTTGCTGTAACAGCCTTCAGCTATGAATTAATCACAGCAAGGGAAATCTCTTAAGGCTACATGTATTTACTGAGTATTACTACTCCCACCTCTGACATTCTGGTTCCTTCTTCTTGCCTTTTTTGGGCTTTTTTGGAAGTACATTTATACTATAAGTGGATGCAGTGAGTCTGAAATTTTGCTTGCTTTTCCCAGTTCTGCAACTGTATCTTGCTTTCTGTAAGACCAACAACCCTATGTGGAGCTTAGAGGTCATTATCAATTTTGTCACTGTTGTCCTTGTTGCTATATAATTGACTTACTGACCAGGTTCTTGCTGAGCAAACTGCATTTAAACTGATCCTGTAACACTGAAGCATTCTGGCTGAGGTAGCTGGTAGCATTCTGGACTGCCAAGTACTGGTCTTCCTAGGTGCATTTCTGCAAATGGTCTGATTCTGTTGCTGGGAGGCTTCCAAACTTGGCAAAATATACACAATGCTTTCCAGCTGCTGGAGGTGTAATGTTGCCAAGTAACTTGCAGTACCTGGAGGCTTTTTGAAAGGTGCAAGAAAACACTCTTGGTGCCAGCTGGAGAAGGAGATCTGAGGAGCATGCACAGATACTGAGCACTATCTCAGCTTTGCTACAGAAATTATAGACACCTTCAAAAACCCTCAGTCCAACAAAAAGACAGAGGATGAGGAGGGGAGGGAGGAACAAAGAAAATGTATTTTCAGAATAATGCCTAGAAAAAACCACTATAAAAACAGCTGCTTTGTGTGTTCAGTATTCCTTTCTCTGTCTACTGTCTTGGAAATAGGCAGCATCCCACACTTCTTATAGGTGTCTGTTGCTTTATAATTCTTGATACCTGTTGGTTCAGTGACTTTTGGCCTAAAGATAGATAAAGGTTTCTGTGAATTTAATAGTTCATACCATGAATATTTCACTCTTGGATACAGGTCATCTCTTGAAAGGGCAGAAGTTTCTGATTAAAGACCTAGTCAGGAACAAAATAAATTCCTCTTGTACATTTAGACACTACCCAATTTTAAAAGGTCTAATTCCTGGACCACAAGAAAAAGGATAACTTTATGTTGAAAAGGTAATAAGAACCTAGACTAGAATGGATGTGGCTTCTGAAGGGTTTTGTGGCTAGGAGTTCATATGCCTGTTTTCAGTGATTATTCCACACCTTAGCCCATTAATCTGGAAGCATTGGGTAGAGCATCCTCACAAACAAATCAAAACTACAGACAGCACTGTCAGATGCTCTTACAGTTTACTAAGTGCCTTATACAGAGCATCATTGAGGCAATGGTTCAACTGAAAGGAAGTTTGAGAAAAGATTTGCTCCTCTGGATGGATTCACAGGTTAGCAGATGTAACCAAGGTGATGTTCCTGGTTATAACACACTAGAATCTTCTATTTTATTGCTGATACAAGTACCTAGTAAGAAATAGTCCAGAAACTTTTGAGGCTTTGAGTTTGTAAAACATTCATTCTTTAGAGGAGATTCTTTTTCTTGTAGTTAGCTGTGATAGCCTACTGGAACATCACAGAAGTGAATAAAACCTCTTGAGTATTTCTGGGTGCTTTCACACCTGTCTTGTTTCTCAGTCAAGGATGGTATTGCCTTTCTTGGGAAAGGGGTGACATGAGCTGGGTTTATTCATCAGGTTTATGTTTATCCAACAGTAGTTTTTAAGGATTTTATTGTCAGAAAAAGGGCTTGTTATTTTGAAAATAAAAAATCTTACTTGCCAGGTGTCTTCCCCAAAATGAGTAAGTGCCTTTTCTGTTTGGACTCTTAGAAGTATTTACTTTGTCAGATTGAATCTGAATGTCCTGGGTGAGCCAACTATGAAGTACTGGGTGTTATCAATAGCTTGAAATCCTTTCACTGAAAGAACCAGAGACAGAATGTAAGCCACTTGAATTATTTTGAGACCTGATGTTATCATAAGTTTTATAACTGCTATGAGTTGTATACTTCTAAGAACAATGTAACTTTTCAGGAACTTGATATTGATAGGAAATAAATATTTATTAGAAGAAGTATATTAAATAAATATTTATTTACCCATTTATGTAAGAGAAAGTGTAACAACGTGGGGACAACAGTCTTGCTGTTAGCAGTCCTGACTACTTCATGGAAAGTAAAACTGAGGCCCTGAACTCTGACTGTAAAAGAGTGCCTGGTATTTGGTGTGAGATTGGGACTGTGAATCTTAGGTCCACATTCTAATGATGTAATTCTTCCTACCTAAGTTTTTACCAATTCTCAAGCAAAGAGAAAACATGAGCAGATATCAGTAAGAGTCCCTCTAGTTTTATTGGTGCTGCTTCCTATCCTTAGAGGATTTCTTTTAAGTTTTGTTGTTGGTTTTTTTTTAAACTTTGCTCAGGACTGGTACAGCAGAAAGTATATTTTCCCTTCATTCTTAAGCCTAGACTTTGAATGGAGTTTCTCTGAGACACTTTTGTAGTGAAATCGTATTCCCTACAAACATTGAAGACAAAAATAAACATCTCTGTGAAGGAAAGATTGTGTGTGCTGCTGACTTTGTTTAATATAGATGAATTTAAAGGTACTCTGAAGAAAAACATACCCACTCTATTGCTCTACACTTAAAAGGTCTCTGTGTAGCAGTCAAAAATAAAGTTTGCATCATGAGATGCTACAAATTTTCTGTCTGATGAACTGTGTTTAATTTCACTCCTTAAATAAAGATGACAATACATTGCATTTAGCCAAGTGTATAGTAACCCAGTAGGACACTGCTTTAAACTGACCTCTCCCTGACCTCAATTCAAAGACATTATTAAACAATTTAAAATTCTGAAAGCTTGGCAGAAAAGCTGAGGGGAAGTGTCTGGAAAAAGAGAAATAGGAGGAATAGTAGGAGTAAGTACGGACTGGGAGAGGAACTTGTTGAGAGCAGCCCTGTGGAGAAAGACTTGGGGGTCATGATAGATGAAAAGCTGCATATGAGCCAGCAGTGTATACTCACAGCCCAGAAAGCAAACTGTATCCTGGGCTGCATCAGGAGAGGCATGACCAGCAGGGCTAGGGAGGTGATTCTGCCTTTCTACTCTGCCCTTGTGAGGCCCCATCTGGAGTACTGTGGACAGTTCTGGGGCCCTCAGCATCAGAAAGATGTGGACCTGTTGGAGCAGGTTCAGAGGAGGGCCACAAACATGATAAAGTGGACTAGAGCACCTCCCCTTCAAGGAAAGACTAAGGGAGTTGGGGTTGTTCAGCCTGGAGAAGAGAAGGGTTTGGGGGGACTTTATAGCAGCTTTTCAGTACCTACAGGGGGATTACAAGATAGAGGGGGAGAGACTTTTCAGCTGGTCAGATTGTAACAGGACAAGGGGGAATGGATATAAGCTGAAGGAGGGGAGATTTAGACTAGAAATTAGAAGGAGGTTCTTTACCTAAAGGGTGGTGAGGCACTGGAACAGGTTGCCCAGAGAGGCTGTGGCTGCCCCATCCCTGGCAGTGTTCGAGGCCAGGCTGAATGTGGCCCTGGGCAACCTGGTCTAGTGATTGGCATCCCTGCCCATGGCAGGGGGGTTGGAACTAGATAATCTTTAAGGTCCCTTCCAACCTGAGCCATTCTATGATTCTATGACTCACAGTGCAAAGATACATTTTCCAGAATAAATGCTACACAATTAATGATAATGGAATTCTTTAAAAATTAACAACTCTCTAGTTATTTTACATTTTTTTGGTAACAACTGATTGGTTTCAGATGAGTGTAAATCACTGTGTTTGAAGCTTAGAGTAGTGACACGTGCAAAGATACATTTTCCAGAATAAATGCTACACAATTAATGATAATGGAATTCTTTAAAAATTAACAACTCTCTAGTTATTTTACATTTTTTTGGTAACAACTGATTGGTTTCAGATGAGTGTAAATCACTGTGTTTGAAGCTTAGAGTAGGTACACATAGTGAAATGTCTTACCCAAGAATAAATGAATACTTCTTGCCTGGGAACAATCCATCAGGAAAGTAGTTTTGGTGAAAACTATTGTGTGTGCACTATATTCAATCTTGACTGGCAGTGGTAATGCTTAGGGCTTTTTATGATAAATAAAAGAATTAAATTGTTTAGAAGCCTTCTCTGAATGTGTTATTTGTACTGTCTAGGAAAAAAGTGCATGAAATACACAATTTGGGGATAAGCAGGCAGAAGTAATTTGGTCTCAAAATGCCAAGAAGCCTCTGCTAAGTTCTTGGCACAGGTAATTCATTACCCCTTTGGCTATGATGGAAGTTAAGGAAGGTACTCTTGGGTACTGCTTCTGAGGCAAGAAACTATAAAAGCATCTGTTTGCAATTTAAAGTAACAACTTAGTTATGAAGCTTGAGAAGGCTTTGTCTTAAGGCTTCATATCACTGTATCTACAACTACTCTGTTATTAAAGCAGGCTCTAAAAAATTGGTCTGTGTGGATTGTCTTAAGTGATCTTCAAGCTACACAGTTCCCATGTTCAAGTCTCTCAGTTGTCCTTTGTGTTGTTTTGCAGCATGAGGCTAAGATTCTACAAGGCATTCTTGAAAGAAGCTGGTTCCCTTGTGAAGACTTGTCAGAGTTTCCCATTTGTGTAGCAAGTGACAAGTGTTGGCCATGAGTACATGCACACATCCTCCCTCCAAGGAGGCAATGTGTAAGGCTGGTACATCCTCCAGTGCAGAATATTTTTACTGCTGCCCTCTAAGTGTTGGGCATGGATCCCAAAGTGCAGGCAGTGAGTGGCAGCAAGCTGGTGACATAACTACCAGAAATACTGGCTTTTACCAGACTAAATTGCCATCAGATGCCAGAATGGGGCTATTGTTACTAATTAAGGGAGTCTAATTAAGTCTACTTACCCTTCTGTTTTAGAAGAACAGAAAGAATTCCAAAGAGAGGAGCAAGCTGTAAAGTCCTTGTATCACCCTTCTATTCATTTCTTTCCTCTGTTGACTGTTTGGGAAGTCTGCTACACAATGATGGCTCTGAAGATCAAAACAGATTTTTTAGATTCCACACAAATGTTTTGGCAGCCATGGGAGATCACAACATTCCACCATGGGCCTGGTGCCTGGAGATAGCTTAGGACAGTGTCCAATTTTATTTCACCCTTTCTCAACTGTCAGGGGAAAAAGAAAAGTAAAAAAAACCCCAAAACCTAAAGTTTATCTAAAGGTAAAAGCTGGGTGCAGGAAGGCTAAATAATGTGTAAGTGCAATCATGAGCCAGTAGCACTTGAATTTAAATTGCATCTGAGATGTTTCAGGCTCGAAGTTTGCTACAACACAACATGCCAACTACTGACCACCTCTGCTGCCACTCATGCAGTGGAATAGTTCAAGAGCACAATTCTGCTGACACCTTAGGTAAATCAGGATGTCTGCATGCTCCAGGGAGTGGCACAGGACTGTGCAAGGTAAGCTGACTGCTCACTGTAATTAGTTCTGTGAACTTCAGACATGACTAAGACTGTTGGCTAAGTATAAGGGTATTAGGTACCTAAGGTGCCTGTTATGTACCTTAGGCATCTGTGGCTGTTCTAGTCAGTTTTAAAAGGAGCAGTCATTACAACAGAAGATATTAATGTTTTATCTCTTCTTCCTGGCAATTCAAGCATTAAATCCTTTAAACAGCTTGCAGGTTTGGCTGCTGTAATCTGGGTTTTGACTTAGTAGTTATGGAAAGAAAGCAACCCTTAGAGAAAAGGATGTGGAGAGAGAAACACTAGGACTTGGTTTCTCTATCCTTGACATGTCTGTAGGTTGGTTTACAATGTTAAGCCCTACTTGAAGAGTACCAGGGAACAGATCAACAAAATAAAAAGGTAAAATAGCACTTGATCTTGCTAGAAATTGACAAAGTAAATGGACTCTTCACCTGGTTTGACTGACTGCTTTCCAAAACCTCTCCTTACTGAATCCTCTGTCATCTTTTCCATTCCAGGCTATGCTGCTGTTTTAGAAGAGGGTCACCTGGCTACCTGCCTCCCTGCCTCCAGTGTATCATCTGGCTTGCATTGCTGAACAGCTCTCCAAGTCCCTGACAACTCTCCTAAACCTCTTTTTCCTCTTGTAAGGGCAGCTGGCAGTTGTCATAACCTTTGTTTTTCTTATCCTAAGTTTCAGCTGTTTGCTAGATGCAGTTTCACTTTCCTAGCCATCCAGGCACTTTCAAATAATGAATGCATAAAAAGCACAGAGTTTTAATATCAAATATGAAAAAATAAACTAAAAAAAAAGCAGAAGTGTTCAGTCTGTGATGTGAGGATCTCATGTTATGAGCTAATACATTCCTTCTAAGGAGTCTTAAAAAGTGAATAGGATAAGCATACTTCTTACAAGCATAGTTATATATACAAGTATAGTTATATATAAAAGACAGAAAAGACAGGCCTGCTTGCCTTATTTCTGTATTTTTGTACATATTTGCATAAGGAGATAAGTTTGCTTTGGCTCCTTCTAGGAGAACTTTAAACACAAATACCTGTGGCAGGTTATGGTCCTTGGAGGATCTTAGATGAGGCAGAGAAATAAAAGCCCAATACTGAGAATCCCCTTTGGACTGATGTTTTGGAGCAATATATTTAGAAATCTTTGCAGAAAAAAAATTAAATTGATACACAAATGAGAAAAAACAAATAAAAATATGATTTAGAAATTATTCTTTCTGCTTTTTTAATGCAGTAGAGCACTAAAAATCCTGCATGTCTACATATGTAGATGCTTAGCTGCTTATTTAGGACACAGAAGTTGAACTTGCTTCAGAGGAATGAGACAAATATTTTGACTCTCTACTGTTTAATAGCTTACATTAGGCAATAGTATTTTTATCAGCAATAACAATTAATTTTGAGACTTTTTATTAACATTCTTATACATGGGGGAAGATGTGAAGAGTAAACACAATAAGAATGGAAGGAAGGCAGCTGTACCAAAGTAAGTCTCTGTCTTAAAGATCAATTAGAAGGAAAGAAAAATGATGTCTGGCAGCAAGAGAAAAGAGAGATTGCACCAGAAGTCTGATACCATATGCATAGCACATGGTAGTAAAGCAGTTTCCCCTTGCTTACCCAACCTTGCAATCAGAAGCAAAGTGGTGACATTGCAGGTTGGACAAAAGGGCATGTGGACATCAAAGAAAGTGTCTCTGCCTTTGAAAAACCCTTAAGTGAGGCAGCATTGACACAAATCTGTCAGCACAAAATCTTATTGCTTGGCCAACTTACCTGATGGTTTCACTTCCTGAAAGAACAAAATCAGAAGAAATGATACAAATGCATCTGATCAGGACAGGCTTTTTTAATTAGCAGAAAGTTGGAGTGGAAAATGATTTCCCTCTTTGTTCTCTCTGTTGCATCAGATAATCCACTCCCAGAACTGTGAATGATTATTCTTTTTAAAGTTGATCTGATTTATCTCTTGATCTAATGAGTTGTTAGAACTTGGTTCTCTTTTCTGGCACACAGTAACTGCACTCATGACCCTGGAACACACTTGCAGAAGTATAAGGTGCTGATCCTTTTGAAAACTCAGTTGTCCTAGCTACCTATTTAACATCTGTTCTTCACTAAGATTACTATTTTCTGGATTCAGCTATCTTCTGGACACAGTAAATAGAACTGAATCCTAAAGACAGAGAAGTTACCATGGCTAAGTAACTAAATTTTAGTCAAAAAAAGGATTTTGAGCTTTAAAATTGGTAATAAATAGAGATAACCTTGCATCTGATTGCACCTTTCCTGGGGTTAGTTTACTAAAAAGTAGCAAATGTTATAGCAAAAAATGTTATCTATTGTTCATTAACTGTTTATGGTAAGTAATAAAGATACATAATTCTTTCTCTTTAAAGAATTTTAAGAGCTGAATTTGATACCATCTGATAGTGTTTTTTTCTCAGTGATACAATCTAGGTATGACATTTCAGTCACTTTTGCTTATCTTTGTTATTCACAAAGCTGAGTTTGCAAGTGAGAAACATTTTATCTTTTCTCAGACCAGTGCTTAGTTAGATTAAATGGACAGATTTTGCAGTGTGGAAAAAAAGAAAAGCTTGTGTGGGTATCTGGTTTTTTCTTACACATAGCACTAGTTAACTTCAAAAAAGATACTAACTTTCTCTCTGCCCTTGCCTCAGTTATATTTTTAGAGCACTGGCAGATACATTCTCACTCATTAATTATTCAGGCATTCTTGGACAGCAGTGAATGAAGAGAATCCTGTAAATTTCTCCTTGGGAAATGGTATGATTGATAATCCAAAATATATTCTTTTCTCCCTATGTCATCTCTCTTTAGCTCTCCTTATTTCTTCTTTTCTCATCTAAGAATATACTTTCTTCTTCTGAAGCATGAAAGCATTATTGCTGCCCAGATGCCACTTTCATTCTTGGTCCCTCTGTAGCACCTTTCAGACCTCAATTTCCCTGCCCAGAACACTGTTCAGTAAAAGAAAAAAAGCAAGTGTCACATCTCAGTAGGGAGTAACTGATCTTTGCTTTTATGCTCACTAGTAGTAAATAACTCCACTGCATCTCTCCACTGACTCTCATATTGCTGTGTTACTTACTCCTTGACATATGGTGTATGTAAAAAACATGTGAAAGCACAAATTCAGGAAAGCTGAACAGCAGATTCATCCACTGTAGCAGAAAGCATGGAGGAACAGAAAACAGAGGGGCAGAAAGCCCAGCTAAAACTCTTGAGTGGCACTTTTGGAGCTGGTTCTTTCTGTGATGCATGCCAGCACGTGGTTTCCACTAACACAAATTTCCCTCACTTCATTAAGCAAGTTCCTTCTAAAGAGTCCTTCTTCTAATCCTCCCCCATTTCATCTATGACTCTCCCATTACCATTACTCCTCATCCTCCCTAGTTCCTTACTTCTCTTGGATTCTACTTCTTTTCTCAGTCCCAATTTCCTTGCTTGTTTGTATGTCTTATTAATTATCCTGGTATCTGCACTGCAAATATAGCTGAGCATCCTGTATTTTCTGAAGGCCACCTTTTCTCTTCACTGCTACTTTTGTTTTGAGGAAGAGGTAATGAACAATGCTGGCAGGATAATTTTGGCATTACTTCCAGCTACTAGAGTTACCAGCTAGCATTCTGCTTTACACAGCCAAGAACACCAGTAAGCTATGGCTCAGGTTTTATGTGCATTCACATATGACATACACTCTCAGGCCCCAGAATCTACAATAGAAGTATAATTTTTTAAGTTTAATTGTAAATCATAGTGGCATTTTCCTTAAAATGCATGGTCTGGAATTGATGTGATTAAGTGGGGATATCATCACTTACTTTAGAAAAGGATGTTTCCAGTCCACAGAGAAAATGGAAGCCAAATGCACTGTAAGAACAACAAAGAAAACTGAATTATTTCAAAATTGTCTTAAAAAAACCCCAACAAAACAAAACAACTTCAGGAGCAGAAGGAGAAGCATTGACTAATGGCTTTAAAATGCTGACCTTGGCAATAGTGGGTTAGGCTGTCAGGTCTTTGCTCAGCAGGCTAGGCCAGAGAGAGGGGATGTGGTACTGTATTGTGTTCAGCTGAAACCCTACCAGCATTCCACTGTCTAGCAGGATGCACACCAATTATTTTTTATTCACCAGTATGCCCCTTCCCAGACCTACTTCTCGCTCTCCAGAAGCACGACTTGGTGAGAGAAGATAATCCTCTTTTTGCTAGTGACCACAAATGAATCCTTCAGGTCCAGTTCACCTTCTCCAGGCCAGCTGGAATCAGGGTGCTGTACCTCTGTGGCCAGAGGAGGGAAGGGAGGTGGTGTCAAAACAATTTGCATGCTCAGATTGGGTCTCTACAGGAGAAAGGAGGCCTGCATAACCTCGGCTGCCTAACGAATGGCAGGGAATATCCTTGGGAAGAGGAACTTGCGAAGCTTTTACATGGGAAAGTCAAAGAAAACACAACAGGAACTTTGAGTGCGTGTGGGGGGGAAAGTGGTTTTCACGGGACTTTAGCCTCGCTTTTGCTCTTAACGAAGACCAAGCGAGACACTAGCCCGTCTGTTGAGCCTGCAGACTTCTCGTTTGTCAAGACTGATCACTGCCTTGGACATTTCTTCTCTCTAATGAGAGAAGAAATGCGTCTACGGACGCATTTTCCAGAGGTCTAAGAGAGCTGCGAGACCATGCTGACCCCAGAGGCCCCGCTGGAGCCAAGGAACTTCTCCCGAGCCTTCCCTAGCGCGCCGGACCCCACCGGTACCCCTAAAGAGAGCAGGGTAAAGAGAGCCCCGGAGCTCCCTGCCCGCTCCCGGTCTACTTGTAGCAGTAAAAGGAAACTTGCAGCTTTTTCCCACGTTTGGGGCAACGAAACGACAATCCACACCCACCACCACTGTACCGTACCGTACCGTACCGCCCCGGCCCCTAAAGCCCAGCCTCCAGCTCCGCCTCGCTGGCGGCACCTGGCTCCCTCCGGTCGCCTCGGGGCTCGCCCCGCCTCCCCCCGTCCCGGTCCCGCCCTTCGCACGCCGGGGCTCACGCAGCAGCCCGCGTAGCGCCTGCTGTGGTGCCCGTGCTGCTGGTTGGGCCCCGGCCGACGCCGCCGCCGGAGGATGCGGAGGTTCGCGCGGGTGGCGCTGCTGTGCTTGGGCTGCGGTCTCTGCTCGCTGCTCTACGGCTTTAGCCAGCTGGCCCTCTCCCTGGAGCAGGAGCCCGGCGGCGGCCGGGAGAGTCAGGCCCGACACCCCACCGCGTTCGGCGGCCGGCAGCAGGCAGGCGGCGGCTGGGCGGCGGAGAGCGCGGGCCGAGGCGAGGAGGGGGCTGGCAGGTACGGGGCGCGGGGGCCGGGCGGGAGAGACGGGGGCGCAGGAGGGGTGGTGGTGTGTTTCCCCCACCCCCCGCATTCCTGCGGGGAGGGCCAGGGAGCGCGCTGGCCTCCTTCCCTCATTCCATCTCTCCTTCAGTCCCGCGGGAGGAGCGGGACTCGACACCCGCCCTTGACCACCACGGGAGCCGCGGGCGCCCCCGGCTGCTCGGTGCCGGCCGGCAGCTCTCTGGCTGCCGCTCCGCTTGGACGGCGGGATGGAGGAGAGGCCCCGGGCAGGGAAGGCACTTTGGGAGGAAGCGAAGGCGGGGAATGGGGTGGTGGTGGTGTCGCTGTGTGCTGCCTCCCGAAAAGCTCCGGTATCCTTTGGGCCGGTTGCCGGGGTCCTGAGGTTGAAAAAGCCTTAAAAACAAACAAAAAAGAGAGAAAACTGTACAAAGTGGTGTTGCAAGCCGGCCCCCGTGGTTGTCCTCGCCGCGGGACGGGCTATGCTGCCCGCAGGCAGTGCCTGTAACGCTGCAAGGCAGGGTGATAATCCGAACTGGAGGACACTGGTCTGCCGCTTCGGGAGCTGGTCAGCCACACCACAGCCGTCCCCGCTTAAAATCAGCCTTCTTCCTTGTTGCAACAGGGTACATGAAGTGACAGGGTGCGTTTTCTTCGTCTTCCAAGCTTAAAAGAAAATGTCCAGGGTGTTTCTCAGTTCTGAACTTGGTAACTTTATGATTGTTAAATATAACTTTATTTAAGCAAAAATATTTCTTATGGGATAATAAAGCCAGTAGCCTCCCAGGGAACTGAGAGTTCCGATCTGCAGTTAAAGTGGTGTAAATCTGAGCAGCTCAGACTCTGCATAGCTGCGTATTTCTGTGCCTGCCTCCTGTCAGCAGAAGTTTTTGTGTGGCCAAGTGGTGAGTGAGATTATGGAATGAAAAAAAATTACTAGTCTTCCTCTAGATTAGTTTCATGACCCTTTTCACCCGTGGCTATCAGAGTGGTAATGCCAGGAAGAGAAGGAGTGACAAGAAGCCTATTACTAAAACTGGTGGAAAAATTACTACCAGGCCTTTCTGGTCCAGCCTACCTCTCACTCTGCTTTGTTTCCACAGCAGTTTAAAGCAATGGAACATTGATGGTTTGGTGACTGTCCCTCTTTCCCAATGCTGTGCATGCTCAGGCACCCCCCACTCCTTGCTGTGCTTGTGCTCTTCTGATCACACAAGTGAGTTGATTCATCAGTGCTGACCTGCCTGAAAACTACCTAGTTTTGCCTAGCTCAGCACTGTGAATTGGCTTGTGGTGTAATTATGAAAGTGTTGATGCTAATGAGAAGGAGTTAGGGGGATGGCAGGATGACTGAAGCCCTGACTTAATAATCTTAAAATATCATGAAACAGCATTCTGAGTTGCTAGGGGTGGAGTCAGCTAGAACGTGAAATTTAGCTTTTGACTGATGTAATTACTTCAGAGAATGTGGTGGTGTTTGGTTGGTTCCCCCCCCCCCCCCCTTTTGCTTTAGTTCAGATTAATACAGATTGTGATTTGAAAAAATATAGGATTGCTTCTTCCTCTTTTCTAGTTCATGATTAAAAACTCGTTCCTTTTTAGTATTTGTAGTAAAGTGTGGTTTTTAAGTTAAAGATACTGGTGGGGGAGAACCCCAGCGAGGTGCAAGAAGCTCTTTGCTTGCTGGAGTGAGGCAGAATGAGATAAATCTGCCCTGTGTTGCAATGTGGGAAAGCTTTACAAACTGAGAAAGCTGTTTTCCAATGGTCTTAAGTGCTGTAAACAATTCCTTGTGCATACAGTTTCACGTGGGCATATCTCCTTGCAAGATCAGTGTCTGACACCAGTGTGGGAATTCTTTACCTATAAACTCCTGTCAAACTGAAGGCTCAGGATCAACATGATCCTGTTGTAAATTAATGAAGTGTTATGTGCTGTTTGTACAAATGGTGTGCAAAACCCAGGTTCATCTCAGGCCCTAAAAGGCTTTTGTTTAAGGAAAAAAAAATCTGTCCTGTGGCAGTTAAGAAATGCCCAACTGAATGTTCCTTTAGGTGCATGTTTCAGTTGTTCTCAGGTATTAACTTGTGTTAGTCACTTCTGTAACTGGTGCACACATCTTGGTTGAATGTATGGGTGGTCTTCTGGTTTTATACTTCAGTTGCTCTCTTCAGTGGAGACTGAACATGACAGCCACATGGCTGCTTTATGCCCACTTCTGACTATATTCTGATCATGTCATATTCTAAAGGGTTTACAGCCTTATAAACTAAATTGTGTTCAGACAACCTTCTAATCCCCCTTGAAGTTTAAGATTTCATATGTGCTAATAGTATCTTCCAGTAACAGGTCTGGTGCTCACTTAAAATACAGTTTGGCAAAGCAAATGCAACTGCCATCTGAAGGCATTTATGCACTCAGCAGTGCTATCACCTTCTCTGTATCCAAGAAGAGTTTTCTTTGCCTCAATCTAGTTTAGTATGTGACATAAGGGTAGAAAGAGCTCAGTCATACTCTGTGGTGGGGTGGGGAGGAAAGTTGAGATTTCAGGTGTTTTCAGAAGCATGCAAACCTGAAAACTGCAAGCTTTGAATAAAGCTTAAGCATACTACACCTGAAAGAATTTTGCAGTAGTGATGATGTGTTTAAGTAGAAATCTTTAATTAAAAAGGAAGTACCATATTGAAACTAGAATTGCAGGTTGAGGCAAGATCCTCCAATAAACATAGTAATTCAGGGGAGCCTGTTGAGTAATCACTTTGGTAAGGAGTTGTTTGTTTCAAAGGCTACAGTAGCCTGAGGAACAAGATGACTAGAAGCTAAAGGCTTATATCTTGAAACTTGATATAAATAGCTGGAAAACATTTCAAGAATTTATTAGCTAAATGCAAAAGTTGGGTTTTAGCTGAAAAGAAAGATTGAAGGTAAATTGTCCTCTTGATTATTCATTCCAGTAAGAAAAGTAATAATAAATAGTCAGTGCTGTCATTTGGCTAAATGAACTATAGAGCTGAACTTGAAAAAAAGAAACTATTGAAATACCTACTTCAGAAGATAGAAAGCATTTGTATTTGTTACAGGCATGACATTTCATAGTGCTATAATCTGCTGCTTGGGGAGTATCCTTTCAAGTCAGGCTTTCTCCACATGCTTTCAGATCAGTTAATTAGCAGACTCTGCTTATGAGGAGTGAATCTCCACTTAATTTTATCAATAGTTCCACTTCAATTAGGCAGATAATGTTCATCTTTCTACTGGGGTCCAAAAATGTTCTGTGCTAATGGCAAGTTTGAGAAGTAGAGCAGGAATCAGTGTGTTGTCAGTTCCATGAATACAGTGAGGGCAATGAATTTGACCCTCCTAAAATGAAACATTTTCCATGATGCTGTACTTAGTATTTTTGTGTAGCCAGCCACACCATTTGGTTGCATGTAACACTGATACCTGACTGTATCTCTTGCTCTTTAACTATGCTGGCAAAGGGACAGCTAAGTGCATTGTAGTGTCTAGAAAAGTGTAGGAAGTCTTCCCAACAAGCTTAGACAGCAGAGGAGGGTGGCTGTGGTATGTATTTGTTCTTTCCTTGTGCTGTACACAGCTGTTTTCTTCTGTGTCAGAACATAACAGTTTCCCTTAAGAGCCTGGTTTAGAAACTAAGCCTTTCAAAATGTGAGTAGAACTTTTACAGGGGTGAAACAGTGAACAGTTTGAGCTTGAAACTTCTTTTCACAAAAATCTGCTGAATTTGTCAAGTAGTGGTTGAGTAGCAAATATTATTGTACATAGAAATGTTGTAAATTATTGAAATAGAATTGAGATTTTTTCCAGTTAAAAGGTTTATTCTGTGTCAGATATTTAACATTGCTGCTATCTCCTGTCTAATAAAGCTATTGCTTTTCTGGCAAAATACATTGTAACAAATTTGTGATATTGCTGCATATGTTCAGGAAAAGCTTTTCAGAAGAATCAGAAATTCTTCATGCATTTGGGAGTTGAATTGAGCATCTCTTGTCTTCCCAGATTTTTACTTCTGTGATTATGAGCAGGAAGGAACTAAAAAAATGCATTCTTCCTGTTTTGCTACATGTCAGGGGTTGTGCTGTAGGAGAGACACCAGTCTGTCTCTGTTGGTGGATTCTTGCACTTGATTAGGCTTAGGTTAGTGCAATACTGACAGGAAGGCAATAGTCATGATTGCAGCTCTCACCATTTGGACATACTGCTAAATTTGCTGTCAAGTTGCAGAAGTATAAAAGATACCAGATGGACTGAATAGTATCCTTGAAAACTGTGATATCTGCACTTAATAAAAGGATTTTTTTCTCTCTTTTTTTACTATTAATTGCTAGGGGACTCCTTATGTTTAAAACTAGACTTGCCTGAGCAGAAGGCCTCAGTTTTAGTGAATGAAATTTAAAATTGTCCTTTAATTCTGAAAAGCATTCTTTTCAGGCCATAATATAGACACCTTGCTATGTTTACTATCCAGTGGTGTTGAAGCTAAATTACCTGATAAAGGTAATTATGATCTGGCTGGTTGCCTAAGGGAGAGATACCTTGAACTGGCAAACAAATCTTTAAGAATACTTTATATATGGTACCAGTAATTTTGAAAAACATTCTATTTAGTGTTTATTTTGGACAGTGGGTTTTAGCTGTGGGTTTTAGGTTGCTGTTAGGAGTTGTCCAAGACAGTAGTGTGATGGTGACAAGGCTGCTGCAGCTCCATACCCGTGGGTCCAGCCAGTCACAAAGCTGAGCATTTATTCCCAGTGGGCACATATGCTAACAGTGCATATATACATGGGTGGCCACAGAGATCAGTGCAGGGAAAACAGCACCTGCATGACAACAAACAACACAAGCAGCCTGATCCTGTTCCCTTCTCTGCATGATCAGAGCAAATGGCTTTTAGTGAAAAATATATTAATGTATTCAAGTGTGGATCCGTCCTGTAACTGGCCTTACACACTCAGTTTAGCCAGGAACTGGCTACTGATCTTCTGGTATCCTTTCTTGCTGGCCTGGATGTGAAAGCCCATGAGGCTTGCAGCCCCAGTTCAGTTGCTGGTGCTCAGACTCTCTTGGATGTGCACACACGTGCATGGATGGAAACACTGTGGATCCTTCTTAGCCTTGTGGCAGCTGGCCACAAGGATTGCTTCATGCAAATGGATCTTTTGAATAGCTGGTCCAAAGCTATCCAGACCCATGGCCTTCACATTAGCAAACCCTCAAACACCAGGGGCTGTCTGGTGACTGAGTTAGACTTTCTGGTCCTTCCAGGAGCCATGCCTTAGACCTTAGTCTCCTGTGGCTATATTGAGAGAGGTTCTTCAGTTGCTCAGACTCTCTGATCTCTGCAGACTCTGGCCCAGCCTTATGACCTGTCTGGTACTGGACTCCCTGCCCTAGTTGCAGGCTGGTCTGGCTTGATTCTTGGTAGTGATTATGTACACCAGCATCCACACCCACACCTTCTGTGCACACATCTCTCTAGCTTCTGGCACTGCAGGCTCATGGACCTCTATAATCTGCTGCTACCTTTTCATTTGCTGGAATTTTGATGGTTGTTGAAGTTCCCCCATTTCCCCTGTCACCCAGGAAAACAGAATTTGAGTTTAATAAAGGAGGGTGGCAGTCAGGCACACAACATGCCTAATTGTACTGACTGTCAACCAGCTTACATGTGACTGGACTCTCTTAACATCATCTTTCTGAGTTTGCATTCTCATTCCTCCCCAGTCCACTTTGATCCCAAGGTAAGCACTGCACTCCTGCAGGCAGTAACCCTTATAGGCAGTTGATAAGGTGGTGTGGAGAGCCTCTCCTGTTGTTCCATCTGGTGGATCTTCTGCCTGGCCCATAGGCTGACTGCTTTCCTGCTTTGGGGCTGGGTCAGGGTGCTCCAGGTGCCTGGGCTAGATTGTGGTTTCCTTCACCTGACATTGTTTTCTACTTTCTGTTTATGGAGACTGGCCTTTAATCACATAACCTATAATAGATGTGAGCAGAATACTCCTCCCTAATGCTGAAAGTGACTATACCTGTCTGACTAGTAACCTTGCTCAGGTAACAATGATTGTGCCTGTCTGATGAACAGGTACAATACATCTCCCTACCTTTGCAAAGCACTTGTGGCAGTTATTTGTAGTCTGAGCTTTCCTCAAGTTTTACTTCAAGTGAAACAGAAACAACAAATCTTCATGGGTGTCATTTTGAATGATCTGATTGTGAATAACAGGAAAAAAATGCTATCCAATGATTCCAGTCTCTTAATCCTGTTTATGTGAAAGCTTTATGGAATATGGTAGCATATGGTCAGTTGAGAGAGCCTTCTGTTGACAGGAGAAAAGTCTTAGTCTAACATTAGGTAAATTATATATGTATGTATCCTAGTAACAGTTTTGCTTCAAACATGAAATATGTGAATCAAATGCAAGGCTGACAACCTTGTCATCGTGTTAAATGGGATATTGGAAAGGCTAATATGTTAGAGAGGTGACTTGGACATTAATTCAAGCTTGCCTCTTTCCTTAGTTGTCTGGATGGGGTAGTAGCTCAAGGCAGCCAAGAACACACAGCTCTTGACAGCTGGAAGAGGAATCCCCTGTAATAAGAAGAAGATAATAATCTTCCAAAGCAGAAAAGTGTCTTTGAGAGATAATCTATTAATTTATCCTAAAAGTAATGAGAGACAGTTACTTCAAAAAGGCACATGGTGGAGATTGTAAAGATTGTTCTTCAGATAAGTGCAAAGTCATAATGGGCCTTGAAGTTTTTAAGAAACTTCAAAAGCCACAAAGATTAATGTAAGAAAGGATCTGGCAGAGGGAACTTGTGGTTTTATACAGTTTACTTTTCCCAGAGGAGTGCAAGATATCCCAATCTAAATTACCCTTTTTTGTAGCTGGGTATAAAGACCATTCTGAAGTCATGAGATAGAATTACCTGACTAATTCTTGCAAACACATGTATCTACAGGATGTTGGGATTTCCTGCAATCTCTAGCAGAGAGCTGCTCCACCCCCTGACAATGTGAAACACTGTTTATCAGCTCAGTTTTAAGTGTTGAAAAAAGAAGAAATGATACATCTTGCCACTTTTGATACTACATTAATCTATTCAATCTGGTATTCTCAAACCATTGGTCTTTACAGGTACCAGATAACACTACCAAGAGGATGCTGATTAATTTCCAACTTGGAACTTCCAGTCACATTCTGAGCTATTGTCCTTAAATACCTTTTAATCATCAAGCTTTTGTGTGGGTTTTCTTCTTGCATGTCTTTCCTTCACAGATGCTAACTTTCAAAGGAGGATAAACACTGTTTACATTGTGTGGCCAGCTCAGTGAGAGGGAGCAGCAGAGGTCACTCCAGCATACTCCTTGCTTTGCAATATTCAGCTTGCTCACTGAAAATTTTGCATCTTGATGTTGATTTCCTCACCAGAACGTTTGAATATGCATTTCTGTTGCTCTTCTTAATTATTTCCTGTACTACTGCTGCATAAAATGTAGTGGTGGACTAGTAAAACCTACTTGTTTAGTTCTAGTATAGCACAAGTCAATAAATTAAGTCGTGTGGTTAGTATGGAGAAGGAAATTTTCCAGACATGGTGATTATTTCTGTATTACTTTATCTTTTTGTTGTGAAACAATGGGGTTTTTTGGTGCTGCAAAGCTCTTTTTTGGTTAAAAAATCAGCTTTGCAGGTTTGCATCAAATAGTCATGGATAAATAGGGGCTGTGTTTAAATGGATAATGTAACTTTGAAAATGAAACGTTCTACTTACTCCTCTTCTTGAAGTAGACAAAGGTATTGCAGAGGTGAAGGAATTCTTTCCAGCAGTAAGTGCTGCCATTCACTCTGGAACCTATGGACTTATACTAAGCCAAGAACATAGAATGACCCTCAAAAATCTCAGCCCTTCTGTTTTCTTGCTCTGAACATATATGGAGAGGCTAATGGATGGGGACTATTGATCCTTAAAAGAATTCACCTCATACCTCCTTGTTTGTATTATCTGAGTTCCATTACATTACCAGTCTCCTGCCAGGTAGTTAACTAATCATGTTCTATTTAAGCTAGAAATGAATCCATTTAACTTTGCCATAAAATCAGTAACATTTATATAGGTTATTTTTGTCTTATCCTGTTAGGTGTAAGAATTTGTCTGTATCTTTCTGGAATTCCTATTGGATGCTGCCCTCTGATGTTTGTGGAATGAACTGCTTTTGGGAAGCTGCTTTTAGGTAGGATCTGTTATTAAATAGTACTTTATTATTTGATTGCAGACAGGTGGAGATGATAAGTATTTTTTTGGTTTTTAACAAGGTCACAAAGCAAAATACTTTCATTGCTTCACATGGATTTCACCTGCTTAATATTATGGTTGCCCTTAGCTGGGCTTTCTCCTCTTCTAAAGCTAGAGACTCAAGTGTTATTACAAAGAGTAGATTTTTTTTTCACTTATGTTACTTCATGAAATAGTCTTGCTAACATTGGTAAAAAGTCTGAAAAGTTACAGATGAATTAACGATTTTTGGTAAATAAAACTTGTTGCACAGTAATACCTGTGATGTAACCTGCAATGAAAACTGGCAGATATATTTAGTAATTAAGTTTGGAGGGTTTTTTTTATTCAAGTTACATTTTGAATAGAATTTGAGGAGAGTACTTCATTCAAAAGCACTGAAACAACCATTTACAGTGTTCTTTAAGATACAGTTATGTTAAAGCATAGACTGTGTTCTTGAAGTTGCATCTTTAATATAAGTTTAAATGTTCTGATGTGGTTGTTCAGATGCTTTAGGCTGTTACATTATGGAAGTGTCTTGAAAAGAAGTGGAAGAAGCCTTAAGCTATTTGACAGTGTGTTCTGTAACCTGCATAGTTCTCTTCACTATGTAACTAAAGTTGTAAGTCAATTTTTCTTATATCTAAAATTTGACTGCTCATCCTTTGATATTGTTCTCTTCTGCCTAGCCTGAAGCTTGAGTATTTCTAGGGAAACAAAGGAAAAGGTTTAGCTTCATAAGACTTAATATATTTTTATGATTGTAGGAAAGACTGTAGATCTGTCCTCTCTTCCTCTCTGCTTGTCTTCTCTCAGTGCTTTTTAAGCTCACCAGTTGCCAAGAAATTACTTTGAGATGGCTTAAACTGATTTTTCCTCTATTATTGAACTGCACCTGGGATTTGGGGCTGCTGAGTCTATCTTGCTGCTGTTGGTAGCCAGTTTGTCAATCCACAGGGATTCATCTGACTTTCCCTTTGGCAGATTTAGCTGTCTGAATGGACTCAGTTAACTTTTTTTTTTTCCCCTTAAAGGTTAGCATTTGGGAGTTTATCTTGATGAAGTTTAGCACAGGGAAGTAAACCAAATGTCAGTGCTGTTTTGGTGGAGCGTGTAGGGGCTTAGCCTATGCTTAGTGGAGAAATAGAGGGATGAGATATGATTGTGAGCTCCATTCATTGATGGATATCTGAGCCAGTCTAATGGTTGTGTGGTGCTGAGAGAGGAGAGTCTCACTGCCTTCGGTCCCCATTGTATGTGATGATGTCTGTGAAGCCCCCACAATACAATGCAGTGCAGTAAAATAGCAGAAAACTACCTTTATGGATTTTCTGCTGGGCTTAAGGCAAGTGGGACCTTGGAATGAGAAGTGGAGAAACTCCATGAAGTTCTCTGCACATAGCTTAAGCTGTAACTTGCATTATTCTACTGAGAATGCTCTGTGTGGCTGTGAAGATGTCTGTTGAAGTATGCATTGATTATGACATCAGTGGGCAAGTGCAGTTTCTTTCATGGTGAAGCAATTGTTATAGTGAACCCCTAATATTTGAAAAATTTCATGTTTATACATTTTGAAACTGAAACCAGAAAGCTGCTTAAATGTGTAAAGAGAATGGGATGTTCAGATGAAAAATTTCAGATTGAGTTTGATAATGTTATCAATATATTACTATTAAATTAACCCCTATATGTTGTGCTGACTGGTGTTTGTTGAATACCTCAGTGAGGTGCTCTAACTTCAGAGAGAGTCCCTTTGCTTCCCTTAATTTCTCTCTTGGCTCTGTTTAATAAGTTCAGTTGGTTTCAGAGAGGTGCAGTGGGTTCATGTAAGAAGAGATGGGGAAGATGGCAGAGGAGAGAGTGCCCCTTCTCTGCATAGCAGCCAGCAGTTACTATGGCTCAGCACCTGAACCTGCTGCCTAAGCCTTATTTCCTTGTATATGCTGAAATAACACAGAAGATAGTTGTAATTAGGTTTCAGCTTTGGATGTGGGTTATAATTTTGTTTAACTCTCCAACAAAATATGTGCATTGTACTAGGTGCACTGAGAAGCTGAAGGGTTTAGATCTTTGGTACCATATCATGCTTCAAACATTGGTCTCAAGTTTGCAGTTAGATTTTTGGAGGGATGAACTTAATTCTATGCATTTTGTTAACCATATCAAAGGAACCTCTAGCATTGTGGTTTTCTGAGATTGTATGTCTAGGGTTACTTCAAAATTCTTCATGAGAGCTTTTTCTGTAAAGAGGCAATGTTGTGGTTCTAAATTGGGTATCTTTCCAAAGCAAAGGAGTGAGTTCTACCATAGCGTTTTATTCCAGATAGTTTGATCCTGGGTTGACTAAGCCCTTGTGTTCTATTTAAATGCAAGTTCTTGTAGTGATGTGCAGAATAAAGCTGGACTCTGAAGAGACTGGGATAGGGATATGAGAAACACCTGAGAGTTACATATCTGATTGAAATCTTAGGAGAGCTAACTCCACTGCTTGTAGATGTGCCAACAAAATAATGGGAATTCCAGTCAGTTTGGTTTTGATAGAAATGTCAGAGTTTGGTCCTTGAACTGTACTAACACTTACTAATCTTCTATTTGGCCTGATTTAATCCATAAAAGACAACAACACTATTTATCCAGATGATAAATTAATCAATGGAGATTCTGGTGTAGACAGTTCAATAAGAACATCACCAGGTGGGTACACATCTGGCTGAGGGGTTGAGCTCAGATGGTTAGAGTAAATGGAGCTACATTGGGCTGGTGACCGGTGACGAGTGGGGTCCCACAGGGATCCACCTTAGGGCCAGTACCATTTAACATCTTTATTAATGACTTGGATGTAGGACTTGAAGGCCTAATAAGTAACTTTGCAGATGATACTAAGCTGGGAGGTGCTGTTGACTCCAATGAAGGCAGAGAGGCACTGCAGAGAGATCTGAATAGATTAGTGGACTTGGGCAGTCACAAATTGTATGAAGTTTAACAAGGGCAAGTGGCCAGGTTCTGCACTTGGGAAGGGGCAACCCAAAACCAACTTACTGACTGGGGAATGATGCTGGAGAGCAGCACTGCAGAGAGGGATCTGGGAGTTTTGATTGGTGATAAGTTGAATTTGAGTCAGCAGTGGGTGCTAGCAGCCAGAAGGGCCAACAGGGTTCTGGGGAGCATCAAACACTCCATTGCTATCTGATCGAGAGAGGTGCTAGTCCCACTTCACTTGGTGCTGGTGCAGCCTCACCTGGAGTACTGTGTGCAGTTTTGGGTGCCACAGTACAAAAGGAATGTGAAGTTGTTAGAGAGCATCCAGAGGAGGACCACAAAGATGGTGGCGGGCTTGGAGGGGATGACATATGAGGAAAGGCTGAAATCACTTGGTGTGTTCAGCCTGGAGAAGGGGAGACCTCATGGCAGTTTAGAACTTTCTCACCAGAGGGAGAGGGGTAGGTGCTGACCTCTTCTGTCTGGTGACCAGCAACAGGACCTGCAAGAATGGCATGGAGCTTTGCTGGGGGAAATTCAGGTTGAATGTTAGGAAGTGGCTCTTTACCCAGAAAGTGGTGAAACATTGGAACAGGCTCCCCCGGGAGGCACCAACTCTCATGGAGTTTAAGAAGCACTTGGACAATGCACTTAGACACATAGTGTGTCTTCAGGGTTGTTCTGTGCCTAATTAGGAGTTGGACTTGGTGATCCTTGTGGGTCCCTTCCAGTTCTTTTGCTGTAATACATCTCTGAGACCTGGTATCCCTCATCCCCTTCTTAGTGGATAGTACCCAAATGGGTAGCCAGTTTTTTCCAAGGGCTTCTTGCTCCATTTGCTTCAGGGATAAAGCTTTATGTTTTGGATTTAGGAATCTGAGTCCAGCTGTTGCCCATATAGTGCAAGCTGAAATTTAGTTGTTAGCTTTTCCTAAAGCTTTTTTTTTTTCCTTTTCAAAAAAATTATTTCTAAGCACAGATTTAAAATACTGAACTCATGAAGTCAGAAACTCATAGAACAGATTGTGTGAACGAAGTGACTGTAAAAGCATTAGAATATGATCTGTCTTTTTTGTTGTGTGGCTTGAAATGTTCTTTTATTTAGATGTCACTGGAGGTAAAAATAAAAAAACCCCCAGTCTTTGAATCTCAGGGTGCATTAGAGCTGCTTTGGCATAATTTTTGTCCTTTCATGGAAAGGCACGTGTTACTTGTGGTTCAGGAACTTGGCTTTCAGCTGTGCAGTTTGTGTAGGTTGTGCCCTTATTTATCACATGACCTTGCTATATCACTGTAGGCTGTCATGACTTCAGGGCTTAATTATTGTAATTCACTTTCAGTGGATTAGTGATGAGGCTAATCTGCTGCTTGCAGCTTGTTCAGGCTGCAGCAGTGTACTTATTGTGGGTTTCAGCTACCCTCATCACATTTGGGTTGCTTTGTGTTTTTTACATTAGATACTTACTACATGGTGTAATGTTTAAATTAACTTTGTTTGAAGGTCTGAATGGGCATGCCTTCATTACATTTAAAGATGCTATTTATATTTTTTCCTCTGGCTAACCTGAACTAATTTTTAAGGTTTTGCTGCAGGCCTTATAAAAGGCTTCAGTCTATGAATTAAATCATCTGAAGGTAGAGTTTTGTATATAGGTGTCTATGTTAAGCAGGTCTTTAGTGTTTGTTAAAATTGAAAGAGTGTAGAGAATGATCCAGGTGACTAGCTATCAGTGTTGCTGAGAAGTAGGTGAAGCACTTGGGGATCCTAGTCATCTCTTTTGGACTAGTAGCTACAACATGATCTTTGAGATACCTAGTCCTTTTGAACTGGTACCTGGAGGCCAGGTGGGATATTTTAGAACTTGGTAGATGGCTTTGTACCTGTGTTTAAAAATTGAATCAAGCCCTAGGTATTTACTTTGAAATGAAAAGAATTGCTGCCTGTGCTCCATCTCCTGCTCACTAGATCTCCACTGGATTTAGTGAGACTTTGGGCACAATCTTGTATGTTAACGACTTCATTTAGGTGTCCTATTTTGGATCTGAATCCTACCTATGATGGGTTTCATCCAAGTGATTTTAGTAATGCCCTAAACTTTGATTTAAGACTGACTGCTTGTTCTTATTAAAATGTTATAAATCTCAAAACCTTGAGATGCTGGAGTTTTTTAGTTCCTAGGGCATTAAACTCTTCCAAAACTCAGAATGTATTTAAAATGCAGCCATTATGTGTGGCATTAAACTTCAGCAGTTTTACAGTGATATCTTTACTTGTATTTTTGGAACTCAAAATAATGTGCATTGCTCTTCCATGCCTTAAGGCATATTTACATAGTGTCTTTTGTCAATTTAAAGGAAAACTTGTATGCACCTAAATGTTTTAGTTACATAAACTGGGTGAAGATTATGTGCTAAGAAACAAATCTGTTAATTTCTGGTTTGAAGTCTCTCTCTTTGGCAAGTCTCTAAGAATGGGTGGTATGTTTGCCAAGCATGTCTGTACTGTTACTAGTTTGGGGAAGTCCTTTGTAACTTCAGAATATTTTTTGTCTGTGTAACTTGGAATTAAGCTTGAAATTTAAACTTCCAGGTCCTTTTAGGTCTGTTAGCCCCTCTCCTCCTCCCATAGTCCATGTGAATAGCTCAAGCACAGAATGTTATTTTGAAGGTTGGCTTTGAGTTGGCATATGATTAAAAACCTTTGAAAGCTTTTCTGACTTATTAAATCTATGAAATCCAGGAGAATGTGGTGTTTAGGTTTAGGCTGCCCACTGTGTTTGCCACCAAACCAATGGTATTTACCTGCTGATAGTTTTAGGGTATTGTATTAAAACAATGACATGACTTCTAAGTGTACCCTGCATAAAAGGCAGTTCTCACTATAACTGTTGGACAGGTGTCTTCAGGGAGAAAGGACTTCCCATGTTGCAGTGGTTTAGAGATTTCCAGAACCACTGGGATCATAGAATCATTGTGGTTGGAAAAGACCTCTGAGATCGAGTCCAGCTGTCCACCCAATACTACCATGCTCGTGACTAAGCCATGTCCCCAGGCACCACATCTACATGTTTCTTGAGCACTTCCAGGGATGGTGATTCCACCACTTCCCTGGGCAGCCTGTTCCAACATTTGATAACCCTCTTGGTGAAGTTCTTCCTAATATCCAATCAAAATATCCCCAGGTGCAACTTGAAGATGCTTCCTCTAGTGCTATCACTTGTTACCTGGGAGAAAAATCTGAGCCCCACCTCACTACCACCTCCTTTAAGGTAGTTGCAGAGAGTGGTAAGGTCCCCCCTGAGCCTCCTTTTCTCCAGAAAGGGAGCACCAGAACACCCCACAAGGCCATTTGAGCTGTTAATTGTCCCCCTCCCAACCCAACTTCTACTCTACAGGATGGAAGGAGAAAACTTCTTGCATTTTGCCAGTGCTTAGGAGAATTCTTGAAGCATAGGTTTGACAAAAGGACTTGCTGGAGCAGAAAATGGACAAAATGCTTAGATCACTCAAAAAAGTTCTTAAGAGAGCTGCTTGAAAGTAGGGGTTATCTCACTTTTGTTGTTGAGTTTGGCTCTATTTATCATGTTTACTTATCTCTGTACTGAGTCCAGGGAAAGAAGAGAAAATGAATGCAGGCATAACTTAGTGTGCTGTCAGCCTTTCACATTTCAATATAACTTCATATCATCTTTCCTTTAACATAGCTACTTTGATTGAATTATTAAGAAAATAACTGTTTATTTATTTAGTTTCTGTATAGCTCTCCCACACCTTGTTTTTCCCTCACAGGCTGGGATGTTGGGAATGAATATGAGAATAGTTCAGGTTAAATGTAAACCTACATAGGAGGTGTAATACTGGACTTGTATGTTCTGCCTTGGGTCATCCTTTGCTGGTTTAAACATAATAAAGGATACTTTGATTACATGCTGGAGTATATAGTAGCTTGTATTTAAGCCTGTGCTAGAAATAATGTCAAATGAAAACATTTTTTGTATCAGATATGATTATATGAAAACACATCCTTCTGAGAAGATGCATCTGGCAGTGGTTGCCTGTGGTGAAAGACTGGAGGAGACTGTTACTATGTTGAGATCAGCCATTATTTTCAGCATCAAACCTCTCCAGTTTCATATTTTTGCTGAGGATCAGTTGCATGAGAGTTTCAAAAGCACAGTAAGTACCCAAATAATTTATTTATAATCCATTTTTAATACAATTTGAGTAAACATATCAATTTATCTACTTCTTGGGTAGTGGTTGGCCAGAGGTCTAAAAATCAGACCTTATTGCAATCTTCCAGTCCTTAAGGGGAGCTTATAAGAGAGATGAGGATAAACTCTTTAGTAGGGCCTGTAGCCATGGGACAAGGGGAAATGGTTTTAAACTAAAAGAGGGGAGATGCAGACTGGTTAGAAGGAAGAAATTTTTTACAGTGAGTGTGGTGCACAGGTTGCCCAAAGAGGTGGTAGATACTCTTATCTTTGGGGGTATTCAAGGTCAGATTGGACAGGGCTCTGAGCAGCCTGATCTACTTGAAGATGTCTCTGCTTACTCCAGGGAAGATTGGACTAGCCAACCTTTAAATATCCCTTCCAAACTTTTCTATGATTCTATGCAAGTTTTTCATAGTGTTGGATGGGGAGTTTTGATTATCTTTTCTTGTGGAAAAATGTGGGTTGCTGATCACAGAATGTTAGGAGTTGAAAGGGACCTTGAAAGATCATCTACTACAACCCCCCTGCCACAGCAGGATTCCCTAGACCAGGTCAAAGCTTTTCACAGAGGTAGACCAAAACTTCCTAAATTGAATCTGTTAAATAAAAACCTGATGTTCTGAACACAAACCAGTTTTGTGTGAGCCTATTTAAAGATGGCTTTGCAAGACAGACCTGTGCTTACAGTATAATTCAACCTTACATTTCCTAAAAAAAGTGAAATATCAGCCTAATTTTAGCAAATTCCTGTTAATGAATATATCATTATGACTGGAGTAGCAGTATTAGAAGCTGACTAGTATATAGCTGTGGAGGGTTTTACTGTTGTGCTTAAAATATCACACTAGCTCTGACATTAATGTGTCATATATGCTAATATATATATACTAGGGTCATGTGAACAGTAACTGTGGCAAAAATTGGGTAAGGTTATTTTGAATTGAGAGAAACTTCACTGGTATTTCTACAGTGGAAAATAGCTGAACAGAAAAAGTTTAATTTGATGCATTTACTTTTTGTAAGTACTAATTTATCTTACTTTGTTCTTACTTTTGTATATGATCTGATACCATGTTTTCTTTGCAGTGGCCTGTAGGTGCCACTTTTTGTTCAAGTATTTTGAATAGTTCACAGATTCTGACAGTTCAAGAAGCATTTCTGTTATGGGAGAGAGGAGTTGCAGTTGTGTTCTGTTACCAGTTTGAATGGGGGATTGATTTCCTTTTTGTAACAGAGTTGAAGTAATTTTTGTGGTCTCTTCTTTTCACATAGCTTGATGACTTCCCCTATGAAGGAAAAGTTAATTACACATTATACCCAATAACATTTCCAACTGAGAGTGCAGCAGAATGGAAGAAATTGTTTAAACCATGTGCTTCACAAAGGTTATTCTTGCCAGTAAGTTACTCTGTAATAGGACTACAGAAATCTGTTTATGAAGCATCAAGCTGTCTTGTTAATCTAATTTCTCCTTAGTTTTAAATTAAGAACTACTGCTACTCCTACAAGTTACTTTAATGACATCCTAAAACCCCTCTGAATGTAACCTTCTTCTGTGGCACTTATACACTATGGAATAGAAGTTCCTTCCTCATTTGCTGCATTATGGCACAGTCTCTTCAGTGAGAGGTACAGATCATGTCATCCTCTCAGACATGAGAAGAACTGATCACACCTCATCTCCTCATTTAGTTGGAAAGTTTCCTGCATGCATGGGTCTGAGAGGTATTTATTGCTTCACTTTCTCTGTTGTTTCCAGAGTGTTTTATGAAGACTTTTCTTTGCTCATCTAAGACACTTCAGATTGGATTAGGTGAATTACAGAATTGGCAACTGTCTCCCAAATACTGTCTCTTGGGGCTCCCTTATACCTCTTCCTTGTTGGATTAGAAGCACAGGAAGGCAAGGGAACAGGAGGAAGATAGCTCTTATTTTGGTCATGTTTTACCTGGCCTGCAGCCTACTCCTGAGGGAACTCCAGGGCATAAAATGTCAACTGAGGGCCTTTGCATTGCTATTCTATATAAAACCTCTGTTTCACTACAGAAATACTCAGAAATGAGAGAAGGAATGATGACAAATGTGTTCTTTGCAAATTGTCAGTCAAAAGTAAATGTTTTTGCATTTGATGCAAGTGTATTAAACTTCATCGTGTAATGTCAACATCATCTGTTTTCTGAAGAGAAGCTCAATAACAGTTAAAAGTTTACTGTTTAAAATTTCTTTTCCTCACAGTTAATCCTGAAAAATGTGGATTCACTACTCTATGTTGATACTGACATCCTGTTTTTGAGACCTGTTGATGATATTTGGTCTTTTTTGGGAAAGTTCAACTCCACCCAAATAGCTGCGATGGCACCGGAACACGAAGAGCCTCGTATCGGGTGGTATAATCGCTTTGCTAGGCATCCCTACTATGGAGTAACTGGAATCAATTCTGGAGTCATGTTGATGAATATGACACGTATCAGGAGAAAGTATTTCAAGGTATGGATGTTGCATTTATTGCATTTTCCTGTCCTTTTCCAGCTTTTAATTCTAATCTTTCAAATACATCTGCGACAATAGTTTTCAAAATAGTTTTGGATTGATTTGGATATTTTTTGGATTGATTGGAATAATTCTCCAAAAAAGAAAAATATACTGTGTTTAAAATAGTATCCAAGTCATGTTTTTCAGTGTCATTAATGGTAAGAGTTGGAATGCCAGAATTTCAGTTGTATTTGACTGGTTTAGTTGTTCTTAGTTCCGAGAGATCCTGCAACTCGCTACTTTCTACTGTAAATTACATTTCTCAGTAGATATTCTGGTGTTTTTTCTTCACTGTAGAGATCCTAGAAAACAGTGAATGTTTACTGTCAACTGACTTTAAAAATGTAAGTAGTAAAATGACCAGGAGGTGGTGCTAAAACATTTGGAATTTATTTTAACCGGGTGGCTTCCAAGTTTTGATCTTTTGCATTGTAACCTTAAGTGTCTTTTGATTTACTTTGAAGTTGTAGTTTTTGTAGAGAAATAAGTTCATCATAGAAGTACTTACTAAAGCTGTGTGTGAAGCAGCAGAAATAGTCATTGCTTCACATTGCTTCACATCTGGGCTCTTACGTGCTCAAAAGACAAGTACAAAAGCAATGCTATGTGGTTATGCTTGGGGAAAAACTGCTTCCTTTCAGAGAAGTTTGGTTAGGAAAAAATAATCATGCAGTCAAAAACTATTGAAAGGTGTACCCACAAGAAAGGCAATATAGACTTGTAGTGGATATTACTACTTAAACTTGTAGTGGAGATTGCTACTTCTCCATTTCTAATTTAAGAAATTAGAAATTTTGCTTTCAACTTACTGTGTATTTTTGTTATGGAAATACAGAGTTTAGGAAAACTGGAGAATGGAATACCTTAAAGTAGAAAGTTATAGTAGCTCTGGAAGCCTCATCCCTGGAAGCTTTTAAGACAAGGCTTGATGGGGCCCTGGGCAACCTGATCTAGTGGATGGTGTCCCTGCAGGCAGGGGGGTTGGAACTAGATGATCTTTAAGGTCCCTTCCAACTCTGACCATTCTATGATTCTATTGTATATAGCTGTATTTTCCCCAAGAAAACTTTTTGCATCATCAGTGGAATCTTGTATTGTCTGCTATGTTATATGTTTATTTTCCTGGTTATAGTATCTGGATAGATAAAACTACTGAAAAGTATAAAAAGGAAAATATGGGACTGAAAACTGCATGTATCTTAATCTTTGACAGTGCATTTCTGTGGAGTGAATTATTAGTGTGGTAAACTCTGAGATAAGGTTAGTCTTTCATTCATACTCTGCCAGAATTCTGATTGGGCTTCTCAGTACAACTTAGGTTATCAATTTATTGGAAACTTTATGCATTTTTACTAAAATTGGAGTTAATGTTCAGAAATGTACATAATATGCAGGATACTAAAATTGTCTTAAAAATTAACTGCAGTTTTCTAGAGGGCAGTTTAAAGTCCTTTCTCCTTACCACCTAAAACCAGTGGTTGCTTAAAATTCATATATACAGATTTAAGTCAGTGAAATCTCTAATGAATATTTTGAAATTCAGAATGGAATATTGCCACTTTCTCTTGTTTCTAGAGTATTTTTCAGGTCCTGAAAGTATCTGCTACCTATACCTGTTGTTGCCATGCTGTGTTTTTATTATACAATGAAATGTGTCAGATTGCTAAATGAAAACCAGCCTTGGAGGAAATGTTTGTTTGGGGGTTTTTAATATAATTGCTTTTTATTATGGGGGGTGAATATCTGATTTATAAGACCTCAACTTTAAGGAAAGGCACAAATCCATACACTTTCCTAATGATCCTAATGACAGACTTCTGTATACATGGCATGATGTGCAGTTTCTGGCTAAGGGGGCTGCTGAACTTCTTTCTGTAGTGAGGAAGGTTGTGTGTCATAACTTGTATAGGGAATCAGAACAAAAAAAAAACCCTCTTAAATTGTCCTGAAAACATTAATCTTAATTCTCCTTCTCAAACTGTTCAGTCCATACTGTGCTAAGTAAGTTTGCTTGATGAGTTGCAGGCTTAGCATTCATACAACTAGGGAAAAGGAACTGAGATTGGAGTGAGCTACCCAGTGCTGTGCAGGTATACTAAATACTCAGAATTATGAAAGAGAAGTAGGAACAGAAAAAAGCAGAGACTGTTTTTGTCCTTAGGTTCCTTGAATGTCTTAAAAGGAGAATTGGTTAATATGAACAATTGCAAGCCTCACATTAAACTTTTCCAAAAGGTTTATTGTAGTTGAGGCTATACCTGAGCTATACCACTCTCAGTAGACCTGAGAGTGTACAGCTTCCATTGTGACTGACAGCAAATTTGCTACTAGTCTCAAGCTTTTAGAAGAGAGTTAAACTGAATTCAGGGATGGAGACTATCCTAATACTCCTTGCTAGCAACACTGCAGGTGCTTTTGGAACTTGCAGATACTGTCCCACCTCGTGTCCCATTGACTATTCCAGTCAAATACAGCAGACTTAGAAAGTATTTCATTGTCATTAAGGTTGGAAGAGACATCTAAGAAGGTCTGAATCTGGATTTGTTTATATTCATTCTGGAGACTCAACAAATTCTTCAGGTTGTTTATAAGTTCTAGGAAATTTTGTTTCTTTAAAAAGCTGCCTGTAGGCCTTTTCTATATGTCTAGTGGCTAGAGCACTTGTCTAAGCAGTGGATGTTTTGGATCAGTTTGGATTTTGTAGTTTCTTTGGCCCCAAATTACAGGCTGATCTTCTTGTGGCCCTTAAGTGTCTTTCTTCTGTTGTCACACTGATTTGTAAGAGTCAGAAGGAACCAAGAAGATGAATAAATAAAAAAGAGAACTGGAGACTAGCCATTGGTTATAGTGCTCACCTGGGTAGCAGAAAGCCTTTAGTTCCATGTATTGCTTCAGGATTAAGTTGTTTTTATCCACTTATTTGTTCAAGCCTCAGTCTTCTCAGAACTGTCAGGTCTGTTCATTTCAGACAAGCATCTTAGCTACCTGACTTATCTGTGGTGCCTAATGGAAGTTGTCACTCCTGGTCCAAACTATTTATTTGTCTTGGGTTCTTTGAGTCTCAGTGTAGTTGTGCAGTACAAATATATGCACTGTATATATACATACATATGTACAGAGGTGTATACATATATACAGATACAGAAGTATGCACGTTATTGTATATAGTCTGGTCATTAAATAGTAGGTAACTGGACATAAGACTAGAATCTGTAATGAAGCTTGTGATGATTACTGCCTGCCTGTTGTCTTTGCTATGCAGCAATTAGAAAATGGGAATGCAAAATGTGCAAGAGTATTTAGGAAATGGAAGAGGTAATTGGTAGGTGACTTGTTTTTTATTTGTATGCATGTAGATGTTTTTAAACTGGAAGAGATAAAATACCACAGATAAGGTATTTTAACAAAAAGTCCTAGACCAGTGAGGCTTTGTAAATAGAGAAGAATAACTTCTATTGAATTGATCAAGGAACTTTGTTACTGTGATGTCTGAGATGTGGGCAGTCATGGAAAGAAATGAGAGTTTAGAAAATTGAACAAGCTCCAAACAAAATAACTTGAGAGAGTGTGTGCAAAGGAGAGGTTCATGGGTATGCTTTAGAAAAAAAAAAATCAAAGTTCAGAGTTTCTATGACCTAAGCTAGTATATATTTTTTTGTTTTTTACCATTCAGTTTTGCTTAAGGCTATAGTTCCAAGAAATATGATGATCCTGTGCAAAAGCTAATTGCATCTAAAAGGAAGGTTCCCATCTCCTACCAGCAGCTTTTCCCTGCTTTTCTTATTTACTTTGTCCTAGCCTCTGGTGTTTGTTGGTCCCTTCTATGATTCAATTAAATCTGGTATTAATAGAAAAATAAGTCCTTCTGCTGGGTTAGTAAAGTAAATCAGTTCACAAAAACATCTACACTGTTAATGCAAGAGCCAGGCTACAGTCATGTAACCAAAAGGAAGAGGGCTTACTCTCATTTAGCATTAAGGGAATTTAAATTGGTCAACTATTTGTGGGTCACAGTTGCATTTTGTTTACTCAGATCATACAGCAGTATCTATTTTTCCTCAAGTTCATATTTTCTTACTAGCATTAAGAGAAAGGTAATGCTAGGTTGCTACAGGCTAAATGTGGCAGCTCTCCTAAGTCTGACTTCTGCCTTGGCCAGGCAGAAGTCTTCTAGGACAGCAGTAAGTAATGACCAAACTAATTAAACCACAGTATCTAAACAACAGCAAAACAAACCAAAACACACCAAACCCCCAAAAATCCAACCAACCCAAACCCAAACTACCAAAACATTCTTAATGTTCTCATGTTTTATTTTTATTCATTTTTTCCCACTCAAAAAACTTAGAATTTTGAGGCTCATAGGAGCCTGTCTGTATCAGCCTGATGGCATCACTGAAATGCACACTGCTATTGTGAGTTTTTTTCTTAAGCCTTTTTAACCTGCTTTGCAACTTGTTGAATATTGGAGAGGTTTATATTCTGGAAATCCTCAAAAGTTACCACAAAGTTATTTTTCTAATATTTACTTGAGTAAATTTTGAAAGCAATTCATCATTACTTTTCATTGAACTGGAACATTCTACTTCTTGTGCCTTTCACTAGTTTCAAATAGGTTCTCTTGCTCTGTGATTCTTCCACTGGTTTCATGATACATCAGTGTTAATAAATGAATATCTTAACTCCTTTCTATTTATGCAAAAGTTACTGAAATATTACAATTTCCAATTCTTTAATCTGGTAGCAGTGTTTTTTAAGTAGTATTGCTTCTAGACATCTGGCAATGGGATGTATGCTGTTACCTGCTCTGCATCTCTGTGGAACATGCAGGGATTTCTATACAAGTTAACTGAAAATTATATGAAATAATGACTTTAATTTGTATTCCCCATTTTCAGTTGCTTGCTCTAAAACTTCATTTAATTCTGTATATTGTTATCATGATTATCCTAGTATCAAGGAGCTAATTTAATTCTGGTTTTAATTCTTAGCATCAAGTCTAAATTTAAACCTTAGCTCAATGTTCTATGGATGTTGAAGTTCAGGTGAGGGAGTCATCTTTACTCATTCCAATTGATTTGTTTTTTGGTGGATTTTAGCTTGATGTTAAGCCTGTGTTTTCTTTTGTTTCATCACATTGCACTGAGCCTAATGGTAATTCTTGCTAGAGGATTCTCTTGTGCATTTCTTATGCCTGCTCTCATCAAATATTGCAAGCAATCATAGTCATAAATTTTTTAGGACAGAAGAGACTGCAATATTCTGTTTGGCTTCTTACATAATATAAGCTATAGATCTTTTTTGTATTAATTCTTGTCTGAAATCTGATAGTATTTCTTTTTCTACTCTTCAATTCTGAAAGCCCTCCATGATTTGAGGAGAGACTAAAGAAAGAACAACTAATTTTTGCACTTTCTAGTTTGTCAGTGGAAAGCTCACAGAAGAAGGTCTGTGATGTAGTAATTCTAAACCAGAATATTTTGCTCCTGGTAATCTTTTCTGTTTCTTACCAGGGTGTTGCTGTATACAGATCCCAAACTATACTGGAATTCTTTTCTTTTCTTTTGGTGGCAACTTGGTTAAAAGGATCAAGGGTACAGTTCTGTACTTGTTCAGGAATTTTCTCTCTTTGGGACTTACTGTTATTTCATCCTCACAGTCTGTCAAGGTTTAGGCTTGGACTGGCTACTAGACAAGTGACAGATGCTCTCTATTAACTCAAACCAGGACATTCTACTAGTTTAAGGAAGAAAGTACAGAGTGAGCAGCCTTGTTCCTTTTCTGTTGTAGCTGAGCTTAACTGTGGTGTAAAGGTAAATTAGCTTTAGACTATGTAGCTGTTCCCCTGCAGATGGTAAGCTGATTGGTAACTTGGAGTTCAGTGTAGACCAGCTTTCTCCACGTAGTGCCACCCCAGCCATAACTTCAGAAGAAGTTTTTCTTCTTTGGGCTGGTTTTGCTAGATCAGGAATTTTGGAATTAAGTAACAGCTGTTTTGCTAGTGAAAAGTTGTGCCTTTGTTGTGGAAGTTAAAGTTCAGTAACTAAATGACTTCAACTCAATGAAAATGCTTTTGAAAACCTTTGAAGGATTTCCATGTTTCTGTGCACTGCTTTGTAGCCAATATTTTTTAGCTGTGTGTGTTTGGAACTATTTAATGATTAATTTTATATTGAAGTAGTTTGAATTTACCTTTAAAACCTGTGTATATTATCACTGTGTGACAGCAGAATTGCATGAGTGTGGATATTTAAATAGTGCCCATCTATGTGCATGCATCCTTTAAATGCAGGTCTTGTGTTAGATCCTACTGCTGTATAAAAAACCTCTTAGAACTCTTGGTTGAAGGTATTTGAGGGAAATCATGAAGACAAATTTAGTGGGGCAGTTAAATAGAAGTAGGAAATGCATATAATTGTATTTCTTAATTATCACCTTATAAGGAAAGCATATTGGAAATGTCCATAACTGTTTGCCTTTGATGTCCTCAGTTGTTTAAAAGGAGGAAACCATGTATACTTTTGAGACTTGTAACTATGAAAAGCAAATTACTGTGATTCTGTGGAGCATTTCCTTCTTTATAGTTATAATTGTCCTGAATGTGTACTGCTCTGCTTTTTTTTGTTTAATAGAATGATATGACACCAGTCAGGTTACAGTGGGGAGAAATTCTTATGCCACTACTGAAGAAGTACAAGTTGAACATAACATGGGGTGATCAGGATCTGCTGAACATTATGTTTTTTCACAATCCAGGTAAATCCACATTCATTTTAAATCTGATATGACAAAGTTGATCTTTTCTATGGTATTCAAAAATCCAGGGAAGTACTCTTTTAGCAGACTTGACAGTGAAAATATTCAAGGGACTCTTCACTTGTATCATTTTCTGACAGTGTTGGAGCTTGCTGGAGTGTCATTAGCTGTTGGATTTCTGTAAAGTTGCTTTGAAATCTATGAGATAACCTTAATTAAAAAAGAGAAGACTGTAGTGTATTTCCTGAAATGATTTTTGATACTTAATTCAGAGTTCTTATCTATCTACCCAGAAAGTCTTTATGTCTTCCCTTGCCAATGGAATTACCGGCCTGACCATTGCATCTATGGAAGCAACTGTAAGGAAGCTGAAGAAGAAGGTATATTTATTCTTCATGGAAACAGAGGTGTTTACCATGATGATAAACAACCAACTTTTAGGGCTGTCTATGAAGCAATAAAAAATGTAAGTGTTTTTAGCATCAGACTTGTGCAAAGTTACTTTTTTAATGTGTTTTTTTCTTACAGTGCTGCATAAATCTTGTAGGTTTTGTTAATACTTACCTTAATTGCAACTAAGTATTTTTTTTTCCTCTTTTAACTGATCTTCAGTGTTTCACCAGTTTTTGTTTACTACTTTTGGAGATTTTAAAATGCAGGGAAAATTTCCCTCTTCTTCACAAAGTTTGTGTGTATTTATTGCAATATTTTCCCATTTAATTGTAGCTAGATTTGGATGGTAGAAAATATATTTTTGTACTGTTTTGACCTTTTGTAGATTCAGTGTATTAATATGTTGCTGTTCCTTTAAATACTAAGCCCAGTGACTACTTTTCATTCTGCAAATAAGTCATCTAATAAACTATTTATCACTACATCAGTATACTCACTGAAGAGCTGTAAAATTTAGCACTGATGCCCATTTTAATGTAGCAGGCTATTGTTTGTGTATAACCTTCAAAAATCAATAGTATATTTTAATGGTGCTTTATTACATGTTGTCATCTGGGTATAAAAATGAAGAAAAGTACTTTTGGGGTTCTGAGAATACATTACAGGGAAAAGTGAATGTGTTTCCATAAAAATACCATTTCTTTGTTTCCTTAGAGCATTGTCAAAACCAGAAGAAACAAATGCTTTCTTTTTATTTATGATTCCACTTGGTTTATGTATATGTCAGAAAAAGTATGTAAACCACTTCTGTCTTACAGTGGAAATAAGATGAACAAAATAATGTTCCTTTGAAATGCTGTTTTAGCTTATCATTTGTTTATAAAACTTATTGCACTGTTGAATTAATGCCATTATTTCATGTCCATGTTAACCATAGAATGTGTTGGACCATCATTCAGTTTAATGAAACTTCAATAGTACCACTTTTCATACTGGTGTTTCATTTTAATTTGGGAAAAATTGTGTTCCTTAAAATCTATATGTCATTCAGGAAAGGTACTGTTCAACAAACAGATAACTAGATTGGTTTAGACCTCTCAATTTTAAGAAGATAACTTTAGATCTTCTCCTTGCCTGTGTGGATCTGTTAGTTTGATTGGGTTTGGGGTTTTTGGGGGTTGTTTTTTTGTGTGTGTGTTTTTGTTTGGGTTTTTTTTTTGGGGGGTGGGGTGAGGGGGGGAGAATTTTTTTTGCCTTGTTTGTTTGTTTGTTTGTTTTATTTTGTTTTTAATAAATCTTGGTAGGTTTATTGAAAGCATTGGAGAATATTTCTGTCATTTACAGGTGTTTTTAAAAGATTGGATTCATAAGCTTTCAGAGTTCTTGAAAGCATTTAATAAACCTTTAGAGAGCAAACACAACGTTCAAAGGCATTTTTATAAAACATTTTAAGTCTGAATAATTACACTACTCAGTATTCACCTTAAATCTTCTTTTCTTAACCTCTGGACAGTATTCATTTGGAGATGATCTGGTTCATTCCCTGCTGAAGCCTCTAGAACTGGAATTAAGGAAAACCATGCATACATACTGTGGAAGAGTATACAAAGTGTTCATAAAGCAGCTAACAAGAAGCATAAGAGACTTGCATGCCAGAAGATCAAAGGGAAGGTGATCTTAACTCCAAGCTGTTATATCAAGAGACTAAATTAACATACTGGTCAAAAGGTCCAAAAAATCTAACATGGCTTGAATCAGCTCTTAATGTGCCCAGCTAAAAGTTTACTAGCATACATAAAAATGAAGACAATATTTATCTAATGAAGAACAGGAACTTTTTTCTGCAAAGGTGACTTTGCTTTTTTGAAGTTTAATCACTGCTAATGTGTACCTTGGATCCAGTGGTTTGGGTGTTACTGGCTTCTGTGGTCAGTAGTTTTAGTCTGCATAATTCAGTTATCTACTGATCAGATGAACAGGGAAGAAATGAAGATGTCTGTATTGGGAGTGTACCTCATATACTGTCTAAAATTCTGTTAAACTGTGAATGTAGCAATAACTGAGGCAGCAGCACTAACCTCACTTTAAAGGTGTGAGCCTTTATGTAAACCAGGTTGTTTACAAGTGCAGAAAATACTCTGTTTTCAAAGAAATGTGATATCATTGACAATCTGTATGTGCCTTTAGATGTTCATCTCTTACACATTGAAGTACTGTTTTGACAATCTTCTTTCACTTACCTTAGCTGTAAAGTGCACACTAAATAAGATTTCCTGAGAAATGAATGCTTAGTGTGGGATAGTTGGTTGATACAGACACTTTTTAATATACAGCATTTGTTCCAACATCACTGAGCAATCATGGCCAAAAGAGAGCAGAGGGTTGTGTTTTGGGGTTTTTTCTTAGCAGAAATATAGTTTGAAGTTGTCTATTTTACATTTCTTTTATAAAATTATATGATTTTGCAGCTTTACAGGGCATTTTGGAAATAGGAAAAAACCAAATCAGCCAAAAGCTGTTGCTGTTCTATTTCCTTACTAAGAATTATTACCTGATGATTTTTATAGGACACTTAGTACATGTAAGTAAACAGCTGTAATGAGAGTTTTGGTGCTTCATCAGACTATATATTAGGTGAATTTTTTAGAGGATATATCCTGTTATTACATTTTTTAGTACAGATGGCTTTAAAATAGAGTTGGGGCAGACCCTCAACTATGTGAATGCTATCCTGTCAATAGGGTGATAGTGATTTACAACAGGTAATGATTAGGTTTTCTTTTGTTATCTTAGTGAAAAAGTATTCTGTTTATGTAATACAAGCTTTTTTTCAGAGGAAAAACATGAAGAAAGGCTGAGTTCTAGCATTGCAATAAAATATTTAGACTTGCATGGTAAATGTATTTATAAAGTATATTTGAACTTGGATAACCTGTCTTAACTGAGATGAAGTCTTCAGAAAGTGAGGTTTTGGATGCCAGAAAAGTTCCTGTGTGTTGAACATGTAGGAGCCACTCACTGACCTGCACCTTTGTCCTAACCCTGCTTTAGAAGCTTAATTTTTGTAGCTGTTTCTTTGACAAAGGCAATCTGGTTCTCCAGACCCATGTCAGCTGGATGAGTGCTTTAGTAGTACAAAACCACACTCCATTGTAAGTAGAGTTCATATTCTGCTCCTAATCTCCCTGCTGGCTCAGGGTGTAAATTTCAGACAAAGAAACTAGGAAGAAGTCTGCCTCCTATGCAGTTATGATCTGTTTTCCCTACTATGTAACCTTTTGAAGTCTGCAAATCTCCAAGCCTGTGTGAAGGTGAATACTGTCATTAACTGATTTTACAATATCCAATGCATTATTTTTTTACATAAATACTGATTTTTATACCAATTTGTCTTTGGCTTTTTTTTTTTCTTACACTGTGTGTTTGTATTTAAGAGTTCTCTTTTTCAGCCTGTTTTTCTGTTTGTCTCTGCAGAAACTTTCAGGTTTTTAGTCTTTTTTTTTATGAAGGTACTGCTTAAAACCCAATGAGCTATTGTAGAAAAAAAAAGTGGAATGTGAATGTTAGCAGCAACCTTTCCACCAAAATGTCAAGTTTTGTGGGGAGTTAGAACAAAAAGGGTTAATATTGAAGCTTATCATAAGACAAAAATTCTTGCTTCATTGTTATTTCAAGAGATGTTTACTTGGCATGTTGCAAATAGCAGAATACATCATCTTACACTAAACTGGGTGCAGTGGCTGACACACCAGAGGGTTGTGCTGCCATTCAGTGAGACTTAGACAGGCTGGAGAGTTGGGCAGGGAGAGATTGAATGAGATTCAGTAAGGCCAAGTGTTGAGTCTTGCACCTGGGAAAGACCAACCCCATGTACGAGTATAGATTGGGGACTGAGCTGTTGGAGAGCAGTGAAGGGGAAAAGGATCTGGGGGTCCTGGTGGATGGAAGGATGACCATGAGCCAGCAGTGTGCTCTTGTGGCCAATTTCCAATTAACACTGATAAACATTTTAGAAAACCTAAAAAGCAGCAAGTGCCTAATAGCTTCCATGAAGTAACTCTCCAGAGTGTTTGTCTGTTTTGAATACAGTTTTAGTTTTGTAATCCCTATATCTTAAATTTAGAAAGATGACCTACCTTAAAAATAGATCTGACATACAAAGGAAACATTTGGAGACAGGAAGAAGACTGGAACAAAAAGTAGTGTTGATAGAAACCAGTTATACTCAAACATTTCAGTACCTGATCTGTAAGGTTATATGCATATATATATATGTAAATGTAGAAACTTGCAGCTAGTCTGTGAATCTTTGTTGCTCTCTAGTTTTAGAAACTTTGCTTTTTCTACAGACAGAGTAAGTGAGCAACAAAAATAGGACCTGACAAATTATAGAACTTTAGAAATCCCATTTTTACAGATTTATTAATTATAAAATTCTTTAATGCTAATAGAAGTGTAAAGTTTCATAGAAAAATGTAACCATCAGGAAATGTAAATCGGGTTGGATTAAGATAAATCTATCTTCATCATGCTTGATGTGTCTCTAGATCATGGTGCCATTATTCTGTCTCTGGTAAAGGGATCACAGTCTCATGGTAAAGAGATCATCTCATTTGTGTGAAATTCTGTCTCTGTGTAGGTAGTATTAAAGGCAAGCATTCCCTTAATGGGACTGAAACATCCTTAGCTATGGATGGAAATGAGGGTCTATAAGACTTAGGAAAATGTGTTTCCAGTTATTTGTAGTTTTGCCCAAATTTAGACTGAAGGTGACCTTTAATGCTGGTTGGATTGGTTTTGTTAGGCTTTTGAGTTAAATTTAGAAAGATTAAGACAAGAGATTTAGAAGAAAGTATGTTATTTTTCCTTATTGTGATTTTAAACAGATTTTAAGGCAATGTGGAGTTGTCTTTTGCTGGTTTTGGCATAAATTTGGTCAAGGTACAAATATTTGGAAAACTGAACTGTTAACATTTTTGTTAATTTGTAGTAGGTTTATGTCCATACTAGACATTCTCCAACCACACAGGCTTTCCATACTTACATCTGTGTACTTTCCATAACAGGATGCCAGTTTTCTTTCTTTTCCTCTTCCTAGATTGTACTTCTCATCCTAGGCAGCATGGAAAAGGAAATAACTGCAAGTTGTGGTAGGAAGAGGGAGGGGTCTGGATCTGCTTGGAAGATTTGGAAGCAGACCATTTAAGAGGCAAAGCTGAAGGTGTAATGAATTATCTATATGTGCATTGTTGGGCTGTCTTATTCTGAGTGAAAATAGGAATGAAGCATCACTGCTTATTTGCTCACATTTATGGATGTGCTGATATTTGTGGTGAATTAAATGGGGTGAAACTGAGGGGTGAAACCAGTCTCTTACTTTTTTTACCTTATATGTAGGAAAACACTAGACTTTTGATTTCTCTTACCTGATTTATAAAGATGTCTCCAAACACATGAACATATCTAGAATTCCAGTTTCTTAGTAGTTTTTCTTCATTGTCTTGTTCCTGTTTCAAGTTAAAAGATTTTCAACCATCAAGCAGGTTTAACAATATCCATTTAGTGACTTTTATATAATTCTTTTTTTTTTAACTGGTTAAGTGGAATACTGTGCAATTTAAATGACTGTGTAGGTTGTTTGTGTCTCCATTTCTAAAAATAAATTATCCATTTTGAATAGTTAGTGTTTTTACATTCTCTTCTGTGGTATCCCTGCCCACTTCCCTACTTTGTGAATGGATGGCAGTTGAAATAGCTCCTGTCATTTTCTGTATTAAAATAAGTTGCAGAGAACTATAAAGTGGGGGTATGGATTTTATTTTGTTAGCTGTCTTTTGGAGCATAGACAGTAGAAGCATGAAGCAATGGGGAGGTTCTTCTCATCACCATGGATCTTGGAACAGATCTTAGATGTGTCTTTCGTGGCTGTTGCTGTCAGTGTAAGCACTTTGGTGCAGACAAATACTCAGTAGTGATGTCATTACTTGTGTTGTTCAGAAGGAACCTGAAGTATTTTTCTGTCATGTTTCTAATCTCTTTGGATATCTTCTGCTCCACTTCTTTTTGGGCACTTCACTTCCATCCTGCTGAATTTATCTCTATGTCCATTTGAGAAGAATAACTTAAATTCCTACAAAGTTTGCACAAATCACAGCCAAGGTATTTGCTCAAGTTGCCCAAGCAGGCAAAGCAGGAACCCAGCAAGTAGAATTTAAAAAGAAATTAAACACTAGTGTGTGCACTTTGAAAAAATGTTATTTGATCCAAGGTTAGCTCTACAAAGAAACACAACTGGTTTTCTGTATTTAACTGCCTAAGTTGAGATAGTGCAGGATAATCTCTAGAAATGCCAATTGTCTTACAGTAGCTTCCTTGTTCTAGTAGGCTACTAGAAACTATTACTCAGGTTTAAAACCAGAAGCTGTTTGCAGAGGTAATAGTGAATTTTCCACTACAGGAAGAGAGGAGAAAAATCTCATTTAAAAGTAGTTCTTAAAATCTCTCTCTTGTAACCACTTAGTGGATCTATATAAGAGCAGCTTGTCCTCAAAGTTGTCATCAAATTAAAGATTTGTGGTTCTCCAATGCATTTTTAAGCCTTTGCTGGCCTATTAAAATTTGAAGTTTCTCAGAGGAATATTAAGTAATCAGAAATTCTTACACTGAGGAAGTTCAGTTGTGTCTTTTCAGCTTTAGTGTTACTTTATGCACATCTGCATTCAATTCTTTGGAGAGTCCTCATTTAACTTATGAATGTACATCATCCTCTAGATTTGCTAGCAAGTTTCTACAAGGCTTCTTTCTTCTCCCTCCCCCTTTTCCCTGCACTGCTTTTAAAAGATAATCACTAAGAAGGTCTTTCATTTGAATGCTTATTGAAATTATGGGAGATATTATTGCAGGTCTCTTTTGAGAGACCTGTAATTAAAGGAGGACTTGCAGTCCTGCTGTGGTTGGATTTCTTTCTTTTCCTTCAGATTGATATTTGAGGATGTTTGGGTAGGAGGAATGATATTTGAGGATGTTTGGGTAGGAGGAAATTTTGAGCATTTAGTAAAGTCAGTATGTTTCTGGGCTGATCCCAAGTGGTGGCTTCTTCTCTTCGTATTTGCAAAACACATGTATTTTGAGGACACTGCATCCTCTAGCATAAGTCTATAATAACTGTTAGATATAAAAATCCAGTTCCTTGGTCTGTTGTAGAACAGACACATTATCCTCTTAGAGTGGTGTCTTGTCTCTGAGAATATGTAATTTCTTGAGGAACAGACTATATGGTGCATGGGGCCTGCTGCTGCTCCTCATTTTCATCAAAGTTACGACTCTCTGAGGACACAAACATTATATTCCTGGTATCAACAAAGCAAGTGTCCATTTACCCTAAACCACACTGGAAAGCAGAGCTCAGACAGTTCTGTCATGATACTCAGTGAGATGTTTGCAGCTGTTAAAGACAAACATAACTGTTTCTTAAACAGAACCATTTAGCAGTCCTGTGCCTGACAGCTCACTAGCTCACTGCTTCACAACACTATGTAAGTACAAAGGAAATACAGTAATACACAGTCTATAGCAAGAAGGGTAAATACAGACCTTAAGACCTCCTCTAAAAAACCTCAAAAATCCTCCCCTGATAAGTTTTACTCTTAAAGCCAAAGTTCTAGAAACTCCTTGAAGTCCATAAGAGATTTCGCTATCGATTGAGTCTGGAAGTGCTCAGATACTGTAGCAGGAGATGGCAACATAAAACACCAATAAATTGATTAATGGACTTCAGCCTTGGGGTGTGTGTTAGTTCAGCTAGTCTCATCTGTCATATATCAAGCCATTAAATTTTTCCCTGTTACCTCTGTACTAAACCCAATAGTTTGACTAAAGCATAGCTTGGTGTCTAGCTAAATCATACCTTTCAGAGAAATGTCCAGTCCTGGTTTAAAGACATGAAGAGATAAAATATCTCCTTTTGCCAGTTTGTTGCAGTGGTTTATCATGCTCACAATGGGTTGAGTGTGTGCCTTGCATTTTATTTGAATTTTTCTGGTGTTAGCTTCCAGCCACTGATTCTTTTTATGCCTCTCTCCACTAGGTAAAGAGCTCTTCAGTAACCTCTGCTTTCTCCTTGTGGAGGTATTTGGGTGTTGTAATCAAATCACTTCTTAGTTTTCTTTTGGATAAGCCAAACAAATCAAGCTCATGAACTCTTCCTCACTAAAATGTGTCATTAAAGTTTTCATGGAATCATAGAATTATAGAATTGTGTAATGGTTTGGGTTGGAAGGGACCTTAAAGATCATCTAGTTCCAACCAATAGTAAACCATTCTGTCAGCTGCAGGATTTTTCTCTCCCCCTCACTCCCCCAAGGTGTGACTCTTCTCAACTTTGCAATATGAGCATTGTGATAATTCCTACATAGTTTAGCCATTTCTAATTTTTACCTTTTGTTATTTTTATCTTGCTGAAGCTTCACTTGGCATCATCTTCTTTGTGGCACAAGATGCTTGTCTGCCAGATGGAGTACTGAACAAAGCTGCCTTATCTGCAGTTACTCTGCATCTTTTCACCTCCAGGTTTGGTGAAACTTAACTGTTCCAGAAATTAATGCTTTTGCTTCCACTCTGACCTCCTGTGTTCACACCCAGAAAGGGAAGCAGGTTAACCAGCTTGGTATAGGAGATTCTCCCCAGGAGAATCAACAGATTTCAAGTCTGTTGTAGTCAGATACATCTCATGCATGTAAAATAGCTGGTAAACTGAATAAGAGGAAATACATCTTAGAGCCTGAGCAGCACAGGCTCAGTGCAGGTTAGGAATAGCACCAAGAAAAGTAGTTCCTAGTACTTCCAAAAAAATCACAGAAGGGTTGAGGGTGGAAGGGACCTCTGGAGGCCATCTAGTCCAACTCCCCTGCTCAGGCAGGGTCACCTAGAGGAGGTTTGCCAAGGGCTGTGTCCAGATGGCTTTTGAATATCTCAAAAGATGAAGATAACACAATCTCCATAAGCAACCTGTGCTAAGCCACCCTTTCCTATAGAATTTTAATGAGAGGAGAAGGCCTTTATGCAAGTATTGCATGATTAAAATAAAAAAGCTTGAACTTCAGAGACTGGTATAACTTATAAGGCCTTTCTGTCTTTCATGTCTGGGAAGGAATTCATCTAGCTGAACAAAACCAATCAGTGAGTTTCCAGAAGTGATTGTCTTTTCACTTGTGCTCTGTGTGTGCTTATAAGTACTGGCAGACAGTGGCTTGAACAACTCTCTTCCAAATGTCATATTCAAAATCTGCATTCATGATTAACATTATGGAAACAGTATGTACTACTTCTTACCTACTGTCTTGTGATCCAGGGCTGAAGAGAAGCTTGTGTTAGATAAGCTGTGGAAATAAATGTTTCTCTTTTTCAGCTTGTGGAAAGAGAGTAAATGTCAAGGCCATATAAGGGATTTCTTGAGTATGTAGTTGAAAGAACTTTAAATGAAAAACAAGAAAATAATGAAGTTAATGACTTGAAGTCATTGTTATCCAGAAAAATTCTTGATGATGCAAAAATAGTGCCATAGGACTTGTTAGTCATGCTCCTCTGGTTCTCTGAGCTGTTTAAAATTAGCCCCCTTCAGGCACCTAAAAGCCCAGCATGTTTGATTGCTCATACATCAATGTTTGCACATAAACATCCTCAAATACAAGCAGAGTGCTCTCCCTTATGCATATGGTAAGTCCAACTCAGTGGTGACTCTGGGGTATCTTCTTTGAGACAATGAATCTCTGGACACCACATGGCTGGATCCAAGCCCTCCTGTCAGTCATTACCTTCTGAGCAACCTTATGTTTTACACCATCAGATTATCAATGGGTAATGGCCCAGTATTCTGAAGATGGTGGGATGGTGTCATATCAGTTTCTCTGTTAAAATGGGAAGTTAAAGTCTTTTTGTCTGTGCTTGTCTTGGAGATGCCTCAGTCACTTTCCTGATTCCAGAGTGAAGCTATATGACACAAGCCTCCACTCAGTCACAGAATCCTAGAATGGCTTGGGTTGGAAGGGACCTTAAAAATCATCTAGCTCTGAACCCCCTGCCATGGGCAGGGATGCCTCCCACTAGACCAGGTTGCCCAGGGCCACATCCAGCCTGAGGGTGTTATAGATGAGGAAGTAAGTATCCTAATTACCCTGTGTGCTGACAATGTTCTCTTTCCTCTACCTCTTCCTTTCTTGTTTGCAATCATCACAATTTCTACCTTTTCATAGCAGTCTCTTAGGTGTTTTCCCTGAAACTCAAGCATCTTCATATTGTGGATGGTCCAGGTAAGTGGAGTGGTTTGTTCACTCACAATGAGAAATCTGTGTCAATAGCAACACAAACACTGGTCAATAAAACATGATCTAAGATTTGGGCTTAGTGTATGGATCTTTGTTCCCAGGGAAACCTTCCCTGTGTCAATTTAGGATATATGAAAATCAAGAGAATTGGAACCTTTCCATTAACTTAGTAAAAGTTATTTTGGCAGTCACTTTTGTCTTTTTGCCTGCTTGGAGAAACAGTTTTGGGTTCCTTCCGTGCTTCTGTAGTACATTTGCTTAAAGGCATCTGCTCTGGCATCTGTAAATCCTGTTCTGCTGTGAAATCTGAATTTAGAGTTTGAGTGAAAAAGCTTGGAGGGACTCTTGTGGCTAATCTCCTGTATGATGGATTTTTCTAGGATAAGGTTTCAGGATAAAGTCCCTACCCATGGTTGTATGAGTACTATTGGTCCTGAAGGATGGTCCTTCTGTGTTTCTTCCCAAACCCAATTCATCCTCAGCAGAGGACATTACATGCACTGAATATTTAAAGCACCTTGGTTAGGATCCTCCCTCCTGTAAAGGGAGTTGTTGTTGTTTCTGCCACAGAAAGAGCTTTGAGTTTAGCAGGTTGTGTCTGAAGCCATCCTTCTGAATCACACATGGCATGAAGGCTTGCAGTGATACAGCAAAGGTGGAACCTGCTCATGTGGTTCATGTTTATAACCTGCCAGAGTCTCTGCACATAAAATTACTTCCTAATTTGTACATCTGTTGAAGTGCTGTTTAGGCACAGTCTTTCAGCTGAAATTTTTTAGACAGGAGATCAGTCCAATCTTACTTTCCCCAGTTCTCTGAGTGAGTGCTCTGAGGACTACATGACCACTGTTTTCTGCATGAACCTCCATATGGACAGTTGATGAAGGGCAAGAAGAAGGTTTCTTAGAGTGTAATAGTCATAGTGCACTTCACATAATTACCTTCAACATCTGCCCACTCCCCTCTCTGACCTTGCTTTCAGTGTTGTTTATATTTGGGCTCCCACCAGTTTATACCATGTGGGAGAGAAATACACAATGTGCAGGGAGAGAGAGGTGTTTAAAGGTCTCTGAGTTTAAGCATGGCTGTGCTCTTGGCACAGTGTGAAGGTGAATATAAACAGCAAATAGACTGTGAAGAACATCCATTTAGGGATAAACTATCTTCCTTTTCCATCATTTTAAAGTCTCTACTTAAAGAGACAGAAATGCTTGTGAGGTTTGTTGTACTTGAAGGAAGGGCACTTTCTGACAAGAGATTACCACTCTACCACAGGCTGCTTTTCTTCTGGTCATCTCTCTTCTGGTCACAGGTTCCCTTTGCAGCTGAAATCTGGAACTTCTTTCTGATATCAGAATGTGCCTTAGGAAAGGAAACTGTTGAGAAAAGCAAAACTCAGTAACAATGAACAAGCAGGTGCCTATGTTAAAGGACAAACAAGGTCTAGTTCTGGTAGCTCTCCCTCACTATTTCCAGTCCTGAGTTTTATAAGGAGATAGTGGTTGTAGTTTATGGGTGGATTAAATGTTTTTCCTTCAATATTATTAGGTATTTTGTTTTCCTCAGGGCAGGGTCCAGTGAGTGGAGAGCCATGTGCCAGCACCCCTGCCACACGGCCACACTTCCCCATGCAGCTCTGCTCACCACTCCTCTCTCCATTACATGCAGGACAACCCTGGGGCATCCCCCAGTGTCAGCAGTGTCCAACATTGGCCATGTGGCTATGCCAGTGTAAGGCAAGGTACCAGCACTAGCCCTGGATTTGGGGGGTTGTGTGGAACCCCAGCAAATCATGACTCTAGGTACTGAGGGCCCCCCCAGTGACTCTGGGAAGAGGCAGTGATGTCCTCCAGATTGTAGCTCTGTGGTCCTAGTGGTTGGGTGGTTGGTTGGACTTGATGATTTCAGAGGTCTTTTTACAGACACTCAGAATTATTAAGGTTGGAAGAGACCTTTAAGATCATCAACTCCAACTGTCAACCTATCACCAGCATGCCACAAACCCATGTCCCTAAGGACCACATCTAGATGGTAGATCTGCCTGAAGATATCCTTGTGGGATGTCACATCACAACAAAGGTTTGTTCTGTGCTATTCCTTTATTATCTGGAGATTACAATAAAAGGACTGTCTGATGTGGTTTGGTTTTGATTGTTGTTGTTGGTTTTTTCCTTTTCTATGGAAGATGTAGCACTCATTTTTTATCCCTAAAACAGTTGCTGGCAATGCCTATTTGGGTCTCTTACTATTGGTCTGTTGTGTGTCAAACCAGTTGCTTTGTAACAGCTTCTGCACTGGTATCTTCCTGCTTTGAGTAGCAGGGTTTATTTTCTTTACATTTTTCAATAACAAAGTAGCCAAAAGTCACCTTTAGTACTTTCCTTAAAAGTAACTAATCTTTTGATACCCCAGGGCTTTGAATCAATGGTTTAGAATCAATATTTTCTATATAAAGTTATTGTTTATCTTCACCCTGTGCTCTGCAGACTGAAAATCAATGAGGTACCTTTGTGAATTGTACAGAATGTGGAATAGGCAAAGAATTTGATGTTCTGCCCTTTTGGGAGATGCATGAAATTAAGAAAATTAAGTGGCACTCTCCTCAATAAAACCTGGAGTAACTATCACTCTTTTCATGCAGTTTTGTTCTTAAATATCTCTTGGGCACTAATTGAAAAGGAAACATTTTGTTTTTCAGGATGCACTGAAATCTTGAACAGCAATTAAAATACAGAATGTTTTTGGCAGTCTTTAATAATGTAATTGGTTCCACAGACAGGAAGAGTTCACAAACTGCTTTGCATTTCTTTCACATTTGGTCTTAATTTTAAGAGGCCATTACTGCTTCCAGTCATTTAGGAGCCCTAGATTCAGCAGAATCTCAGGGGAAAGAGAGCACAACAGTGCAACTTTAATAGCATCAGATGTGTGTTTATCTCAGGCTTTTTGGTTTGCTTTCTAAATCTCCTCCTAGAGAGGTACCACTACAAGCTGTGTTCTTTGAACTCCTTTTTCACCTATGTTTTTAAAAGAGGTTACTTAGTCTGAAACTGAATTTGCACAAATGAAACCAAGAGCAATTCAGCAGCTATGAGAAATCAGAAGTTTCTAGCCCTCTATAGCTGCAGAATGAACTGAATGGTAGTATTTTGATTTGGTTACTGGGACAAAATAAATGTTTTTATCTGGATGTTTTCATCCCAGATGGGTGTGAAAGGTCTCAATGCTACATTTGCTCAGAGAAGGAGCCTCACTTTGCCTCTATTCCCTTTTGGACAGAACCCTGTGAAGGTGCCCTAAAAAGATGAGAGACAGAAGGGTGCTGAACTGTTCTGCTTCCTTCACTTGTTGGGGTCTCAGTTTTAGGGTGAACTCTGCCTGCTTTTTGGTGGTTTTCTTTTCTTCCTCATTATCTTTGCTACAACCACTCACAGCTTAACTGTTAAGTAAAATCCAGCTCTTCCTCTTCCCTGCACTGTGGATCTCCTCTCTGGATTTAACTGTGTATTTCCTTGACCCCTCTGACTGACTTGGGGGACTGCTGACCAAGCCACTTTCATGACAGACTGCTCCTCTTGGGACTTTCAGAGGTGATTCCTCCTCTGCCAGCATCCTCACAGCTCTGCACCTGCCTGTCCCCTCCATGCTACACCTGTGGCTTCCCTAGTGTAGTCTGTGCATGGCTGCAGCCCCAGCACAACCTCCAGAACTACTGTCCTGTCCCTCAGGTTGCTCCTGTGGGAACATTTCTACTGCCACCTGACCTGCTGGATCAGAGGGTGGAAGGCTGTGATGGAGGCTGCAAACCCACCTGGCTGCTGCCATCTGATCTGCTCCTCCTTTGTTTCAGCCTCTTCTCATGTGTTCCCACCAGCCTAGCTTGCCTGTTCATGGCAAAAGACAGGTCTTTAGTGCTTCAGGTGCTGGGCATCAATTAGGAGTAAAACCAAACATCATGTAAATAGTTGCCACAGTGGCAGGGCACAAAATCCAACTGAAAGAGGAACAACAAAAAGGCAGCTCCATCCAAATTAGGATGCTGATCACAGCCTCATCCTGTGAAAGGTTCCCTACAGATCAGATTGTGACTCCCTTTTCATTCTGGGGGTCTTATCCAGCTGCTTCTGTAAACTGGGCCAAACTGTGGGTTGTAGATCTTTTGGGGCTATTATTAGAGCTGCCTGACTTGGGAATGATTGATACACAATGTTATGTGAGGAACTGTGATTTCTTGTTTGCAGAGGCCTGTAGAAGGACACAGACACTGACAAAATACAGGGTTTTTTCCTCTGAGAGTAGGAGTCAGAAATGCCTTGTGCTTCTTCTGGCTGGTCAATGCCATAAGCCACCCTTACCCATCAAGGATGTGATCTAGTGCTCAGTGAAAACAATCAAAACATTTCTACCACTCAGGAAAGGTTGAAGCAGCCTTTCTCACAGGATCACTGGAATCATGCTAAGTGAGTTTCAGGGCTCATGAGAGCAGAACTTTGCTTGCTTTCTCCACCAGGTCACTGAGATGTGAAAGAAGTAGAGCAGTGTGGCTGTGACACTTGTATATGAGCTTGTAGATGAAAGCTTCCATGTTCACTGGTTCTGCAACATGGGAGACTTGTGGGGTGAAAACAGACACAGCTGGTTGCCTGTTGCCAGCAGCATGGCTCCATGGTTGTTGCAGCTCTGAGAAGCAGGTGGCTGGGAATTCCTCTTGTCACAAAATTAGGTACAAGGAAGAATGTTTGCAGTGGATTTCTTCAGCTTTTTACAGGCAATTTAATTGTCACAATTCTAAAAGCAAAATAGCAATAGTTAAGCAAATTGGCTCAGTGAAGGCTAGCTGTTCAGGGATCTTCTGTGTCTGCTTGTGGAGTCACAATATCTGCTCTGCCAGATGGTGAAGTCAAGCCTTAAGTGTAGAGTTAGATGATGCCAAGGGTGCTGGACATTAATCCAGAAGTATTATGTATTGGCTTCTTGTACAGGGTGGGTGAACAAATGGCATTCCATGATCAGGTCTGCAGTTCTGGTTCTGGAGTTTTCCTCACCCAGATTGAATGCTCAGAACTAAATACTCTAGAAAGATCTCTGAGCAGCCTGTGCATTTATGGTTTATCTCTGCTAATAAAGGACCTATAACTTTTGGTCTTACTCTTTCTTGATCTCTCTAAAGTGTAACAGAGTTATGGCTCAGTTTTTGAAAGCTTGACCTGCCTGGGCCAGTCACAAACTGTGAATACCAGTGCTGCAGTGTTGCTCATCTACCCTGAAGGTCCTGAGCTGCTGCCATCAAGTGAAAGCCATCTGAAGTCCCCTGGTGAGGCTAAGAAGTTCAAGCCTGTGCTCTAATAATGAGTCTTTCCCCAACTTCAGCCAGAAAAACTGAACCAAGCAGAACCTGCCTTTCATAAACCCATTCTGACTCATCCTGATCACTTGGTTGTCCTGCATGCACAATGATTGCACTCAGGATGATCTGCTCCATAACCTTCCTCAGTAGTGAGGTGAATCTGACAGGCCTGTAGTTCCCTGAATCCTCCTTTTGGTCATTCTTGTAGGTGGGCACCACATTTGCTAACCTTCAGTCAACTGGGACCTCCCCAGTCAGCCAGGGATGCTGCTGAGTGATGGGAAGTGACTTGGTGAGCACTTCTGCCAACTCCTTCAGTACCTATTTGTGGAGCCCATCCAGTCCCATAGACTTGTGTGTGTCTAACCATTTCCCCTTGGATTATGGGGGCTTCATTCTTTTCCTTGTCTTCCAGTTTAGGGAAGATGTCTCATCTTTCTGATAGTGTTCTCCCACAACAAAGAACCAAAGCCTTTTTGGTAATACTGTGTGCAGTCATGTGTGCACATGTGAACTCCTTAGAAGAAGTAGCTTCTCCTCCTCTACTAGGAGTGATGGTCTTGATTTTAATTTGGGCAGTTGGTAGTCTGAAAAGTGAATCTTCTCTTGACTGGACAGAAATCAGTCACTTTCCATCACTCTTGATGAGTACATCAGTATTTCATGTTGGAGATGCTGGATGGCAGCTACCCTCAGGCTTGCTGGACATTTCTGGAGTCACTGGCATCTCTTTTCCTGACTCTTATATCCTCTGCAGAGCATGATGAACATGCCCAAGCCTGATCTGCTTTTTGAGATCCCTACAAAGAACTTAAACTTTCCCAGATAAAGGACCCCCAAAAGGCTCATCTTCAAATGGCTACCAGCCCCTTATGGTGAAGAATTGCACAACAATGCTGACAGTGGCCACTGAGCATAATCATTTTCCTTTTTCCTGAGGTGTATGTATCCTGACACAACTTCTGGGCATTTTTTCACAATAGTGCTTTAGCTTGAACCTGATAAGTCTGCCAAGTGGGATGTCAGTATAGCAGCACATGTATATAGGCAGTCAAGTTCTATACTTTTAAAAACCACAGCCATGCCTATCCAGAAACAACAGCAGCATTCCAGAAACAACAGCCCTTACTTTGTTTCCTCCCTGTACCTTTTGATAGCTAACTCTGAACCCTGACTCTTCATGTCTTTCTCTGATTTTAGTCAGTGTCCATCTCAAGCTCCTGATCATGCAATGTTGGATGGCAATGGCCTTCCATATGTCCTAACTCTTTGGAAAGCTTAAGGGAGGGTTGATTTTTTGTTTTATTTCCAGTTTTTGTTTTGAATCATTTGCACAGCTGCACAGCAGATGGTGCTCTGCTTCCCTTTCTTCTCCCACAGACTGCTGTCATGAGCTAAACTTTTCAAACCAAGGCTGGAGATTATTAATAATCTTTGCTGCACTGGCTGAGCAATTGGAGCTACATATTTCAGATGGTGCTTTACTTAGCCATGCACTGATTTTGTTTTAAGGAGCAAGAAAGCATAAAGTCTGTTAGTGGGTTAATTTACAACACTAATCTATCTTCCCTGTGCAGTGAGAGCTGAACACTGACTTACATTTATTAAGAGATTCTTCCCATGTGTGCAAAACAAGTGTTTGTTTCAATGGGCAATTCTTTACTGAAAGGGATGAATCACAAAAGAAAATACAGTTTGAGTTTAAGCAATGAACTCAGTGAAACTATCAAAACTTCCAGACAGAGGAAACAGTTCCACATCTTTTTTTATCAAAAATGTTTATCCAGCTACCTGAAGTTGCAGGAAATAAAAAAAAAAAGCATTCTCTGTTTTTCTGCTGAATAGTTGAATTCCTCATTTAGCTTTTTGGGCTGTTTTCTGACACTTACACACTTAGCCCTGGCTTTCAGGGGCTTGTTTCACAAGTGATAGCTCTCAGACAACTGGAAGCAGCGTTGAAAAAGTCAAATCCATTTCAAGGATTTGGTGAGAAACAGTGCTGTGAGCTTTGAAATGTTGCAGACTGCAGTAATACCACAGTAATCTTCAACAGTATTAACAGCTTAAACAGACAAGCCTCTCTAAATTGGCTTAAAACCAATCAGGTAGGAGAACTTCACTAATTCAAACTAATAACTCTGTGGACTGTATTGTGGATTATCAGGTGTTGCAAATTAGGAAGGAAAAGCATGATGCAAAGCTCCTGAAAATCAAAGTAAAGGCTTCCAGTGTTGTTACTGTGCTTGCATTATCCCTTTACATGCATTTCCATAACAAAGATACTGAAGCACAAGAGGTAACTTACTTATTTTGACAATTTGGCTCTATTTGCTGTCTTTTATGATGCTACCTATTTCACACTGTGGCATTGTACTTGATAAAAATGCATTGCTATTTATGTGATAGTAGATCTAAGAACTTCAGCCATTGATCTGAGCTCACGGTAGATGCTGTACAAACACAAGAGAGGACAGTCCCTGAGCTTAGCACTCAGCATTTTGCCACTGTGAGGCTGTCTGATGAGCAGTCTGTTGACAGTAACTTTTTCTCTGAGGTTCTGTGAGTCTATGTATAGTATTTCAGATACATAACTACACATTTGTAATTCAAACTGAAAATAATTAAATTAATTATTGGTTTTGTTCATTCAGAATCACAGATTCAGCCTACCTTTGAAAAGTTACAGCAACATTCTATTGCTCCAAGGTGCTATCTACTCTGTAGCTGAGCACATAGATCTTTTAAATATATCCAGACTGATTATTTCCCATGGGAGATTTTCTTTTCTAAAAATAAAGGGATAGGGTTTTTTTTTTTGTTCTTTTAAAGTAGGGTGGTATAAAGATCATCAATGAGAAAGCAATCAAAATCTATTTCTGTCTTTTCAAGACTATGAAAAAAATAATAAATTAATTTTTCTGGCTTGCAAAGTATTTTTGCCCATCTATTACCTAAGAAATGTATCTTTGGGTTAATGGAAGCTACTAAATATATATGCATAGTGCCATGTATTTTAACCCTGAATTAGATCTATGGGAAAAAAAAAAGAGAGAGAGAGAGGTAAATTTCTTGCCTGTTTTCCCATGGTTTCATGGGTAGAGTTACAATGCTGAAGAGATGTGTTACTCCACTGTATCATTTCCACTCTCTGAGGAGCCTGGAGAGCAGACTGAGGCAGCTCAGGTTAAGGTAAGGCCAATCTGGAGTGTCAAGAGAGGGAAAAGGAATTGGGCATTGGACTTACAGCATGGGGTTTGAAAGTGGGAACTGGAGGGGTCTGGGCTTTCCCCACTGCCGTGCCTTCAGTGACACCATCTGAAGTACAGTAAAGGCTGCTTATTACATATACAAGCTCTAGCACTGCCCTCAAAGAAAATGCCCAATGGATGGATTGCCTCTGGCACCCACAAAAGAAATTCTGTGGACACAAAGAAGAGAAATCTGACTCCCTTTGAGGCCCCACAGAAGTGGGTGCCAGTATGTTTTAATCCAGTGCAAAGTGCTGATAACTCTATTCCTCCTTCCTCAGCTGATCTGATGAAAATTAACTTTCAACATTCACATCTGATCAAATCACAAGCTACAATTATGTGCAAGCATGAAAAAGATGACACCTTATTCTATAAATACACAGTTGGTAGTAACTTTCAAATTATATTACCAGTTCACACAGTATTAGTCAAATCCCTGTCATTAAGCAATGGTATTTCATAAGAAAGCTGATAATAGGATTCAAAGATCCTAATATGATTAGATGATGACTTGTTAATAGGAATTCCTTTTGTCATAGCCAGTGATTTTCAGTTTACTTTGACAGAGATGATCTCTCTGATGGGAGGTGGTAACATAATAAAAATCTGAGAATAGTGTAAAAAAATGAAACTAAAGAGTCAACAGTCATGAAACTAAAGATTCAACAGTACAGTCAATAATTTGGTAGATCTAGGGTGATTACATTTTAAATTTAATTACATTTTACATTTTAAAGACATTGTTGGGGAATGTAAGGCAATTCTAAGGCAGAGCCAATATGGATGCACACTGCCTATCTGTCAAAGCCCCAGTCCTACACTTTGCTCCTATGGGCACATGATGTCTCTGTTTCAAAGCATGGCTAAAATCAAAAGAGAGCTTTGTATGGGAAGCTTTCTGCCCCCTGGAGCAAGAGCTGTGGTTGGTGCTTCAGCCAGAGAATCACAGAATTATCAAGGTTGGAAGAGATCTCTAAGATCATAGAATCATAGAATTATCAGGGTTGGCAGGGACCTTACAGGTCATCTAGTCCAACCCCTACAGTGAGTAGGCAATCTCTAACTAAATCAGGTTGCCAAGCACCCTGTCCAGCCTCACCTCGAACACCTCCAGGGACGGGGCCTCAACCACCTCCCTGGGCAACCTGTTCCAGTGTTCCACTACCCTCACGGGAAGGAACTTTTTCCTAATATCTAATCTAAACCTACTCTTCCCTAATTTAAATCCATTACCCCTTGTCCTATCACTACAGGCCTTTGTGAACAGGCCCTCCCCAGCCTTTCCATATAACCCCTTCAGGTACTGGAAGGTGACTATTAGGTCCCCCCAAAGCCTTCTCTTCTCGAGGCTGAACAATCCCAGCTCTCTCAGCCTATCCTCATAGGGGAGATGTTCCAGCCCCCTGAGCATTTTTTGCAGCCCTCCTTTGGACCAGCTCCAGCAGGTCCATGTCCTTCCTGTGTTGAGGGCTCCAGAGCTGAACACAGTACTCCAGATGAGGTCTCACCAGAGCAGAGTACAGTGGTAGAATCACCTCTCTGGATCTGCTGGTCACGCTTCTCTTGATGCAGCCCAGGATGCGATTTGCCTTCTGGGCCGCCAGCGCGCACTGTTCGCTCATGTCCAGCTTCTCATCAACCAACACCCCCAAGTCCTTTTCTGCAGGGCTGCTCTCCAGCTCCTCATCCCCCAGCCTGTATTGATAGCGGGGATTATTCCACCCTAGATGCAGGACCTTGCACTTGGTCTTGTTAAACCTCATGAGGTTTATCTGGGCCCACCTCTCCAGCCTGTCCAGGTCCTTCTTTCATCAAGTCTAACCATCAGCCTCTCACCATCATCTAAAACCATAGCCCTAAGACTACTTCAGACAATGGCAAAGTTCTCAGAGACTTGACCAGAGGGAGTTTTACAACCCATGAGAAAAATACTGAACTCTTAAGCTGTTTTTCCAGGGATTGGAAGACCATTTTTCACCAAGTCCAATCACTTGAGCTGACCAATATAACAGCACACTTCTCTCATCAACAATTTCAATCAAGCTATGTAAGAGTAGCTCAAAATCTCTGGGTCTTGCCTGTGTTTTGGGTATACTAAATCAAGAAAATAGTGAAATGCTAGGTTTTGTTAGCAATTTTCATGTATATTTGTGCACTGGTAGCATAACATAGTGTTTGTGAGAGTGAAAGAAAGGTACCTTCAGCTGGCTGTGGGAATGCCTGCCGGACTCTCATGTCCTATGGCAGCACCAGCTAGGGCTCAAGCTGTGGGTTAAGAAAGGACTTTTTCTATACAGACTGCACACATCAATAAGGTTGGTAGATCAGTTCTCAACACTGGAAGGCAGCTGCACTCAGAATACCCCTTTCAATAACTGGCTTTAATTAGGAGAAAAAATGTCATCTAAATGATTTGGGCTTCTGAGTGAAGACCTATATGATTTTTAAAAGAAAAACACTGTAGCCACTGAATGTCAAAGCTGTGATAAAAAGCAGAAAGCTGAGATGGATACAGCTGTAATAGGGGATGTCTCAGCAGGAATCCACTGCCACCATCAGCTTTTTATGGGTTTTGTATTGCTAATATGATAAGAAATGCACCACTAGGAATACTATTGCATATCAGACACTATTATTTCATAAATTATTAGTATATTACCCTCTAAATGTCCCAATGAGTATAACAGCATCAAAATACTGTGTAAAAACAATAGAACCATGCAAACAGCAATTATTTAGCTGTTACATGTGTACAACATTTTTTTTTTCCTTTCCTTTTCCCTTGTTTTTATCCTGAATAAATAAAGAGTTTGCAACTGTTAGGGTCATTCAACCACCTCTGAGACACTGTTGTTTCTGAGTTGGAACAGAGTAGCTAATTACTGCTGGGAATGTGATGTGACAGGTTTTAAGAGTGGGTAAACCAGAGAATGACTTTTGATATTCAAATTCACTCTCATCTTGTTTCCATATTCTGCTGCTGGCACTAACGAAGGAAGATGTGGAAAGTGTCTCAGCACACACTTGGAAGGGCTGAAAACTCACACATCTCCTTCCTTCTCAGCTCTCCATCTCCAAGCCAGTTGGAGCAAGAAGAACTTTGGCCAGAAAGATGAACAAAAAAATACATAGGCAAGGTCATGTTCTCCCATGTCTCCAGGAAATTGTGGAGGACAGAACTGCAGAAGCCATCCCCTGTACAGGAGGGAGAAGGTTCACCAGTCAATGCTTGTGTTCTGAGCCAACCAGTATTTTCCAGCTGAGAAGTACTTTATAGCAAGATTTATGACTGTCATTCATTCAGAATAATTTTAATAAAAACAAGAAGGTTAAGATTTATATGATTTGTCTGAAGGTAAGAAGTTCTATTTAAAACTGTGTCAAAGTTCATTTGGGAAATACTGACTCATCTGAACAGATAGCCCAGAATATAAATAATGTCCTGGCAAACACTACTGATAATGTCTTTCACAGAGATATCATTAATAATTATAGTTTATATGGCTACAACTCCAAAAATAAGGTTCTCATGCTGCAATAAGCCAAAGAAGGAAGCTCAACTAGTTTATGGCTTCATTAAAATGGTGAGCTATAATTGCAGCCTTGCAATCAGCAAATGCAAATGTTCTATTTGTAGAGCTGCCAGTTTTATTTTATGTGTAACTTTCTCTTCAGAGAAAGAGACCTTATCCTATATTTCTTGGGCTTCAGTGTACTGAAAGAAAGTTTATTCTTTGGAAATACACTAATAGCACAGGAATGGAATTGGGATTAGAAAGTATCTGATGCCCTTCATGCACATTTATGATATGCCTTAAGCAAGAGCTGTGGTTATAAAATACAAATGGGCTAAAAAGAATGTAGTTGTCATGACTGTGTATGTGTCCAGATTGCAAGCCAGAAAACTGTCACTGATAGTTGGGGTATAATTGACCACAGTGTATGATAAGCACATTATTGATTGATTAATGTGATCTAGTTGTATTTAAAATGTCAGAGAGGAAAATTGAGTTGTCATTTTGTATCATGTTCTTTTTCAAGTAACAGATAAATATTACAATTAATGACTTTTCACTAAGGTTATCTAAAAAATTCAGGGAATATTAAACATCACATTATTCACAATCTTCATAGGTGAATATATTATTGATGAATATAGATAAATCTTTGCTAATATGAAACAGGCCCCAAAAGAAGTTACTGTACTTAAATAATGCTTTTTAATAAGATAACTCTTTTGATTACTTTTTAACATTTAACTTAGTGAATTGACTAAATTGACTAAATTCCTTTTACAATTTAGTAAGGTTTTATTTGTACTTAATCCAAACTGGGATATTGATTTAGAAGGTTTCAGTTTGCTTCTATTAAAGTCAATTGTAAAACTCCTGTTGACCAGGAAAGGCTTGAGAATTGATCCATGCAATGGCTTGCTACCATTTTCCACTCTTCACACAAAAGAACCTTGACTTTTCTCAGGTAGTTGAGAAAAATGTGCTTTAGCAAATGAATTTCCAAAAAACCTATTCTTAGCCTTGAAGTAAATCTCAAAGAATCCTCCAAGCTATTACAGATAAAACAAAGCCAAAAAGCATCTGCTGCAGAGATACTGAAATGTTATCACTCACCATTTGTCTGAAGCAGAGCTGGGAAGAGGGAGGGATGCCTGTCAGTAGGAGACTTTTCCACCAGCAAATGCAGCCTCATCTAAGTCTATAGTATTTGGTAAGAAAAGGAAAAATTTCAGCATTAAGAAGTTTCACTGAATTGTTTCAACTTTCATATTTCCTTTTGGCAACTTTGGAAATTGTGTAATTTCTTTCAGATCAGATATTGTTTAGTTTTCATAGCAATGTAATGAATTAAGCTGATGGTGATACCTTACCATGTCCTATTAAGTCTCTGACTGTCTGAAGGTTTTTCAATGTATTGATGTCCAACTATTAATTCAGCTGCATATGCAGGATTCTTCTGCTACTTAAAGTGCCCCAGACTTGGACTTAGGCTTACAGTTGTGATTCTTGAACCTGGGAATGTACACATCCTCCAGGATCAACACCCAAAAGCCAGCTGAGATCCCCTAAGGACTGTTCAGACAGCACTGGGTGCCTCCCTTCAGGTACAGGCCTGAGCCCTGAAGGATCCACATCAGAGTGGGCTGAATCCTCCCTAAGCTCATATGAGTGTGTTGACTAAAACTGCAGAGATATGACCATAGCTTGGTCACCTAGTTCATCTATAGATATGTATATGTAGGCATCCAGATTTCAAATGGTATAACTTGAGGCTGAATCCCACCCTTTGTTACATGAGCAAACCTTTTGCAGACTTGTATGAATCAGGGAAAAAGTATCTTTGACCTGGGATAATTTAAAAGAACATATTTGAATTTTGAACATAATCCTGTTTTTGTAACTTGATGCATGGGATGTCTTTTCTGAAGAGAGAAATACCACAGAAGTATGCTGTGAAAGGCATGAATGGCTGGAAAAAACAACCCCCAAAATACTGGCAGTTGGATTCTGAGTTAGAGTGGAAGGCAAAACCTGCATGTCAACATGTATCCATCTGCATGGAAAGTGGTTCCAATGACAGAGAAGAACATTACTGGGAACAAATGGCTGCCTGAAAGCTAAGAAAGGACAGTGCAAATGATGAGATCAGAAGCTCTAATGGTTTTGCCTTTAATTTAGAGCAGGAAAAATATTGCTATTTCAAGCAACTACATCAGTGCTGAAGTTAACCAGCTCCCACTTTTCCAGCAAAGCAGGTAATAACAAGACCAACTTCACCACTGGGGCTGGTCTCCCTCAACACCAGCCATTGGAGAGGGGTGGACTTCTTCAGAAGGGTGAGCAGTTCAGAGAATGAGGCAAATTTAGCACAAAACATTTGAAATGTTCTTAGATGATCCTTTTTCCAAAGCAAAAAATACCAAGCAGAGGCTTGCTAACTTGTTCTCTGCAGAAAAAACAAAGCCCAAGCAGTCTGCCTTCTCAAACACTTCCTCAGTTTTCAGATGCTAGGTCACATTCCATCTTCAGAGTGTTCCACAATTAACATAGTCTTGAATCTTGTGCCTAGGAAAAGCTTATTTTTTTTACTTGGGATTGAATGAAGAAGGACTGAGCAAAACTGCAACATCTCTCCAGCAGTTAGTACAGCAAACATAGCATGCAGGGGCAAGTCAGTAGACAGGAATCACTGGTGAAGACCTTTCCTTAATCAAAATGATGGCTAAAACACAGCCTAGCCTACAGGGTAGGGTGAAGATTGTGAGGATCAGAGATACTGCTGCTCTGGAGCAGTGGTGCCACCAACAGAAACCAGGGAAAAGCAGAAAGGTCAGGTATGTTCCTCTTCACTCTGAATCACCTTATCATCACCTCTCAGTCATCTGCAGCAAAGTCAGAAGACCTGCCCCAGGATGGTCTCTGAAATACCTGAGTGCAGTTTTACTTCTCAGTTTTTATTGGTGGTGAGATCTTTGCACACAGGCACATGAGTGCAGGGGTGGTCAGCAAATGGAGCATGGGAACCCTAGGGTGGGAGGGGGTGTCAGGAGGATGTCCTCATACAGCCTCTTTCTGCTTGGACTGGTGAAGCAACCAATGGGAGCAAAGAGATGCTGACCCTGCCTCAGAACCTGATCATCAGGAGCCCACCTACCATAAAACTTCTTGATCTTCCAAAGAGCTGGGAAACAAAATCCTATCTTTCTAAATAAGGGCAAGCAGTTGTCTGACACAGTTGTGCTCTCTGTGTTATGTTTTGAGCAAATGTTTAATTACAAAAGGATGGTGCCTAAATTGTCATAATTAATCTGAACCTGTGCTAGAGTTCACAGCAGCCAAGACTTTTTACACTAGTGAATCACTCTCATTGAAATACTCTGTGCTTAAATAGCAGGAAAAGCTGCTATTAGAAATCTCTGTAATAGCTTTTATGAAAGCTCTGGCTAATTTAGAGCCCAATTAAACCCAGAAATCCAATTATTTCTGAATAACATAATTGCAAGAAAGTAACTAGCATTGTAAGTATGCACTAGCTATTATGGAAGATGCTTTAATAAAAGAAAATCAGTTCCAAGCTGCTGAAAAGATGTGGTTTTAGTTATCATAAGGATGGTCTGCACATTTCAGAATTCCTCTGTTTTCACTCCTCTTTATCAGAAGCAAGTAAATGCTCTTGGTGCTCTGAAACTGTCATTACATGCATGTCATGGGTCCCACTGGAGAGCAGATGAAAGATGTTAGAGCAGAGCCATTTATACAGGTGCTTGAATAACCTCTGTTGGATGAGACCCCTAGCAGTCAGTAAAAACAAACCTCTTTCAATCTCTCCTTCCCTTTCCACTGCAAAAATACCCCAAATCAGACTGCTTTGACTTCAGCATTAAAAAATATAAACTATGATAGAAAACTGACCTGATGTAAACTAACAATAAAAGTGATGCTGGTAAAGGAAAGCCTCAATGTAAATAAGAAGCAGTTTGATAATATGGGCTTGGGCAGGCAGAGATGGGGAACCACATTCAGCTGGGAGCTACCAAGACTAATGTACAGTAATCACACAATCAGTAAGGTTGGAAAAGACCTCTAAGATCATCAAGTCCAACCATAATGATTAGTTAAATGTGGCTGTAATTGTGAGTTTGGTGACCTGCACACATAAGAAGGTTAGAGAAGACAAGGCAGACCAACTCCTACCACAGACTGACAGTTTTGCTTCTAGTGGGAAAGGGAATTGGTTATTGGCTGCCCATGGCTTTGCTGGTGGGCAGTTGTGGAAGGGCCATCACTGAACTACTGCCCCTGGAGCTCTGTGGCTGCAGCCAGTGGACTCATGGGACTACTAACCTCATAGCATGTTTGCCTAAGCTCTAGAGCCTTCCTGAGGGCAGCACTGTAATGTCCTCTGCTGGAAAGCTGTCCTCGAAAGGCCTGATAGTAAGGCAGAATGGAGAGCTTCTGCCCATCTTTCTCAATGCTGCAGGAGATAGTACCTACAGTTTTGTGCATTAGGGACTTTGCATGGCTATAGATATGGCTGAGGGAGGAAAAATGATGCTGGCTTTGTAAAATATATCATAAACTCAAGGGCAGACCTTGGCTTCAATGTTTCCACACAAGTGAAGCAGAGGCAGAAACTTCACCTGACCTAGCTATTTGCAGTAACTATATTTTCTTACCCCAAAAGCCACAGTTCAACTTTAAATTCCTGCTGAGGAGAAAATTCCCTCTTGACTCAATTGGAATTTTGCTTGAGTGGAGATTTGCTGTGTTAAAATTTAGGTTGCTGATTTAATCACAGTCTATGTCCTGAAGGACAAGTTGAATAAAGTGCTGACCCTTAGGGAAGGTGGAAGAAGATGGTAGTGAGGTGTGGCCCAGTTTCTTCCTCCAGGTCATGAGTGATAGGACAAGACAAAATGGCTTCAGGTTGCACCAGGGGAGGTTTAGATTGGATATTAGGAAGAATTTCTTTCCCAGGAGGGTTATCAGGCATTGGAACAGGCTGCCTAAGAAGGTGGTGGAATTACCATGCCTGGAAGTGTTCCAAAAATGTGTAGATGTGGTGCTTGGGCCATGGTTTAGTGGTGAGCATGGGAGTGTTGGGTGGATGGTTAGACTTGATGATGCCAGAGGTCTTTTCCAACCCTAATGATTCTATGATTCAATGAGTGTATACTGAAGAATTAAGGTTTTTCTATTTCTTATATATGTTAATCTTCTCATCTGCTGACTCATATGCAAATAAAAAAATATTTCATGAAACAGTTGGGTTCCATTACCCAAATACTCATTAAACAAAGAAGTCTCCTGAAATGGGTAGAGGGCTGGTGCAACAAGGTATCACTCAACACATTTCTGCTGTGTTTAAAGCTTTGCACACAGTAGCTCCCAATTTGATGAAGGCCTAGGTCATTCATGTTACAAGGCTTTGGGTTTTTTAAAAGATGTCTGAATTATGAGCACTTAAAAAACTATCTGTACAGAGCTGACAGAAGGAATTTATGATTTCAATTCTGGAAACAGGATCAAAAATGTAAAATAAAGTCTAACTCCAAAGTATAAATTAAGGAAAGAAAAGGCTCATCTTCCAGTAGCAAATAAGCTCCCATTTACTTGTCATGTTTGGTCACAGTGTCTTTGTTTGGGAAATAATTGCCCCAAAAGGAAGCAGATATATAAGATGTAAGGCACCAGTTTTGCATTTTGGTTTTAGAAGTTTAGTAGACCTTTAGGATTTACAACAATAACTTACACTGCACTATTTAGGGCCAGAGCTCAAGATCCCTATTTGAGATCATTTCAGCTCTACAAAAATATGTTTTGTTAATGCTTTTAGCATGAGGCTACATTTGAAAACTGCATCTACTGATAGCAGGGCTAGATGAAGGACTTTTCCAAGAATGATCAAGTCAGTGATCAGGAAAAGGTGATACAAATAGAGTGCATTAGCATTGTTTCCTTGGTAAAACAAACTACAGAAATTGTTTCAGAGATTTTGGAAAGATTTTACTACTGCAGAGCCTAATGCTTTCTGTGGTTGGAGGAACTCAGCCAGAATCCAGTTTCAGTGAATTATAGGTCTTTCTAACCAAGTACTTTGTTGAATTATTATTTATTTTTAATTTTGTGCTGACATCATGTCAAATTGACATGTTTGAGGTATAATTAGACAGTCTGATTACAAAAAAATCAACTATCATTTAAAAATATACATTAACATAAAATGACAAGCATTGAAAGTTAATATCAACCCAATGTTCATTCTTTTGCATTCAAATGAGTCTTATTAAGTTATAAAGTCCATCTAAATATGGGTTTAATTTTCAACCAATAGACAATGAGTTCCATAATCTGCCTCTCTCCCTAACCCTTCATTAGCTCTACTGTTTCTCTACAGTTTGTTACTCCAATAAACCCTTTGAGGATTACATTATTTCATTGGTCCTGCAAAGCACAGAACTTTGGCAATAAAGGTTTGATGTAAGCTAGACCTTAGTGACCATGTGCTGTGTTGATTCTAAATACATTGTTAGGCCCTTTTCTTTGGCCCTTTTCTTTGCAAAGCACAGAAAGAAGCAATATCTGAATTTAAACAAGCAAATCAAGCCAATTGGCTTAGAATTATGATGCTTGGTTTTCTAATGCATATTCAGAGTGGTAGAACAGAAAGTACAAAATTTAATTGTACCATAAAGCTGTCAGGAGAAAATATATACTGAATATCAAACAGGGTTACATTTCTTCAGTAGTGATCATCTGTGGAAAAGTTTCTACTTAAAGAAGTTATATTTCTGGACAAAGAGCAGTTCTAGGGGCCTTGTCACTGAAAAAAAGAGTGACAAAATATGATGTGTTTTGTTCAGGACACAGAATGCATCTGCACACACTCTGTGTTACTAGCACATGTTTAACACAAAAGACAAAATATCCAGAAGGGTAAAGCAGCTCATGTATTCTTTTCTGTTTTTACAACAGTAGCACAATAAAAAGTCTGCAAGGTACAAACCCAGAGAAATATCAGCAAGGGCCCTTTGGAGAATTTGTACTATTTATGTGGCAGAGAGCAAAATCATAAAGTTTATACCATACCCCATTACGTGCAGAAACACAACTTATCGTTTCATTATCATCACTGCCCACAATGGGTTTTATGTACACACATGAACTCAGCCATTGACATTATTTTTTATCTTCCTACCTCCTTAAGAAAGAAAAATGAATGACTGATACATACAACATACAATTCTTGCTTATACACCATGGCATGTGTACACAGAATCATTAAGGTTGGAAGAGACCTCTAAGATCATCAAGTCCAACTGTCAGCCTATCACCACCATGCCACTAAACCATGTCCCTAAGTACCACATCTAGATGCTTTTTAAACACCTCCAGGGATGGTGACTCCACCACTTCCCTGGGCAGCCTGGGCCAATGCCTAACAACTCTTTCTGTGAAAAAATCCAATCTAAACCTCTCCTGGTGCAACTTGAAGTCATTTCCTCTTGTCCTCTCACTGGTAACACAGAAGAAGAGACCTACCCCTATCTTGTTACAACCTCCTTTCAGGTAGTTGTAGAGACTGTGAAGGTCTCCCCTGAGCCTCCCCTTCCTCAGACTGAACAACCCCAGTTCCCTCAGCTGCTCCTCATAAGACTTACTGTCCAGACCCTTCACCAGCCTCATTGCCCTTCTCTGGACAGGCTCCAATGCCTCAATGTCTTCACAGATATGTATCCACCACACCTTCTCTGATAAATGAGTTTTTAATAAACCATTTTTTACATATGTAAATGGACCTTCTGCATGGATCTGACCCAAATTTTCTGGAGACCAATTTTGAGCTGACTTGGATTGGTTTTAAACCGAGTCCTGCCTGTTACTACTGAATTCACCAAGCTGAAGGCATAAGTGAACCCATTAGGGAATCAGTGAGCTAAATTTACTGATCATGCTTCCAGTCACATACATTTAAGTGCATAGCAAGTTACTGTAATCAACTATGATGACAACTAATGATCCAGAACCATTAAAGGGAAACAGTATTAATGATACTGTATCTTGTCAGTGCACCAGCACTAGGTTTAAAGGAAAGAAGATACTGTACTCCTTACTATTTCTCTAAGGATTTCTTGCCAGAGACTGTGTTGTGAAGTCAGTATTTCTAGGTTACTTGTATTTTTTTTTTTCCTTAAGAGAAAAGTATCATTCCTGTACCATTTTTTGTGTATGGCAGTGTTGAGAAGAGATTCTTCACTACCAGTGCCTCAATTTCAAAAACACAGGATTCAGTTTGGAAGTCTGCCTGCATTAATCTCAGCTGTCGTTATGTGACACATTCCTCCTCTCTTTAAGACAGAGACATGGCAGTGGGGAAGTGGCATCTATCATGTCCACATCTGTTTCCAGTGCTGATTGAAAATGGAAGGTGCAGGGGTGCACAGAAGCAGCCTCTGTGCTGTGGTCACAAAGGAAAGAATCTGAGTGGAAGCCTTTGGCCCAGCTGGTGCAGATGTGGTGCAGTTTTCCTCAATAAAACTCCCTCATGAAAAAAATTATGCTTGAATTTGGAGGAACTCTGGCATTTCTCTCCAGCTGCCTTTCTCCTAGCTAAGAAGTCTTCCCACCACCCACCATGACCTTGTGAATGACCCCTGTGAACTGTGGGAGATGTAGTGAATACACCTGAAGAAGGAAAACCTGTTGTCAAAAAAAGAGAACAATTTAGTCAGTGATGATCTGGACCTCTCTGACAGAGACTACTATCATCATAATTAGGGATTTACTAGTTTGCATAACATTCTCCTGGAGATGATTTATAGTACTTGAACTAGCTTGCAAACCACACCTAATGAAGTGCCTGGGGTCTTTAGACCCCTGTGAGATGTATTCTGGGGTTAAAAGTCTAGTGTGGACTTTGCTTTCCAGTATGCCAGAACAGAGAGCAGTCTGCCTGTCAAATCAATGGGAAATGATACTTAATTCTGGGACACACAGGTGCTTCTACCCTCAGGCCACTGGTTAAAATCCAGCAGAGTATCCTGTCCCCTTCTGCTCTGAAGGCTGTCACTGAGTGACAGGAGTCTGCTGGCCTGGGTTTAATGAGCAAGTTGTATCACCCCTCTTCTACTGGGAAGATGGTCACGTGGCTGCCAGCAACCTTCTCACAGCAGAAATACAGAGTGCCTAAATGCCTCTGGAGAGTAAATTGATGTTTCAAACAAACAAAGCAAGTCCCTCCAACAGCAGGTTTTCTTTGAGGGACAGGCCTGTTTGGCCAAAATCTGGTGTCCTTATGTCTCTTCTGAGGACTCTCTACTGGGCACTTCATGAGAGCACTGAATAAATTTTGAGAGGAAACAGCTGTATTTTTCCAACAGGTACTAAGGAAACAAGATCTTATTGCCCTCATGCAATTCTCTTTTTATATTTCTGATCTCTTTTTGCCAATAAACAGTCTTAGGGGTTTTGAGAGGACCTACTGTCATATGCTTGTTCACTAAAGCTCCTCCAAGGAGGTGAGAATCTGAGAGAAGTAAAAGGCTCCATGAGAGAGATGAGGAGAGGTGGAAGCTGGGAAAGACCACAGTGAGATAATCAAGTTATGGTCAGTTGTGTTTTGATCATATATCATGTTTCCTATTGTGCACATGACTTTGAGGACTTGTTCTTAAAACACATGGAACATTAGCAAAAGTGTCCCTCATTGACAAGTGGAGGCTGAAGCAGTTAGCAGGGGAAGGATACATAGATAAAAGGCTGCAGTTACATTATGTGATGTAGGAACACACAGAACATTAGTGCTAACAGAGGAGTTTGAGAACCTGCTTAGTACCTCCCCAAATAAATCCATTCTTGCACACTCTTTCCAGACAATCCTCCACTCTCCATGTCTGTGAGAGATACACACAAATACTCATTTTGCTCCCCATAGTTGGAGCTGGATTCCTTTTTTACAGAGCTAATCCACCCCATGAGTTCCAGCAGACTCAGCCCAATGTGGTAGGTCAGTGAACCAACACACCCATTAGCTGGGAAAAGACTCCCTTAGCTTCTTCAGGAGCAAAGCACAGATCACTCCCAGCACAATAGACATAGAAGCTGCCTTATTTATTAAAAGTGTGGTAGTGTGCTTGATTACATTTACATTCATAGTTAATTCCTGGCAGTGCTGAACATATCAAAAGATAATTATGACAATGGTGCCAGTTATTTTTAAATGGCTATATGAATCTACATGCCTAAAAGGATGATGTTATGTGCATGTCTTTAGCAAATGAAAAATGTATGTCTGCTATTCATTCATTAGCAAAAATTTGCATCCACAGTGAAATATTTGGCTTTGACTGAAAGAAGGTTCATTACACCTCCAAACTGAAAGTGCAGAATGCAGAGAAAATATGATCTGATTTTTTTTTTTTGTCTTGGCAGTGTGCTAAAACTGTGAGTAAAGCAGCTGGGAGTGTTGAGGACTCTGAAGACTCCTAGTGTTTACAGCCCAGATGTTGTTCATGCCTCTGCTACTCCCATTAGCAGAAGGTAAACGTGTTTGTGTAAGGGAAGGGCAAACAGACCACTTCATGTGTATTGAATCTTTAAAAATATGTAATTGAAAATATACTCTCAGATCTGTTTCAAAGTGTACTAGCAGGGCACTGAAAGTCCTTTTCTGAGGCTCTCTAGTTAAGCTTCTTACTTCTTAATCTGCTGTTAAAAAGATTGCTTTTAGTCCTTTTGGTGCAATACAAGAGTTAGAAGGTTGAGTGATAAGATTTCTGACCTCTCTGTCACACATGAGGGCACTTACCCAGAGGGAAAGACCTTGTCTGTACTTAGATTAGGAAGAGAACTTCCTTGTTCAGCAAGAAGAAATTAAGAACTCTGTGTGTGCACATGATCCAGAAGAGTGTAACTCAAATTTTTGTGACTCTCAGGCTGGCAGGCAAATTAACAAAGGTGAAGAGATGAACAGTAAGTGTGTTGGGTGAGGGAATATTGTGCTGGAGGGCATGATGGAAAAGATCTCCTGCAGTGTGGTCTCTATTTGCAGTGTTTCCTACTCTGGAGCCTCTGAGCAGCAGTAACTTGAAAAATGTTCTTAAAAAATCTCTTTCTTTGTGTACATTGAACTCACATGGGGCATGGAAAGTTATCAAACACTTGCCCTAGCACACTGACTGCCAGCATGCAATACAACAGCACTATTATCCAAGACCATGTGTCCTTTAAATCTTCAGTAATTTGTTGGTTTTCTTTGAAAAAATTTAATGCTGGGAGATTTTTTTTGGCAAATTCCAATTAAATAATTTTCTTTGCAATTTGTTTTTTTCCCTAGACAGTCCTGTGATCTACTTGGTGCTGCAGCAAGACCCCAACATTGAAAATGTGGGTTTAGGTAGCAAGGGTCCACTTCTCCTACATGCTGTCAGTAAGGTGTCTCCATGGTATTTTATTGGTGTAGGACTGCCTTTCTCACCAGAAGGATATGTGCAAAGCCCACTGCAGTCAGGGAGCATTAACAGGCACACTGAAGGCAAAAATGATGTCCCTTAAAATGGGAGCTAGTAAGACATTTCTGAAGCTGTCATTCTGTGTTTTGCTGGAAGCTGGAGCTTCATGAGCCTAGATGACAGTACAGAGAGAACACATCTTTTTCAAAAAGTTCTTCAGAATTCACTTCTATGTGGTGTAATAATAATAACAACTATAACCTGCCTGTGTATTCTGGCTTACAAGTCACTTGCAGCTTTGTTGGTGACATTCAATGGTAATTGGATCAGCCTTACAGGGAAAAAGCCCTTTCTAATAACAGCTAAGGAAAAAGAGAGGAACCATTCTGGTCCCTAAAGACTTGAAATCCTCCATACATTTGCTTTATCCTTGTTCTCTTTTGAGGGTGAGTGGAATTCATCCTTGTTCCTGGACTTGCAGTAGAGCTCAGCTGCCTGGGTGATTGCGTGAGGGATTTGGAGATCAAGTGTGATCCAAACCCAAGCCTTAGCATCTCAGTTCCTCTCTGCAGTAAGTGACTCTTTTATATGAAAAGGCAGAAAGCTACACAGTTGAAATCAATTACAAAACTCCTGCTGCCTTCAGAGAGGCTGAATTTCATTCTAAAAAGAGCTGGTGTGTTTAAAGGTGCTGAAGCACCATTCTGTGTTCTTAAGCACAGGAAGGGGGACAGGTGCATTGCCTCTCTGAGCCCAGTGTTGATGCTTGGCTCTGGGGAGGAGAAGATCTACTGGGTAGGATGGTGGGGAATCAGGTCCTTCATAAGGAGCAAGTCTGGGGGCCAGGCACCTGAACATATAGAGCATGAACATGAGATCCTGTGTGGTGATTAGGTGGAAGGGCAAGGAAAACAGTGAATAAACATAAGCTAGGGCACATAGGTGGTAGCAAGACAATGACATGCTTCTGAGGGTTTGGGAAAATGAGCTGGAAGTAGATGGAGCCTAAGACCCTGTCCTCAGTATTACAGGACCACAAACAAGTAGATGCCAAACTCACCAGTTAAACTTGTGCTTCTGCAATTAAAAGGGCTGCTGGGTGAAGAAGGAGGCCATCTAGCTGCTAAAGCAAGTACAAGACTGAGCCGATGATCACACATTCAAACCCACCTGAAATGTGAGAAGAAAAGTTACTGATACAAACTTGGTTGCCCTAATCAATACACTGCCTGGACACACACACTGGTGTGTGTTTTGGGCTGACCCTAGCCAGCAGTGAAGCACCCACACAGCTGCTCACTCAGCTCCTTCACCCAGCAGGGCAGGGGAGAGGATAGGAAGAGCAAAAGCAAGAAAACTTGTAGGTCAGGATAAAGACAGTTTAATAAGTGCAAAAAAGAGACAAAGCCAAGAGACCCAAAGGCAATCACTCATCACCTCCCACCAGCAGACTGATGCCCAGCCAACCTCTGAGCAACATCTGCCTTAGAAGACAAAGCCCCTCCATCTCCTTCCTCTAACACAGTTGTTTGTTGGTTTGTTGTTTTATTTTTGCTGAGCATGACACCACATGGCATGGAACATCCCTTTGGTCAGTTGAGATCAGCTGTCTTGGCTGTGTCCCTTTCCAACTTCTCACCCATCCCCACCCTTCCCACTGCAGAGTGATGATAGTCAAGAGTGGAAAAGAGAGAAAGCCTTGATGCTGTGCAAACACTGCTCAGCAATAGCCAAAATATTGGTGTGTTCTGGACACTTTTTTAGCCACTAATCCAATGCTCAGCACCTTATGGGCTGCTACAAAGAAGATTAACTTCATTCAGGGCAGACCTATTACAGTATAACATGATGTTCAGTTGTATTATGCTGGGAGTGAGTCTTGCTGAAGCCTTCTTTATTCAGAATAAATATCAAAATTGGTCTTGTTTCTTTGAGGCATAAATAGAGGAGACAATACTGTCTCCTCCAGAGCCCAATGTTACCTTCAAACCTGGCACAGACATGGAGCCAGGGAGCCTCAGGTGAGGCTGCTCTATGCTTGTGGGATTTCATGAACTAAATCTATGCATAGCTACTCTGACCCTTCCACTTCACACCATACTCACTGCATGTGCTTGAACCATCTGTGTACTGCACATCATTAATCTGGCAGACCCTGGGGTTGCAAGATTTCTGGCTAGTGAGATGAAGCTCCTCTGTAAGTGATCCTATAAGTTGCCACATGTCTAGAAACCCAGCAAATGCAATGATAGCTTTTCTCCCTCAAATTCTTCCCAGCTAAAATTCCCAGAAGATAACTCTCATCTATCTACACCCAACAGTCTGATATACAGTAGCCATGTTTTCAAGAGCATTTTCAGCTTTACAGTTTGATGTTTCAGGGAAATGGATATATGAGAGAAGTGAAGGGGAAACATGTAAGCTTTATACATAGAAACAGTGGTTAGGCCAGTGTTTCCTATAGTTGATGTGCCTGATTTTCTCAACAGAAAATTCTGTAGCAGGCATCTGTGAATGTGAGTGCACAGGTAATGGAGGCTTGAGAGAACAATACAGTACAACAGGAAACCGACACAGATAACTCATGATAATCCTAAAAAGATTGACTGTTTAGTTGCTATGTGTTCAGAAACAGAACAAAAGGCCATTTTTCTGTGAAAAGCCTTCTAATTTTGTCCTGTGTGCTGCTTTGCAGATGCTCTACAGCTGTAACTGTGAGCTTTGGTAGCTAGTGAAACCTCCCCTGGGGTCTACTGCCCAGGCATGAAAGTGCATACCAGCTCTGTAACACATTTGCTTAATTTGTTGATCAGTATGAAAGATTAGGTTGTGGCTGCCCCATCCTTGGCAGTGTTCAAGGCCAGGCTGGATGTGGCTGTGGACAACTTGGTCTAGTGGGTGGCATCCCTGCCCATGGCAGTGGGGTTGGAACTAGATGATCTTTAAGGTCCCTTCCAACCTGGGCCATTCTATGATTCTATGATCTGCCTCATTCAGGTTTAGCATGAAGAAGGCTGGGGACACCAGCACAAGCACAGGACAGCTAAGGCATTGGGAATTCTCCACTTTCTCCCATGTGCTGCTTTTCCTGCCTGAGTTGCCTTGTGCCTGTCTAATTAACTTTGGGAACAGCAGCTACCATGGGCTGCAGCTGGGGTTGTCCCTGCTCAGTGCCAGGAGGAAGCAAGGCACAGAAAGTGTTTACTAGTGGTTGCAAGGCTGTAGTAGGGATAGGGATTGATGGACCCCACTGTAATCCAATGTAAAAAATGCTCCTGCACAGAAAAAAAAGACAAGTTAGAGCTAGCCAGGAAAACATTACATGACTCTGGTATAAAATGAACAGTGATATTTAGGGGAACCCATTATGGAGTGGAAAGAGGGCTGGAACAGATGCTTGATCCTGCATGTATTCATAGAAACTGGACAATGTTCTTGGTTTTTCCTGCTAAAGAGACTTAGACCAGACAAATATCTGTTTCTCTCTTTAATTTATTCTGTTCTAAGAGAAATAACCCACCAATCCCTTGAAAACTGGCTGCTTAGTGTAACAATGACACAGTCAGAAGCAAGTTTTCTTTTCCCAGAGGTCTCTGGGTCCATGCAGTGCAGAGAATAATAGTGAATCAAGGCAAGAAAGAACATACAGCTTGCCTAAAAGGGAAGTGGTTCATTCTTTAGTCTAGTCATGCTAGACATCCTGTGATGCAGGTATGATCCTTGCCATCAGTCTCAACAACTCATCTACTCTCTCAGGCTGACTGGTCTGCAAACCTCCTTCCTCTTGGCTGCCAGAAGCTGGAAGGGCTTTGTGAAAAATCAAAGTGCAGTCTTACAGCTGGAGCTTGTGTCCTGAGTCACAGGCAGAAAGAAGGAGGAGCTGAGGTTGCTCAGAAGTACTGTCAATCTCTTATTTTCTAATTTTCACATTTAATTTATTAGCATTTTTGCAATGTTTTAACACTGTTAAGGGGATGGCAGGAAAAGGGAGAAGAGGCTTAAGAAGATCCAGGAAAGGTCAGTTAGAAAAACTCTTTTTTCCAGGAAAAGTTTACCATCATTGGGAGCAGGTTGAGGGGCAGCAGGTGACAGCATTTTAACTTGTGGGTGGAAGCCAATGAACTCTGCTGATGCAGAAAACCAGTACTTTACTGGCTGTGCTCTACCTTTGTTTATTCACATGTATTTTTCACACTGTTCATAAAGGTCTCATCTGAAAGCACTTTTCAAAAGGATTAAAGCTCATGGTCATGGATTGCTACTGTTTCATACCCAGAGAGAACGAGTTATTGATTCAGAAAAACAGGGCTTTTGATTTCATTGAATGTCAATGTGTGTTTATTAATATTTACACACTCCTCTGGAGGTGGATGGTGCTGTGCAGAACACTGAGATGACAGGGTCCCTGGTCTAGGATGCCTGCAAGATAGACAACACAATGAATTACATCAGCTAAAAAGGGTCACAGAGAGGGTGAAAGAGGAAAAGAAACAGCAGAAAACAAAAGAAAGGGAATTTGTTTCATAAAAGAGCCATTATTTACAAAGCATGGCCATTGGGTAATTTGATTCCCTTTGGCTTTTATTCTGGATTTGTTTTTCATTCTGTTTTATTATGTTTAATAATCAGGTATGGGTGAGATAGTACATAACACTGGAGCTGAGACTGATGATGAAAGGCTATGAGAAAGCTCTGGCTCTCAAGGAGGGATTTGAGGAAGAAAAGCATTTGGTTTTTCACTCATTAGAAGCAGACAGTCTTAGGCACAGAAGAGTTTCACACTTGTGTTAAACTTTAAATTAATCACATGTGTAAGTCTTTGTGGGAATAGGGGGCTAATTGGGTAGATTAGAATACAATTAACTGTGAAGTCTGGCCAGCACTAACTGACAATTCTTAAAGAGTGGAGAAGCTGATAAAATCCTGCCTGCTTTAAAAAACAGCTATGAAGACATTTGGGGAGAGAAGGAAAGGGACCTTTTGCCATTATTGGATGAATGGCAGCAACAGAAGTACAGATGAACTTAATTCTCTGTATTGTTGCTATAACCTTGCACAGCTGTACTGAGTTTTCTTCCAAGATCCATTTCAGTTATGTCCTCTCAGTTAGGCCCCTTGCTGACCCACAGAAACCTTTACTCTCCTCAGACTCCTCTAACAGGAGGATGCTGTGCTGCAGTAGAGCTGGCAAGACAAGGTAAGTGAATGAACACCTTCTCCAAAATTTATCACAGTGTCTCCTGAAAAGTCCTAAAAGCTTTTAAGTAGTTTGGGAAATTACCAGTTATCCAAGCATTAGATAGTTTTGTGGATTTGCTTCCTGAGCATTCAGCCATCTAATGAAACATAGCTAAAAAGTTCTGTCAGAACTTTCTTGAGATACCAGATAGTTTTTTTCATATATAAAGTTTAGTAATATGTTTAAAAGCACCTTCTTTCCAAAGTGTTTGTCTTCCACTTATCAAAGATGTAAAACCCCCTCTTCTTCATAGTCTTGGAATGGTCTCAAGTTTTATGGATTCTTGAAAGAGTGCTTGACTTTCCTAGGATTATCCATCAGAGAAGGTAATTGATAAAGAAAGGTTTTATGCCTGGTATCTGCAGGAACCTGAATTTTGTGTTAAGTCTTACAACATTTTCAAAACAGTGGTGATGAGTGTCTGAACACGGAGACATGGAAGAGATGGACTCTGTGTTTGAACTTATTTGACCTTCAGTGGTTAACTGCTCTTTACAATGTGGTGTGTAAAGCTCTATGGGTCTAAAGAAGATTGGCTGAAGGAGTGTACTAAGACTTGCATAGCAAGGTTCTGGTGGCAGGGGGGCTGCAGAGGTGCCTCTGATTTGATTGGTAATAAATTAAACTAATTTCCTCAAGTTGAGTCTGTTTTGCCTGTGATGGTAAGAGCTGAGTGATCTCCTTGTCCTTATCTTGACCCAGCAGCCTTTTGTTATATTTTCTCTCCCCAAGTGATGAGGGAAGTGGTAGAGTGGCTTTGGTGGTCAACCCACCACAGGCTAGAGAAGCACTTGCTGAAATGTCTCCAGTGATGTGGCTGGATGTGGAATTAAGAAACTCAAATCAGTAGGGATAAAGCTTTAGATGCTTGGTGTTGAGAGTGTGTGGAAGTCACTTTGTGCACTATATCTTAATGACAATTCTGGTTTTATTTCTAAGATAATAAAAAAGTAGTTTATTTAAATGTCTGACCAATACAACTCTTGTGCTTCTTATAGACAGATAATTATGCCTGAGTTTTGTTTTGCCTTTCCTCCTGACATTAGGAAAAGGTGGAGGTGTTAGGGATTGGCACAGGCTGCCCAGAGAAGTGGTGCAGTCACTGTCCCTGGAGCTGTTCAAACAACATATAGCTGTGGTACTTAAGGACATGGCTTAGTGGTATGGTGGTGATAGCTTGATGGTTGGACTTGAGGATCTTGGAGATCTTCTCCAACTTTAATGATTCTGTGATTTAGCAGCATATGTGACCATACAGATAGTCACACATGTAGATGTGTATACAGGCATAAACAAAGACCATCATCCACCCTGAGGCAAGGTTATAACTACCATGACTCTGAAGAGAGAATTATTTTCACCTGCATGGTACATAAATTGTGTTGAAAACAATAGTTATGACATGCTTTAATGAAGAACACAAACTACATCACCTGACTGAAAGAGACTAGTTCTGTTATCTCCTCTGCCCTCACAGACTTGCATTACTGCTGGAAAACTGACCCATCTAAACAGACACTTGAAAATTAGGCACTCCAGTTTCACAGAGAGATTAGGAAAAAAAATCTGAGGGGGGGAAAAAAAGAAGTATCTCCAACTCAATTTCCATTGGTTTTTCATATTCTTGATAGACAAAAATGTGGCTTTGGCAAACTCTCCATCTGACAATGCAATCTTTTGTGGAAGTGGAGCTCTAAGAGTTGTGTCTTCATGGTGTTCCACATCTCTCTTATTGCATATTGGTAGATGAAGGGGCAATTTCAAGAACATCTTTGTCCTGTCAAGTACTTAGCCATCTAAGAAGTGTCAGTGACACCATAGTGTCTCCTGATTCAGTACAGCCTGAGCTCTAAAGGTGAAGGCTCCACTGCCTGCTGCTGAAGATTGGTTAATAAATGGAGAGCAAGCAAAATCTTCACTGACATTTTTCTTATGTATTATTTGAATTTTATGATGGTTAAAATTCACCTAAGAAGAGTCACCTCTGATTTTCATGTACAAGGTAAAAAGAAATCCAGCATCAAAATTGTTTTTATAACATAATCTCAATCCATTTATGAATGCAATGTTTGTAAATGTAAGCTGCTGATGCAGTGGATGCTCTTATTTTAGTGTTACTGTGTTCATTGTGTTCCCTTCCTCCCATCTGTGTTTTCCAGTCTCAATTCCTTATACTTTCCAACTAAAGTAACTTCTCCCTTTTGCCAGAGTCTTTCAACTACTTTTCAGTAGTCTGCTTGGTATTGTATTGCTTTAAAAAGATCTTATGCAAAAGAGTAATCTGATATGACTTTAAATTACACTAATTGCAATGAAAAGCCTGACTATAACCAATTGTGTATTGGTTATGGAATGTAAATTCCTATGTGTAAAGTATTTCACCCCTGGATTCAGCTATAGTAGGTGATATATACAGCTGGGGGACGTTCTCACTTTAAGGAGGTGAATTTCATTGCTGTCAACAAAGGACATTTACAACTAAAGCAAGAGTAAAATTCTTGTCCCTCCACTTTTCAGTATGCTGGAAAATTAAAATATACTGATATTTTTTTTTTAAAGATGCCTTTTCACAGTAGGCACTAAAGAAAACTCCAACATCTCAGTCTCAAGTAGGACATTTTTGCTGACATAAACACCAGTTCTTAATGTGGATTTGAGCATTTGGCTAATTTAAAATTTATTTTTAAACTGCTGAGAGGTTTATATTTGGAAGCAGCTGCTAAGCTTGGCCCTGTAGCTACCTTTAGCAATGTTTTATTATCTTGACTAAGCTTATAATGGTGATTCTCTGCTCTACCACTGACATCTTAATGGCTGCCTCACCAATACTGATGTTGTAGGAAGTATATGGGACTGACTTTTACATCTATAATGATATGGTAATGTGAGCCATTACAATGTCACTGGTGGTTTATTGGCATTATGGTTTAAGATTATGAGGGTATTACAATGCCATTGCAAACAAATACTGCTGTTCTTAAAATAAGCAGATGAAACACAGAAAAGTGCCAAAATAGTTGTACTATTAAATTCACAATAGCAAAATAGTGTTTGCTTAAGGCAGCCACTACCTTAAAATTCATCTCTTATCTGCATAATTCAGCAATGCATACTGTGTAGTCATCTGCTGGAGATTCCACAGCATCAGGCAGAAATAACAAATGACCCAGGGTAAATACATTTGCCCATTTTGTGCATTATAGCATTCAGGCTAATTTTAGACCCTATCAGCTGGAGAATCAGAGCCTGCAGTCAGAAACTCTCTGATACTGGGGAGAATATCTCTGAATTTCCAAAGCCAACAGTGTATACAACAAAAAGGTCTTTTTATTTGTTGTCCTGGTTTTCCAGTTCCAAGAGAAGGGCAGTTAGAAATAGGAAACACCAGAAATCAGACAACATTGTCTGGTAAGAGATTTTGTAGATCAAAACCAACAGATGTGTGAACATGATCTCAGGCTAGCCTGAAAGCAGACCTGAAGTTCACATATGACCTTGAGGTTTCCACAGGAAGATTTTGAAAAGCATTGGAGAAAAGTCTGTTCCCACAGAGCCCTTGTTTACATGCTGCATTGGGCTTTCTTGTCTAAGCTCTTCCCAGGAAAGAAAACAAAAGAACAATTTTCAACTGACTGGATATGAAGTGCTTTGTTTAACACTCTGCAGCCTATTTGGAGCAGGTATAGTGAAGAACTCCTAAGATAAGGCCAAAGAAGTTAGTTTTACATTGATTTTATGTGTTCTGAAGGGCATGGTCATTTTTGTCTCATAAGAATACAGTGAATTAATCTACATAAGCAAGTACTGTGGTACAAGAACAGGTCTATAAAGCAAATCAGTTGGTTCTGTGGAACCAGCAACCACACTATTTACATTTTGGGGCTTTGTTGCAAATTAGTTTGAATCAGACTTTTCTGGTCTTGAGGACTGAACATTTGTTAGTGGTTGGAGATCATCATGTGTGCTTCTGGAGTGTGTTCTCTGGTTTAGTTTCATCAGAAATAAATCCAGTTCATGCCTGTGTATGACAATTCTGCACAAAGTCAAGCACATTTAAGTAGGGACAATTGGGAGGTTTGCTTCAGAAATGTGCTCCTAATCTGAGCCAAACACTGAGTTTGAGGTGAGGTCCATGATCCTGATCCAGTCCTACAAAGTGTGTGTGTGTGTCTATGGCTCAGACTGTTCCTCTCAGTGGCTTTGTGTCTCTGGTGAAACATAGTTATTGTGGAAAGTCAGTTTCATCAGCTCTATCTCAGCCCTGAATCTGAGAACAGTGCTCCAAGTGCAACAGGAGTGAGGCAGCAGGAGACAGCAACCACTATCAGATACTGTGATGTGCAGAAAAAGGGGCAGAGGATTCAGATGAACATTTGATGTTGAGCCTAACACCCTATTACTGCTGACCTTACAAAGCTCTGAATAATCCTATTGTAGAACTGATCACTGCATCTCAAAAATCACTGAGATGTTTACTATTTCTGTTACTCAGAGGTGATACCAGGGATCTTCTCCTTTTTAGCTAGAAGCCTTTTGATTTCTGTACTGAGTTTATTCAGGCCAGTATGTACCCATGGTCCCTGGATCAGCCTTGTATCTGGAAATAATTCTTGTTTCTCTCAGAAGGATTTACAGAGAAGAACCATGTCACCTCTCAGCTTCAATAGCAGACTGCCATGGGCAGGCTTCTTCACAACCTATCAGAAGAGTGGGCTTTCTGTCCTTTGGTCACCTTTGCACTGGTCAGCCCATCAGGATGAATTTTCCTTCCTGGAGCTTGACCCTGCTGGAAATACTGATACATTCTCACATTCCTTTAGTGTCTTTTTATTGCCATAATATATAGGCACTTCACAGTCACTGTACAGTTATCTTGTATAGCCAGGTCTTTCTTCTGCCTTATTTCTAATAGGGGTACTCCCAGCTTTCAACAGAAACTTTTTCTGTAATAGTATATCTTTATAGGAATGACCTTTCATGTCTACTATTAAATTCATTCTTTTAAGTCTTCAAGGTTACCCAGTCCCTGCAGGATGGACTTCTTCTGCAAAGGATGCCTCAGCAAATTTTAGCAGTGCCTTGTTCATGCATAAAATTCCCTCCAGCCTAGGGGTTCATTTTCCATTGCAAACAGTATAATTTTCAGCTAGTTAGGTATGCAACATAAAAATCTCATATTAATATCCATCTTTTACTCTTTAAGAAAGAATTTTCTATCTGACATTGTAGCTTATATTTTTCTGAAGACTCTTGCTCACTGTGTTTAATCTCTCTGGACATTAACATACAATATCTAAGAGTTAAACATGTAAACTGCTAAGCAGATAACATTAACAAGTTAAATTATTTTCAGTCAGGTGAAGTGCTATATGGGAACAAGAGGCCCATGCATGGTTCCCAGCTCTAGCCATGTATCTGTTAGGAAATGTTCCAGTTAATCAAGGCAGCAGTTAACTTTTTACCACTGGAATGTTTGGGGATCCAGCAAGTTTGAAGCAGCTGCACACCCCCAAAACCAGAAGCACTTTGTGAGTAGGCTGGTCTGAGGATGAGACTGTATTTTCATCAGTAGGTTTAAGGAGGTGGTGAAGAAGCTTTCCCCATCATTCATCTGTGCTGTCAGGGACATGTCAGTTCTGCATTTAAATTAGATATGCATTTCCCAGTTTTTGGGTTGAGATATTGAAGATATTTCCAAATGACTTATTACAGGGAAAGTAACAGCAACAACAAAAGCCTCAAAGAGTACATAACTTGAGGTTTAGGTGAAGCTCACCCTTGCTGTGTTGTGTTAAAGGTATAATGGTTCTTCCAAGGTCCAAGGTTACAGTGTGGTAAATAGTTACAGAGTTTGAAGAGTCCTGGTCAGCTTGAAAACCAGAACATGTTGACAGCTATTTGCTGATCACTGTTGATGCACTCAGCTGTTAACAATTTGCAGGCAACAATCTTCACAAAAAGTTTACCACCACCAGAAAACTTTTGCTAGTAACAAAGAAAAAGCACTGTTTATTGCAGGCTTTATCTTAAAAAAAAGAAGTGTTACTTATGTGTATTGACTGAATCATGGTAGAGAAGACTGACCCTGGGAAAAGGGTGTTGCACCCAAAGCACAAGGTCTTTGCATGGTGGTTTGGGTGACATCTAAGGATGGTGGCTGCAGGATTGCTCTGGAGATTTTTCTACTTGGGTCTTTATCTTTGCAGTCTTGTTTAAAAGAGAGTTAAATTCTAAGTGGGAGTTTATAAGATGGCACTGAGTAGTTAATTTTCATTCTTAAATCCTAGCCAGACTATGATGTAATTGGAAATTAATCCTCAGCACATGAAAAATGTCTGTGAGCAGGCATCAGTCTTCCCTTGTGTTGCATGTTTTTCCCTTTGTCTCCTGCACTGCTTTTCAGTTCTTTAGAAGTACAAACTTTGTAGACATTTCACACACACAGCTCCTTCTACAGCATGTAGAAATCAGTTTTTTCTTGATCATGTGCAGCAAACTCCTCAGCAGCTGATGCACAGGCTCCCAGAGGCCCTTCTAATCTGCTTGGCTAGTGGTGATCATTTATGCAGGTCATTTAACCCAACCAGGACAGGGATCCTTGTTTTATATGTAGATGGACACAATCCCATCACAGGCTGTCCATTTCTGTAATGCCACTAATGTGGTAGGAAAGGAAGACTCTACATTTATACTTTTATACTTCATTTATACTTCTCTGGAGGCAGAAAATAATTGGACCTGTGAGGGCAGTGGAATTGGACTGATACCTGCTTTCTAAGGATGGCACAAGAATTTTTCAGACTGTTGGGGACAGAAGTACTGTTACAGTTACCATGAATCCAAGGAAGGAAAGTTGAGGACAACAGCAAATTCTGAAAAGTGGGAATTGTATTTATTGGGAGGAATTAAGCTAATGAAGTGCTGTGGAGAGGAGCAAAAGGAGAATGTGCATCCTTGTTCAACAAGGTGGGAACCCAAGTGTCTTCTTTCTGGTCAAGAGGTGGGAAGTACACATTCAATGAAATGCCCTTTGTAACTTTGTGGTGTTGGATTAACAATTGTAACATTTCCAAGAATCTATTTGTAAAAAGGTTTATTCAGCAAACCTTTAGGCAAGATGCCAGTGAAACCAAAAAGAGAGGCTCAGAGGCTAGAATATGAAACCTACTGAGTGGCAAAATATGCCTGGCATATAGATACATATGCATAGCTCCTCATCAGATCTTTCTCTTTCCCTCCATCTCAGCAAGGGGCAGCTAGTTATCTCATCCACTGACCTGTGTCTGTCAGCAGGCTACACTGCACAGGCAGCTGGGAAACTAATTCTTCTCTGCAATGGGAGAGGTGGAAATGCTATGGGGGACTGCATGACACAATCAAATAAAATGCATGAGCAGAGGTAAAAGCCTCTCTGCCATGCCTAGAAAAAGCTTCACTGGCTTCTTCAGTCCTTGTATCCAGCTGAGAGCAAACAGCCTGAACTCTGTCAGCTCAGCTGGGGGCAGTGATCAACAGAAATTGCCAAACAAAGAGCAAGGGACATGGAGGAGGTACTGGGGGGCTCTAATGTGATACGTGCTTCTGGGGTGCCAGAACTCTGCCATCCTACTCATTTCTCAGTGAAACAAAACTCTGAGCTTGGGAGCTAACAATCTCCTTTCAAGGCCCCAAGCTGTCTAGCATGCAGCTGTATCTTCACCAGCATATTTACATGTGGAAGTGTTAAGTTGTTCTGCAAACTCATGGACAAGATATCACAGCTCACTGTTTCAATAAAATTAGACTTCCCTGAAAGAGCCAGATAGCATGTCACTCTTTCCAGAGTGAATTGGAGAAGAAGCTCAGTAATTTCAAAGCTTTACTGTTTTAGCAGGTCTGATCAGACTGCTAATGGCAAAGTAGGGCCCCACAAGCCTCTCCAGCAGGATCTAGCCTGGGAAAACATCAGCTCATTTGGCATACCAGCAAGTGACAGTAAAGCCATTGGACACTAACAATTTTTAGTAACTACCAGATTGGATGAAATTCCAACTAGTGAACAAATCCCTCAGCACTCCTTAAGAGGCCCCTTGTTCTTATTACTCCAGTGGAGATTGCATATGTAACCATATTCTCATATGGCTAAGCATGCACAAACAAATCAAAAGCTAAAAGTTATAGGGTCAGCAGCCTGCTTCATCCAGGAGATCTCCATCAAAGCATTTCTCCATTACAGAACCTGCTGCCTGGGGTTGCTAGACCCTCAACCAAAGGAGAGGCTCAGAGGTCAGGCTGTGATGGCAGGTGCTTTGGTTGGGCATAGCAGTTACATCTTTCCATTGGTTAAATAGGTAGCTGGGACTTTTCAGTGTGTGCCTTTCAAAGCCTTCCAAGAAGGTAGGATACCTAATTCTATACAGTGCTAATATGGAGTGACTTTCCAAATCCCTCTATATTACCAGTGTTGCCAATCTTCAAAGGAAAATCCCTTTACATTTAACTCCTGAAAGCCTTTGAGAAGGTATTTTGATATGGAGTTGTCATTACATTAAGAGCATTCAGGAAAAAAAAGAAGAAATATTTACATAACTTGATTGGGATAGCTAGCAATTTGTCTTGCTTATGTTTTACACTTTCCTACTCCTTGGCTGCAGTCTACTTCATAGGATGATCAGGGACCTTCATTTGGGACTTTGGGCATTTCTTTTATCAGAGATCTTTTCCTTGTGTTTACCTTCTGTGTATTCAGACAGCTCTGTTCTTTTAGTGTTTAGTTTAACACAGAGTGCTGAGAAATAATTTGTTGCCACTGGTGAGCAGGGCTTTGTAAGACACATGTTCCAGCAAGAGCAGGCCTAGAAGGACTCAAGCTTTGTATAGGTGTATACAATTTTTACAGACCAAAAATCTGCTCTGTGTTGGTTTTGATTGCTGGGAACTTGACTCAACAATCTCTGTGATCTCTTGCAGACCTGTGCTGCAATATCCCCAGAAACACAGGATGCTTTTAAACACCTGTTTCATGCCTGAAATAGCAAATGCTTCCTGTCCCTTATTTTAGCCTATTAATTATGAGTTTATCAAATACACCAGCCACATACATCAAATGCCTAAAAATTCAAGTTCTGCCTTTCAGTAACCATGTTAAGCGTGAAACTGGTGGTTAGTCTGGACAAAGGCTGGCTAGTGAGAGCATTAACAGGCTGTGGCAAATCTTGTTAGCTCTAAATACCTTGAGAAAAGACACTAGGCTGCTGATAATGACTGCTTTGTCAAGAATTATTGATAAAAGAATTTTTAAGGAATAAGAAAATCACTCAAGTGAAGGAAGAGGATTTTTTTCTTCTATAGAACTTTCAGGGTGGTTGTAGATGATACTGAAGACTTAGGAAGTGGGAAGCTAAAGCTGATAATAGTTTCATTTTAGGGATACTGGGTAAGGCAGCTGACATGTAATTGGGATGGAAAATGGTCTGTGCTGTGTCAAAACTCATTCTTCTAAGAGAAAAATAAGTACAACAAATAATTGAAATGAGAAATTGCAATACTGGATGTGTTGAATTGTTTGATTATGTTTCTTTTCATTGTGGCTACCTATGTCAAGAAGACATGCTCCCAGTGAACATCTCTTTTGGCACCAGGAGAAGTCTGGTTGCTGATACACCACAGTGGTTTTGCTCCCCAGTACTTTCAGGAAGAGTAGTTAACCCAGAAAGGCTCAGAATATGAAATCTGTGTCTCAAATGCAGTTGGAAGGAGCAGAACAGGCAGCAGATCCAGATCTTTATCTTTTAGAAGTTTTCCAACACTTCCTACATATTTTACTCTTCTAGACAACTGTGATCAGGTGAGTTTCACAGAGAAACAAATATGATGCTATCATGAACAACATCACACTGTACCCCTGAACCCAGACAAACTATTTGTCCTTCAGACTGTGGGAGATTTCTATAGGAACTGTCTGGAGAGGAAAGAGGAGAAGAACAAAGCTCCTCTGTTTGAAAGTTCCTTTCCATGACCCAAGGATCACAGGGAAAGGTTTTTGCAGGAAGCTGTAAGCAGCCCTGTGCTAAGAGTTCAGTGTCCCAACATGGCAAACAGGGAAATGCTAGGATTTGGCAAAACACTCTTTCCAAGGAGTCAAAGCAGAAATTCCTCTTCAGTTTGAGCTCAGTAGTTTTTCTCCACCACTGAGTTTTCACACAGACAGTGGGTTGTATTGGTCTTGCCATTTGAGAAATGAAGTTTGCATCCCTAATGTTGTCCTCCTTTGAGGTACTCTCACTGCTGGGCAGCAGTACTAGTAGAGATGCTTCTGCCCAGATATTTGCTCAGGATCTAGCAACTGGAATGAGCAAGTGCAGTGATTGAATGGGGCAGGGGAGCTGTGCTAAACAATCAGATCTCTCTCATGTCTGAATGGCATTTGGCCACCACTGCCACATTCTCTTATTGGTGTGCTTACTGACTTCCTTGACTGTTATTGGAAAAGATACATACAGAGGAATGAAAGGAGATGCATCTCATTTAAAGTAGTTCTCTGTTCTTGTTGCAAGTGTTGCAAAACATTTCTTCTTGCAGCCAAGAGACACTGCCTGGACCCTGTCTTTTGTACTTATCTATGAGTGGGTTTCTGAAGTAACATGTTGCTTAAGGTTCACAGAACCATTAGGGTTGGAAAGGACCCTCAAGATCATCTAGTCCAACCAATAGCCCTACACTACTCTTACCCCTAAATCATCCTCTGAAGAAACACATCTACCCTCTT